>JAWWMS010000028.1:1292306-1312918 GCA_035048045.1 Chlorospingus semifuscus
TTATTACTCTAATTGTATTACTATTTTTATAACTATTTTATTACTATTAAACTTTTAAAATTTTAAAAACAAGTGATGGGCGTTTTTTACAGTTCCCTTTTTCCCTTTCCCCCTCCGGGCTGTCCCTGCGCCGGGAGCTGCGGGGCCGCGCTGCCCCAGACACGCGGAGGCTCCATGGATTCCATCCAGTCCCGCCTGAACTCTGGCACTGGAGCGGCTCCCAGTGGGAGAAGGACCGTGAAAGGGCTGCATTTGTGACCACAGTCACAGAACCATAGGTGGGAGAGGAGGAACCAGAGGAGGTCCCTTCCACAGAACGTGGACAGGACCTTAAAGATCACCGTATTCCACCTCCATGGTGTTGGAAATGCACGAACCTTTAGATACAATTCAGTGGGGACAAATGGTCGAAGCAAAAGAATACTCTATTAGTAATGAGCCAGGTGTGTGCTGCCCTTGCCTGACAGACCAAGACACACCCCCCCTGAGGAAATGGCTTCTTTTTATACCCTTTCCTGGTCGGGGCTGTCCCTGTCCCCTTTGCCATTGGATGGGTACTCAGGAACTTCCATTCTCTCCCGACTGCCAACTTTTCACAGAATCACAGAATGAATTAGATTGGAAAAGACCTTTAAGGTCATCTAGTTCAACCCATGACCAACACCTTCTCATCAACAAAACCATGGCACTGAGTGCCACATCTACTCTTTTTTTAAACATGTCCAGGGTTGGCAACTCCACCACCTCCCTGGGCAGGCGATTCCAGTGTGCCATCACTCTTTCAGTGACGAATTTTTTTTCTAACATCTAATCTAAACTTCCCCCGGCACAGCTTAAGACTGTGCCCTCTCGTTCTGTCACTTGTTGCCTGGGAGCAGACCGAGCCCAATCTGACCACGACCACCTTTCAGGGAGTTATAGAGAGTGTTAAAGTCACCCCTGAGTCTCCTTTTCTCCAGGCTGAGCACCCCCAGCTCCCTCAGGGGTTCCTCACAGGGTTTGTGTTCCCAGCCCCTCTCCAGCCTCGTTGCCCCCTCTGGACATGTTCAAGCATCCCAAGATCCTTCCCAAGGAAGGGGCCAGACTGGACACAGCACTCGGGGTGTGCCCTCACCAGTGCTGAGCACAGGGGAAGGATGATCTCCCTGCCCTGCTGGCCACACCATTCCTGATCCAGGCCAGGAGCCACTGGCCTTCTTGGCCACCAGGGCACTCTGCTGGCTCAAGTTCAGTTTCTGTTGGCCAGTGCCCCCAGGTCCCTTTGTGCCAGGGCACTGTCCAGCCACTCTGTCCCCAGCCTGTAGTGCTGCAGAGGGATGTTGGGGCCAAAATGCAGGACTTGGCACTTGGGCTTACTAAACTTCATTTTATTAGACTCTGTCCATCCCTACAACCATTCCAGGTCTCCCTGCAGAGCCCTTCTCCCTTCCAACAGATGGACACAGCTCCCAGCTTAGTGTCATCTGCAGATTTACTAATGATAGACTCAATCCCCTCATCCATGTTGTCAATAAAGCCATTGAACAGAGCTGGCCCCAGCTCAGAGCCCTGAGGGACACCCCTGGTGCCTGCTGCCAGCTGGATGGAGCACAGCTCACCACCACTGTCTGGGCTGGCCATCCAGCCAGTTCTGAACCCAGCACAGAGTGCTCCTGTCCAAGCTGCACAAGTACAGAAGAGCAAAATATATTCAATTTCCTAATCTTCCTTTGCATTAAACAACTATGTTTAATATAATTTGATCCCCATGGTTGGCTTTTCCCATGAAAAGCTGGACCAGATGATCCTTGAGGTTGCTCCTAACACACTATTTTATTATTCTAAGATATTCAAAAAAGTCTTTCTCTTTCTGTCCCCAGCTCATAACAGCTCTTCCATGAAGTTAACATTTCCTCAAGTTCCTTCCTCTTTGAAGATGGAGAAGTTGAGGGGAAGCTGATACCTCTTGAACCTGCTTGAACTTCCAAAGTCCCATCACCTCAGCAGTGCACACAGCCTCAGGAGCCTTGGGGTGCACAGCAGCCAGATGTTCAGCTGGGTGAACTAACTTCTCATAGCATCTGACACTGCCTTTCATTCTGAGTTGTTTTATTTTTCTTTCATGCTCTATCAGCTGCAACCAGAATATTAAAAAAAAAAAAAAGAAAGAAAAGCCCAAACACAATGGGCACTTTTCCCTTCAGGTTCAAATTACTTTGCCTCTTAATTAAAGGTAAAGTGCAGAATTCCACAAAAGTGTCACTTTTTAAGGGCAGTGTCTAGTTAGCATTGAATAGAACCAAGGCCACAAATTTACTGTTCCACTCCTGTTTCTGGGAGGATCTTTCTTGTCTGTGTTCCCTGAGGCAGCAGGGTCAGCTCTGAGCCCAAAGCAGAGCATCCCCACCATGGCTCAGGCATGGTCAGGGCAGGCTCAGCCCCGGCTTAATCCCCAGAGATTTCTCTCAGGCACCCACAAAACCCAACAGAACATTTTGCTGTCTGTGCCAGGGGTAGCAAAGGCCTTCTGTTCTGTTCGTGTTTTCCAGGTAGCTTGTGTTGAATATTTAGGCGGGTTTAATGTCAACACAGTTTCAATTAAACCCAAAGAGCACAGCAGCCAACCTGAGGGGGTACACGTTAAATGCTCAGATACTGAGCAAGATCTCTAGAGAAATACCTTGTGGAATTAATTTATAACACTATTGTGTTTTTCTGAATAATATTGCCTGTTACATATAAGGCACCTATTTAAGTATTTTCCCTTTTCTCCAACCTTCAGAAAATAAAGTTTGAAAAGCATTCTTCTCTTTAAAAGCTCTTTTTTGGTGTTTTATATTACATATGAGGCCTGAATTTCTCCTACAATTACTCAGATAATTTATCTACCAAAAGTGTAAAACAGATAATTTCCCAGCTATGAAAATACCAGTATTCCATTTCAATACGTGCTGTTATTTCCTTCCCTACTAAAAAAAGCAGCTGAAACCATTATCTACCTGTTACAAAGAAATTTCAACTTTCTAAAAAGCTTAGATAAGTAAAACTGCCATTCTCAAAGGTCTACTTGAAAGCAAGTAAGGTACATCTTATATTTAAAGGTGAAGTTTCTTCTTCCACCCTAAGGGCTTTATATTCTCATCTTGATGTATTAATTAAAGCACATTTGTGGTGAATTTTTAATTATCTCCCTAATAAATGGTATCACAAGGAATAAAATGGTCTCTTCACAAGTCTCTCTAGACTCCCCTGTGCCTTGGAAACAGCACTCATGGCAGCAGAGGAAGAATGTAAATTGCTGGGAGGCCTGTGAATGCTGATGGGCAGGGACCAGATGGCTGTCTTGCACTCTTTCTTCATCAAAGAGCTCTGCAAAATTCTGCAGCTCCACTTGGCCACACAAAAAGATACGAGTCTCCTTCGTTTCCTTCTGAAATACAGATATTTCCTTCCACTGAAAACCCGATCAAAGGAGGAAGGGGTTTTTGTGAAGCTGATTCCAATGTGCTTTTCTCTGGATCAATTTTTGCTCTGTCCTCCAAGGCAGAGAGGGAAAGGACAAGGGATGAGGATGTGGATGAGGACATTTGGGGTGTTTCCAGTCCCCAGTGCTGTCACCTTTTGTTTGGAGAGCAAAGCAAACCAGTCCCCATGGAGGGGCAGCCCCGGAGCCACAACAGCCCCACGTGGTCCCTGGGGTGTCACCTCCAGGACCTCGTGGCTGACAGTGAGGGATTGTGACTGCCACCAAACCCCAGCCAAGCACAGGCATGCTCACCAAGCAGGTCCAAAGGAATGGAAGAATGACCACAGAAAATCACAGAAAAATTGCAATTTGCTGTACAATGTCCCTTCGGGAAGGGACACGACTTCTGCCTGTGCAGTGTCCCACAGAGCAGGTGGGAAATGGGACATTCACTGTTCAAATGGCAGAGAGTGCTGCCTTTTTACCCCTACCTATGTACACACAAGCACAAAATGCAGGGAAATATTTGATTCTTGTGTTTCTTTGCAGAAGGTTTTTCACAGAAGACACCCCAGGCCCTGCCAGACAGAGTGTACAGACACATCTTTATCAAAGAGTGACACAGGTACACAGCCTCAGCACAGGGAATTACACTCCCCCCTTTCAGAAGGAGCTAATAAACGCCTCTGGGGGAGGTGACTGCCTTGCTTTTTATCACCCACCTATCCCTCCTGCAGAATGCCAGTGGTCAAATCCAGCCAACATTTCCAACCTGCTGTTAGAGCATTGAAAGAGTGGAGGTAAGTATTACTAATTCCCTCAGAGCTGAGGCCATAAATCCATGCTGTTGTAAATGCTGGCAGTCAATTGGTATCATGCAGTTAAAATCCTGTTTGCTGTTTCCAAAGCAGACTCTAACCCAGCCTCAGTACCTCTGGCCTGTTGCCAGACACTTTAAATACAGGGGGAAATATTGGAATTCATTACTGCTATACAGAATTCTTCATCGATTAACAGGGAACATATGACTATTTCTTTAACCACAGTCTAGCTGTTCTAATCAATTTTGTCCACCTTTAGTTAAGAAAGCTATTTCAGCTATGCAGAGCAGCAATCAGGAGTAGCATTTTTAAAATACACATGCAAAACAAGACCTTAAAGCCACAGCATTACACAGAAGAGCATCCATGGACTGCAGAGCAGGACCACAGCATTAATTGACTATTGCACATAGTTATTTGTGAAATGGGGCTTCCTGTGTTTATTGTGCAGTGTTTGAAGGTCTAACAAGCTATGGATAATTGGGAAGAATCAGGATCTCCTGACCTGAGAAGTTTCTTGTATACA
Organism: Chlorospingus semifuscus; assembly: GCA_035048045.1. Taxonomy (NCBI): domain Eukaryota; kingdom Metazoa; phylum Chordata; class Aves; order Passeriformes; family Passerellidae; genus Chlorospingus; species Chlorospingus semifuscus. Next base: position 1,297,099 of record JAWWMS010000028.1, read on the forward strand.
AGTTGAAGAAATTCATGAGCAGGCATGTAAATAACCCCTTTCAGGATATTTAATAATTAACATCCCCATGGCATTTTCCTGTTCAGCTAAAGATTGTTACTAACTATGCTTTAGCAATTCTGTGTTTTCCAACCTGCTGTCTCTTAGATTCAAAGGCTTCAGGAATTCTGCAAGACTTCTACACTCACCAGTTTAGAAGCTACTACTCATTCAAGATGCTAAGCAGAAAAAAGTCAATAGGAATTTTATACATTATGTATTGTCATTACATGCTGGCATGATTCCCTTGCAGAACAGATTAGGCTGCATCTCCAACATGTTGATTTGCTAATAAAGCATATTAATTTGTCTATGACAGTTATTGCCTTGAACCACCACAAATTAAGGATGAAATAAAGTATTTTATTTTTAACATTTTCATTTATATGCTCATCTGTTGAAGTACAGGCATTATTTTCATGCAGGTTATGATGTGGGTGAATCAGATTCACTTGCTTGTAAAGTCTTAGTAGCTTGTAATTAAATTGCGTATTTTATATGTAACACAGGGCAGAGATTTATGGTGTGTGCACTGTCCTGGCATGTGTGCAGCTTCCCTTGCAGACCTGCACAGCACAGCCACTACAAACCTCTCTTTTTACACTTAATTTTCCAAGTCATGGCTGATTAGCATTGGCTTCCAGAGCAGGAGCAGAGCCAGGCTCAGGGGATGCCTGACACAGGTGTGCTGAGCCATCCATTCTGACACCCTGGCTCTCTCTCACACAGACACACACACACACACACACACTCACACACACACTCACAGGAGGAGCCCAGCACTGCTGGGTTTGGGTTCTGGCTGTGGAGACCCCACAGCTGCTCCCAGGGCTGAGCTCCAAAGGCCCCGTGGCCAGAGCAGGTAACAGGCACAGGAACACCACAATAAAAATTCAGAGCATCTATCACAGCTCCAACTGCAAACCTCCCTGGGCAGGAGAGGCAGAGCACAGCCCTCCAGTCTGAGCAGCCAGCAGCCAGAATTTCCATCAGCTTTGTTCCCACACAGAGCAGGAGCACAGCCTCAGGGATGGGGACACATTCTCTGAGCTGCATTCTGCTCACAGCTCCTGCTCCCAGAAACTCTGGGGCAGAGCTCCTCATCTTGATATTCCTGTCTCATTTGTGCCCAGCTGGAGCAGGAGCATTCTTCCAGCAGGTACGGGAGGGAGGTCACAGGTGCACAGAGCCAACCACAGCAGCTCCTGCCAGTGGAAAACCAGCTGTGGCCGTGGAGTGACACCAGAGCTCCCCCTCCACAGGGACACTGGGTGTGCCTGGAACCAAAGCAGGGGTGGCTTCATACAGAGGGCTGTGCTGCCATCTGCAAAGCAGTAGGTAGTGCTCAGGGTAGAGTTCAAGTGAAATAGAAATCTGTGGCACTTTAGAGTAAAACAGCACAGACAGCTGGAGCCAAAGTCACAGAGTGTCGCTAGGGAAGTATTCTGGAGAAAGGTTATTCCTTTCTAAATCGTGCTGCAGATAGAAATGTCTGGAAGCTTCTGAAGGCAGAGAAGGCAGCAGATCACAGACCTTTTCCCTCCCAGCTCTAGATCCCTGTGAGGTATCAAGGACACCTCCAGCTTTCTCATAGAACAGTCTTGTCTCCAAAGAAACCCCACTCTGGATGAGTCCCTCTCTCCTTGACAGAAATCAGGGACTCTAGGTACCTATGGCCAACTTATGGTCTCTGCTTCCTTCTGGTCCCTTCAGCTGATCTCAGAGCAGCCAAGATTTAGCTCCTAGGCAATTGATATTTCTAATCTGACATGAAACACATCAGAAATTACACCATTAGCAATCTCTTGCACTCATCACCCATTGAAGTGTCAACCTTTTGACAGGTGAATTGTCAAGGTTGTATCAATAAGTGACATTAATAAGTTTTTCCATTAATCCTTAGTGGATCCACTGGTTGCTAGGCAAACTTTTTACTACAGCATTGCATGAGATTAAGGGGTGCAAAAAGGCATATTAAAAATGGCAAAGTTGTCCCCCTTCCCCAAAGCACTTTAACGAAAAGTCATTTGCAAAATCAAGATGAAATAGTGTAGAAATTACTGGGGGCTTTGATGAGGGGGAAATGTTTTGAGTTATGCACCATTTGGCTGAGTTTTACACAGCAAACTATTTATCAGAAACTTTGAAACAGTGATTTCTTCCTGAAAATTCAACAAAGCAAAGCATGGATATCTGCCAGTTTCCATCCAAATTCCTTCAGATCCCTGAATATCAGCACAGCTGCATCAGCACCTGAGGGAATACTTGGGAAGTAAGGCACTATTCACAGGAATCTGTCTCCCGGTCTGACTAATATTTACTCTGGGATACACTTAATTTATTAACATTCACTCTCAAACATGTCTTCATTTTCTGGGTAGACCTAAACTCACCTGAATAGCTGCACTATCTGAATGGTGCCTTCATCCCAGAATTCCCATTTTTACAGGATGTGCAACTACAGCTTAATGCCCTTAAAGGGCCTCTGTCAAGCAGCAGAAGATAAAACAAACAAAAGACCTGTAATTAAGTGTTGTTCGCCTCAACCCCTGTGCTCCAGCAGCCCCAGAGAACAGCCCCTCTCCCTTTTTTGCTTGGCTTTAGGACCTCCAGCCTTCCCCAACCTCCCTCTTGCTCCTGCATCACCCTCCTAGACCCAGCAGAGGAACCTCATCTCCTTTTCTTCAAAAAAGGAGATTAAAGGATCAAAAACCTCTGAGCACCTCTCACCAGGAGGCTTGGCTTCCACCCTGAAATATTCCCTTTCTTTTAAGTACATGAAGGTTATTAATCCTTTCCCATTAAGCCTGTGCCACCCAGGAGTCCCAGCCCAGCCTGCCATGGCCAGGATGCCCCACTGCACAGATTTTCTGCCTGCTCTGTGCTCTGGAAAGCTCACTCCCAACCTGTCTAAAATATTTAATGAGTGCTTGAAACAGGCACCAACGTTTAGTTTGTCTCCTGAAAAACAAGGGGGAAAACATATGGGTAATATGCAGCCTGTTTTGCAAAACAATAACGAAGCATCTGGTAACTTCTCCAGGAAAAGAAATGGAAGCTGAGGGGGTATTTTGCAAAACTTGGAAGCGTGCATGGGATGGTGTGCTGTTATCCAGCATGTGTCTAAACACACACAGTCTCCTAGCACAGCTTGAGAGGAGATATTTGGTGTATTCATTGTAAATCTCTGGCAAGCACAGCACACGGCCACTCTGTTGCTGGCAGCAGGCACGGGAGGCAGCCCAGGCAGGAGGTGTGCCCAAAAATGCAGAGCCATGGCTTGTGACAGAGCCATGGGCAGATCACACCTTCACTGTGCCACAGCCAGCAGAGCAAACCCTCACAGGCCAATAGATTTTTGCCAGCTGGGGTGATACAGCTATGCTAAAATTCAGGTTTTCCCTTCATCTAAAGTTTAGTATCAAGTCTAATTCTATCCCCTGCTATGAGATATAAGCAAATTCTGTTTGTGTGATTGAAATCTGAGGCATCAAAAATTTGCCTTCCAGATATCCCTTTAATGGCATTACTACACTCCCGTAACCATGCATGAAATGCCAAATGTAACAAGAGTACATATAGTGCACTATATAATGCTCACACCCACGGATTGGGGAGTGTGTGTTGAGCCACAATATCAGCCTCTACAACAGACCCAGGCTTTGCCTCAGCAGTGGAAGAAAAGAACTCTAATTAGAGACCTGCAAGAGAATTGAAACCCAAGTTGTTATGAAAGGCTATAAAAAGGATCAATGCTGAGAGAGGGAAGGGCATGCAAGTGCAATACACTCAGCAAGGACATGATCAAAGGCAGGACAAATAGACTGCAAACACTCTGTAACGTGCAAACACCTCCAAGGTGTGCTGAGGATCTGAGCAGCATCCTCCTCACAGCAGGAGGCTGCAGGCACATTTGGCATGGCCTAATTTGCCAACAGATCACAGCCAACTAATAAAGGCATTCCTCAAAGCCAGGCACGCTCTGCTGGGCTGGCCAGGCAGTGAAATGAGAGAGCTGCTCTCCCTGCAGCAGGCAGCAGCCACCCCTGCTCTGCTGCACCTCCAGCATGCAGGGAGCACAGGGCTGGGACACGCTGGGGTGTGCAGGAGCCCATGGGGGGGACACTGAGCAGCCCCACACTGGGGTGTGCAGGAGCCCATGGAGGGGGGGACACTGAGGAGCCTCACACGGGGGTGTGCAGGAGCCCATGGTGAGGGGGGACACTGAGGAGCCTCACACGGGGGTGTGCAGGAGCCCATGGTGAGGGGGGACACTCAGCAGCCCCAGGCTCACCTTGGGGTGGGAAGGGCCAGCAGCAGGTCCCAGCTCAGGTCCCACCTCATGTCCCAGTTCAGGTCCCAGCTCAGGTCCCAGCTCAGGTCCCAGCTCACACCAAGGGCAGGAGCAGTGCTGGGAAGGGGCTCAGCCCACCCCCAGCTCACACTCCTGTCCTGGGACAATCAGGCTGCCAGGCCAAGCCCTACATCCCACTGATCCCAGCAAGCACCTCAGAGGCCCCTGTAAGCCTCCGTCTCAGCTGAAGAAATATTTTCTTTTAGGTGCAGCTCATTTCCCAAAACAATCCTCAGAAACACCGAGCCTTGGATGTTCTTCCTCAAAGCAACAACCCAGGCCCAGATTCCCTTTTTGTTCAGGAAATTCCACGGGGGAATGGCACAAGGGAACAGCCAAGCTGCAGAGCTCCTGGGGGTTCAGGTGACCTCCAGCCCCACATCAGGCAGCTTTACCTGTCCCTGCATGTCCCCAGCAAGAGCAAAGCAGCCCACAGTGGCTCAGGAGGGTCCCACACCATTCCCAGCTGGACCTCATGCCACTCTCTGCCCCTGAGCCTGTTTGATCTCTCTGCACCCATCACTGCAGACAGAGCCTTGGGCTCTGAATGCTCATGTCCTTTGAAAATTAGAAGGATGGGAAGGTGGTAGTTTAAAAAATTTCAGCCTTAACCCAAACCAGTCTTCTGTACAGTGCCTAAGCATGCAGAATTCCAAGGAAGAATTAATTATTAATATCTTAGTGTAATGAGAGCTGCAGTTTTCATTCTCCTCACAGCTGTCAGGGAAGCACAGATGCAGCAACACCTTGTGTAATTGGAACCTTTATTTTACAAACAGTGCACTAGGCTGTGTTTTATCTCCTCTGATCCCTGTGTAATACAAGCAAGGCTCACCAATCAAGGCTCCTTCCCCTTTGTTTGCCCTTCAGACGCTGCAGAGAGCCTCTTCTGTGCCCTGCTCTGTGAGAGTGGTGTGACACAGCTGCAGCACAGAGAGCTTCTGTCCTGGCTTTAGGTATCCCCAAAGTGCCAGCTGGCAGCACATTCCAGCCTGGCCAGGTGCTGTTCTCCAAAGGTACCATTGTGTACCAACAATTAACAAATCTATCAACAGATTTCCTTTGTGCTCCTTGGTACAGAGAATTTAAACACACTGCAGAAGGATAGCAGTGTCTGGGTGGCAAACAGAACCACATTTAGCTGCCAGAACTGAGACATGAACACAGCAGAACAGGTCTGCTGAGCCACAGAGGGATGGGAGCACACACAGATCATGATCCTGGGGAAAATCCTGCAGCCACAGCCAGGGCAGAGCCCGTCCATGGGGACACTTGGAACTGCAGAGCGTCAGCTGCAGTGGAAACCTTGTCAAATCTTAGCCAGTTATGGCACTTCAAAGGGACATTTCTGGTATGAGCATTTCAAGCTCAACCCTCCTGCTGTTTCTGGGGAGGTCCCTGAAGGAAGAAGGAGCTCATTTTGCCCGGGCAACTACAAATTTTCACAAATATTTTGCTTTAAGATCAGGATACTTTTTTACTTTTTCCAGGATACTTTTTTACTTGCAGATAAGGCAAGTGCTGGGGAGCGAGGAGGCAAAGATAAAAACAGCAGTTACCAGTTTTCATGATTACCTGCCTGATTTTGAGATCACTTTCTAAGTTCATGCCCGTTGAGTATAAATATGGATTGGATGAAGAGCCAGGAAAATAGTGTGGATGATGTGAGGAGGGAAGACTGTTAATGATCTGTATCAGGCTTTGCAGGTGAGCTGAGTAACTGCAGCAGGAAAACCAGGATTACCTGAGCAGGGCTTTGGCTTCAGACAGGAGAGGAACAAAGGCTGAATTTGGATACAACCACCTAGAGAATGGGCTTGTTTGAAAGGGAAGGAAAAGCAAAAAGGATTTGGGTGAGTGAGCAGCAGAATGTGTGTCCAAATATCACAACCTCTCCCCAGCCTTAGCATCACATCCTGGGCACAGAAACACCTTCCTTATTTTAGGAATAGGGGAAAAGGATGTATAAGCACAATTAGAAAACTAATTAAAGCAGATATCAAATTATGAAGGTAATTTACCTTGAGTAAGCCTGCAATCAAAGATCAGGGCAGTTTTGGAGGTCTCTTTTCCTCAGGGAGTCACAGCTGGATCTGGCCCAAGTGAACATCTCTAGTGCTCTGAGCTGTGGCCACTTTGCTCACCAGCCAGCAGTGGCAGAACAAGCAGGATTTCCATTTTCTTTGCCAGGGAATCCCTAAAGGTGGGTGAATTTACCTGCCCTGGGCTGGCTGCCCTTCTCTGGGAGCCCACAGGGCAGTGTGGGACCCCCCTGCAGTGCAGCCAGGCAGGCTCACTGTGCCTCTGCCCTGGCTCTGTGCCCTCCTGATCCCCTTCCCTCTCTCCTTTCCAAGAGGGAAGTCCAGCAGCAAGGAGATAAGGAGGCTTTGGATCAGGGTCTGCATTCCCTAGCAAGTCCCAGGAGCTCGGAAGCTTTCAGCTGTATCCTATTCACATCTTTTCCTTGTCAGACATCCCTTGATGAGAACAGAGTCTGACAGGACGGGAGGAAGAAGGAAATTACATGAGCAAAACAAAAGTGTAATTAAATTCCTTCTGCAAATGAGCAGATCAGGTCTTGGTTGTTGCTTTCTGGCACATTCTGGAGAGTTCTTTCAGGAATTCTCTGGTAACTGAAGCTCAGAGAGCAAGTTAAGGGTTCCTTTTTCAGAGGAGTGGCAAAAGTCTGATCTCTTGTTTCACTCCCACTGTCTCATGCCATTTGCACCAACGTGAGCACTGGCAGGGGAAGCACAAAGTGTTTCTTTTCAGGGCTCTGAAATGAAAGCACCAAGGCCATGGCTGAATGATGCAGGATGAAAGCACACTTCCACCCAGAGCCAGCCTCCCTGGGGTGCAGTCCTGGGCTGCCTCAGCAACTCTCTCAGCATCACAAAATGCCAGCTGACTGACACTGTTAATGCTCCTCAGGCCTCTCATCAATCACAGCCTAAGCCTTTCCCAGGGAGTCACTCAGGGAAACAAAGCCATTCCTCCTGCTCATCCTGCTCTGGAGACTTTCAGTGCTTCCATCATTCTGAGTTAGACAGGTGCTTTGTTCCTCTCCCCTCACCACTTCTAGATACAAACTGCTTTTGATTTAGCACCCAGATTAAATCTTTACCCCATCTCGATTTTCTAATTGGGAAAAGGCCTGAGGCAAATTCAAGGAAAATTGTCCCTGATTCCTTCTCTCAAAGTAAAGCTGTGACATTTCAGAAGTACACAGAGGATGTTGAGAGTGAGGTGCTTTCAACGCTGCCTGGAGAAGAAAGGCCATGAGGTCCTGATGAGAACACAAAGTGATGTCACACTGAGCTGCTCTGCTTTGGTCCAAGGTTCCTGGGCAGAACAAACTGAAGATATTTCTTACAGTGGGGACAGTAGATCAAGTCCAGATATTTTACCTGCAGGCAGAACATCACCCTGACATTCCTGGAGTGATTAAAGAGATCAAGACAAACTCCAGAAGCTAAATGCAGTTAAAACAGGTTAGATCTTCTAAGAAATAAAATGCAAATTACTTAACTAAAACAGGCCTCCACATCCCATGAACAATACTTTTGCTCACTTTCTGACAATTTACTTGCAATATGTGCAACCTGACACAGTGCAAGGCTACTTTGAAAGGTGCTGAAATAGTAATTCAAATTCATAATCTGATGGCCCACATGGAAATGTTACCATCCCTTTCAGATATTTCAGCTATGAAATTCTGGAGAGCAAATTATCCAAAAACTCTTAAAGGTTTAAAATCATCACCTCAATTTCTTCTAAAACAAAATTATGTCTGATTTTCTCTCAGTATTTCTACCAGCTGAAAGCTATGCTTTATTTTGAGGGGCATAAAAAAGGAAGCAGCAAAGTTTTAAAGAAATTGTGAACTTCCTTGAAAGCTGGAGAGAAAAGGAAAGAAGTGAATCTTTCAACTCCAAAATGCAAGGTAGGCAGCAAATCCCCAGCATTTAAACCAGCGAGGACTACATCACTTTGCAATCAAGATTACTGCATTGACAGCTTTATTTCTCAAGTTTTAACTTATTAACATTTAGCAAAGGTTTCAGAAAGTATTCATTTACATGGAGGTTTATTTTACTTCTAAGGTACTTGATTATTTATTTGGGTTTTTGGGCTGGTTTTTTAGCTAATAGAAGAATGACAGTGATAGTTTAAAAAAATTCTTTAGTTGTAGCTGCAATAGAGAAAAACTCTCTCTGGATACCATTTAATTTCCGTAACAGAGTTATTTCTGAAATCCACACTCTAAAACCTATCAATTTAATGCATTAGATGCATTTGCATGCACTTTGATTCATTATTTAAAATGGTAACAAGTGTGCTCACACAAAACTAACACTCAGTCACTCATGGCCATTTAACTGACCCTCTCTAAGGGCTAGTGGTGCTTTCCCAGGCTGGGGAAGTGATTTACTTGAGTGATCCTGCACAGGAGGAACTCCAGCTCCAAGTTCTGCCTTCCTTGCCCTGCTTTAACACCTCACAAAAACTTCTGGGGGAGCAGTTCCTCCTCTGAGAGGTGGAACACTCTGTGGGAACACAGGGCTGCTCACTTCCACTTAGCAGCTCTGGGAAACCCAACACAGGGATTTCCCAAGGAATCAGCCAGAGTTCACTGGGGCTCTTTAGGGGGGCCTTGAGCATGGAATGGGACAGCTCCAGCAGCACTGCAGCATCCTGAAGGACACAGATTGCAGGAGCTCTGTACCTGTGCTTTGGGAGGACACTGTCTGTGCAGCCACATGGATGGATGAGGGATGGATGGATGGATGGATGGATGGATGGATGGATGGATGGATGGATGGATGGATGATGGATGGATGGATGATGGGTGGATGGATGATGGGTGGATGGATGATGGATGGATGGATGGATGGACGGATGGATGGATGGATGGATGGATGGATGGATGGATGGATGGATGATGGATGAATGGAGGGATGGATGGATGGATGGATGGATGGATGGATGGATGATGGATGGATGAATGGGAGATGGGCAGCAGGCCCAGAGCCTCTGCACACACACAGGCAGGGACAGGATCCTGGGGACAGTCAGGGCCCCACATCTGCAAACAGAGGGAGCATCGCAGAGGATTCCGGTGGGGAATGTAGAATGAATGCATTCCTCAATGGGTGGAAGAGTTGGGAGCAGGAAATGCCCAGCTTTGCCTGTCCTGCACAAGGATAAGGACCTCATGGAGGCTGGGAATGCTCCTTTCCTCACGTCCAACCTCCCTTCTCTCACCATTTGGGCACCGAGGTGTAGGGCCAAGTTTCAAACCACAAACAGCAGCAGCAGAAGAAAGGCAATAATGTGGAGACGTTCCAGAGGGATAAACTCCCATGGATAAAGAGCGGTGTGGTAGAAAAGAGAGGAGCCTGCACAGCTGGTGGTGAGAGCTTTGGGGAAGAGACAGGATGGGAGAGAGACATAGACGAACAGGATCAGCTCCTGGGGGTTGTCTCCTGCTACACCTGCTACTCTGTGCCCTGATGTCTGCAGGTACCCGAGCCCAGAACCTCACCTGTCTGAGACAGGGCTAAACTTGTGAGGCCTGAGCAGCCTGAGAAGGTGCAGAATGAGATCTGGATGTGACCTTGGCAGCTGGAAATCCCTTTTTTTTGCTCTGGAGAAGTTTCAGACAAAGAGATCTCCCCATGCTGCTCTTACCACGTGGAGAAAGGTACGAGCAGCAAAGACAGATAGATGTTGGGAGAGACAGAGCCAAAGCTGCTCTGCTTCACTGCTGGGGAGGGCAGCTCCTCAATGTGCCTCAGGGCATCCCCAGGGCTGGGGAGCTCTCCCCTTCCACCACATTATCCCAACTCAGCATCCCCGGGGTTGGGGAGCTCTCCTCACCACGTTATCCCAATCTAGCATCCCCAGGGCTGGGGAGCTCTCCCCTTCCCACCACGTTATCCCAACTCAATGTCTGGCTGAGGAAAGTCACATAAACAAGACATCTTGCCAGGCAAGGGCTCTTTGTCAGGTGATATGGGTATTCCAAGCTGCGTTTAAAATTCTGCTCACAATCCAGCGTGGCTCATATTTGCCATTTTAACACTCAGCAGGGCGGTTTGGGGTTTGAGAAACGTCAGGTCAGAAGAGATGTGACCTTTGAGACAAATAACACCACAACCTGCAATTGTTTGTGATAGCAGAGCCCTGCCATTAGTGTAAGCATATTCCAGACACACAAAACATGCTAAGAGGAAAACAATCCATGTGCTCAAGACAACAAAGAGCTCTCAGGAAAGGCTCTCAGGAAACCATAAGGACAGAGCTGGTTTAGACAGAGGTTTGGATCTGCTGGGTCCTTGGGGTGGTTAATTGCCCAAAGGGTGCAGGATTGCCCTCAGGCAGGGCTGTGAGGGTCCTGCTCTGCTCAGGCCGATGCCTTGGGGTGCCTGCCTGCAACAGAGGCTAGACAGGACTGGGAGAATAAAGTGGGGGTTTGGTTTATTAAAGGCCCTCCTGGCTACACCTTGGGTAGCCAAAGCCTCCCAGAGGCCTCACCCAAGGTGGATGAGGGTGATGAGTTTTTCCCACAATTGTAAGTTCTATTTACATATCAGGGGTTAACCCTCCAGTACAGCTTCAGGTAATGTAGTCACACACCCCCAGTTTGCTCCTCTCCCCCAGTTTACTTTTGTTTGTACTTTTCAGGCCCTGAGCCTGTGGGTATCCTTGGATCTCAGGGCAGAGGGATTGTTCTGCCTGCCCAAAATGTGAAGCCAGCACCTAACACTCTGTATGGAGTTTAGAGCAACGCACTAAAGCAGGATTTGAAAAATGTGAAAGATAAAACTCAAAGGAACCAGGGGGGCCCGGGGTGGAGGCCCCAGAGCCTCAGACTTGGGATGCTCCACTGCTCTGCCTCCTGCTGCTGCCTCCTGCCAGAGCACGGAGCTCATCAATCTGAGGGAGCCTTGCGGGAGAGCGGGGCTTGAAAGAGAAACAGCGAAGGAATTGATTTCTCTGAGCCATCCCTGAAGTGCTGGACATCAAAGGCAGGGCTGACCCACACCCCATCCTGCTGCAGCCCTGCCCTGGCACACCCAGCCCTGCCACTGCAGGGATCCCCAAGAGCTGACATTATTGCTGCTTCCCGAGCAGCATCCAGCTTTCTCTGCACACTCAGATGGGCTGCTTTGCACTGATGCTCCAGCCTCCCACCCGTGAGGAGCTGGAGATGCAGTGGCATCTGGCAGAGTTAAACACCAACACGAAGCTGCAGCCCTTGACAGCTCCTTCCACTGCACTGGCTGCTATTGAGGCAACAGGGAATTGCTTAGCAATAACAATAATTCTGCAGCAGACACGAACAGATGACTCCTACCCTGATCCCACAGTCCCTGACAGCACGATGTTCCTTAAATCAGAGACTTTCTGTGTTCATGTAGCCTGCCTCGTTTGCAGGGGTTTTCTCTGAGAGTTACCTGACTTTAAACAAACAAATCACACGTTTGAAGAGCCGGAAGCCTCTTCCTGAGCTGGGCCATAAATAATGAGTGAGGAAGGGAGCACAGAAAGGGCAGGCAGAACGACAGGGACTCTGTGCTTGCTTCCTGCAGCCTCATTCCTTCTCCCCAGGCTCTGTTTCTCCCCACAGCCCAGAATGATATCCAGAATAAATCAGCTCAGGATCATGAGATTGTCTTTTTGCCGTCCTCTGCTGCCTCCCCTGCCACACCTCCCTTCCCAGAGCGACGGGCAGGAGCTCACTGGGAAATGCAAAGTGCATTTAAACCTGTTAAATCTGCTGTACAACAACAGATCCATGGGGCCCACGGACACATCCAGCTTTAGAAAACAGATTCTATCTCATCTCATCTCATCTCGCCTCACCCCACCACACAGTGGCTTTAGCCAGAATCCAGCTGCAGACCACACTGTGGCTTTGTGTTCTCCCAGGCTGATGGAGCCTCCTCCACGTTCCTGCACTGCTCAGGAGCTCCAGCCTGGAGGGCAACCTGCACTTCACATCTGCAGCTCTGTTCAGGATCCATTGGCACCACGGCTGTGTGTCTCAGAGCCTTCTCACCCCTTATCCCTCCCTCCCTCCCTTGTACGCTGTCAGCACTGCGGGCTGCCCCGGCCGCTCACGTTAGTGTTCCTCCCTGATACACTGAGTGCCAAACAGCAGAGAACTCCGCGTGTCATTTGGATCCAGACCTCAGATAAAGGGTTTGGCTGGGCCTCAAAGACCCACTGCTCTCCCTCTATGTTAAATGAATGTAATCCAAACGAAATTGGGTTTTTGAGAAGCTGGTTGGCACTGAAGCGAGGACAGAGCCCAGCAGAGAGGGGGTGGACGTGCCAGGTCCTCTCTCCATGTGCTCCCAGCAGCTTGTGCTTTTCAGCAGCAGCAGAGCAAGAAACACAGAGCTTAGTCACTTGGGTAAAGCAGGCAAACACACGCCTCCCCACAGTCCACTGCTGAGACAGAGCAAAGTACCTGAGTGTGTGTTTGATACACACAGTATGAAGCAATGTGAGGCAGCTGAGGGCACTCAAACCCTTCCTGTGCCCTCTTGCAGAGCCCTGGGGATTCTGGCAGAGCTCAGCACATGGTCTGTGCCCAGAGAACACAGAATGTCAGGCTGGACAGGTCTCTGAGCAATCCCTTCCAGTGGAAGGTGTCCCTGCTCGTTGCTGGGGGGTTGGACCAAATGAGCTTTAGAGGTCCCTTCCCACCCAAACCGTGACTCCCTGGACACATGTCACAACTTGAGGCAGAATGGCCACCAGCATTGATCACCCAGCAGGGCTCACAGCTGCACAAAGAGGCTCCAGGACCTGTTCCCCTGGAGGATCCACCACAGCCCAGCCACATCCCCCCTGGCACTGCCCACCTTGTGTGAGTAGTGTTGATCCACAATCCTGGCCAGACCGAAGTCGCCGATCAAACGAGCTTTAGAGGTCCCCTTCCACCCAAACCATGACTCCCTGCACACGTGTCACGACTTGGGCCAGAGCGGCCAGCAGCAGTGATCACCCAGCAGGGCTCACAGCTGCCCAGCGAGGCTCCAGGACCAGTTCCCCTGGAGGATCCACCACAGCCCAGCCACACCATCCCACAAGTGCTGCCCTCCTGCACTGGCCAGCCCCGTGCTGCCCACCTTGTGCGAGTAGTGCTGATCCACGATCCTGGCCAGGCCGAAGTCGCCGATCTTCAGCACCAGGTCCTCGGTGCTGATGAAGATGTTGGCCGGCTTGAGGTCGCGGTGCAGCACGTTGGCCGAGTGGATGTACTTAAGCCCGCGCAGCAGCTGGTACATGAAGAGCTTGGCGTGCTCCTCGGCCAGCTTGCCCTGCTCCAGCAGCCGTGCCAGGTCCGTCTCCATGTACTCCTGCACGATGTACACCACGTTGAACTTGAAGAAGTCGCCGCGCAGGCGGGCGCCCTTGGGGCCCAGCACCTCGTAGACCTTGACGATGTTGTCGTGCTCGAGGCGGCGGATGATCTTGATCTCGCGGAAGGCGTGCTTCACGCTGCGCGCGTCGCCCAGCGTCAGCTTCTTGACGGCCACCTTGCGGCAGCTGCGGCTGTCCAGCGCCGACAGCACCAGCCCGTTGGCCCCGAAGCCCAGCGGGCGGAAGTTGACGAAGCGGCAGCCCAGGTCGTAGCCGTACATGCTGGCCAGGCAGTCGCACTTCTCGGCCATCGTGCTCCTCCTGCTCCTCCGCCGCCGTCACTGGAAAAGCCGGGAATGCCCCAGGGGCTCCGGGCTGGAAACACGGCGGTGGGAGAGCAGGCGTCTCATGGCTACCCACTGGAGACTGGGGAGGGGGCTCGCTCTGAGCCTGGCGCTTCAGCACGACACAGGGTGGAAATAAACCTGAGAACAGAGAGAGAGAGAGAGAGAGAGAATAAAATGTTTTAAACAGGTTGAGAAATCAATGGACTTTCCAAGGGGGTGCGATATCAATGGACTTTCCAAGAGGGCTTGCTCTGAGCTTCAAAATGACACAAGGAGGAAATAAACCTCAGGGCACAAACAGACGGAGAAATGAAATGTTTTAAACGGGGTGAGAAGTCAATGGACTTTCCAAGGGGGTCAGAAATCAACAGACTTTCCAAGAGGGCTCCCTCTGAGCCCAGCGCTTCAGCACAACACAGGTTGGAAATAAACCTGGCCTGGCGCTTCAGCACAACACAGGGTGGAAATAAACCTGAGGATGCACAGAGAGAGAAATAAAATGTTTTAAACGGGGTGAGAAATCAATGGACTTTCCAAGGGGGCTCGCTCTGAGCCCAGCGCTTCAAAACGACACAGGGTGGAAATAAACCTGAGGATTCACAGAGATGGAGAAATAAAATGTTTTTAACTGGGTGAGAAATCAACAGACTTTCCAAGGGGGCTCGCTTTGAGACTGGTGCTTCAACACAACACAGAGTGGAAATAAACCTGAGGACACACACAGATGGAGAAATAAAACTGTGGATTCCATGGGACAGAGAGAGAGAAACTGCAAGTGTTTCTCACAGCGGCTTGTGAGAAAGATGTGATAACCTGTTGACTATGAACAATTTGCAGGTGGTGTTTTTCTACTTTATTTTTCTGTTCCTCTCAAGGACAGTGTGCGAGAAAGATGTTTCTGTTAGTTAGCCAATAGAATAGAATCTATCGTACCACTCTATAAAAACCACGGGGTTCTTTTGAATAAAGCCTTCTTTGCCTTTGCTACGATCCTGCCTCTCGCCTGTTCCTGCCTCGACCCGGGTGCACGGGTGACATAAAATGTTTTAAACTGGGTGGGAAATCAGTGGACTTTCCAAAGAGGTGAGAAATCAATGGACTATCCAAGCGGGCTCCCTCTGAGCCCGGCACCTCAACACAACACAGGGTGGAAATAAACCTGGCCCGGGGCTTCAGCATGACACAGGGTGGAAATAAACCTGAGGACACACACAGACGGAGAAATAAAATGTTTTAAACGGGGTGAGAAATCAATGGACTTTCCAAGGGGGTCAGAAATCAATGGACTTTCCAAGGGGGTTCCCTCTGAGCTCAGCGCTTCAACACGACACAGGGTGGAAATAAACCTGAGGACACACACAGACGGAGAAATAAAATGTTTTAAACTGGGTGAGAAATCAGTGGACTTTCCAAGCAGTGTAGAAAAGCGCAGCCCAGAGATGTCTATCAAAGCAGAAGGGCTTTTTTTCCTTGAGATTAAAAAATTATCACTGCTACATTTTTCAGCCCCTGCCTCGCTTCCCTTCCACGGTGTCCTGAGACAGTGCTGAAGGGCAGGGCTGGTGGCACTGCCCCGTGTCCCCTGTTCCCTGCTGTCCCTGCACCAGGACAGGCTGTGGGGCAGAGCCTGAGCACCGAGGAGAGGAGAGGAGAGGAGAGGAGAGGAGAGGAGAGGAGAGGAGAGGAGAGGAGAGGAGAGGAG
>JAWWMS010000028.1:1323375-1334512 GCA_035048045.1 Chlorospingus semifuscus
TGGAGCCCTTTCCCAGCTCTAGGACCCCACAGGCCCCTCTGTCAGACAGGATTCTGTCCCTGCTGGGGCTGGAGCCCTTTCCCAGCTCTAGGACCCCACAGGCCCCTCTGTCAGACAGGATTCTGTCCCTGCTGGGGCTGGAGCCCCTTCCCAGCTCCAGGACCCCACAGGCCCCTCTGTCAGACAGGATTCTGTCCCTGCTGGGGCTGCAGCCCCTTCCCAGCTCCAGGACCCCACAGGACCCAACACACACCCTCTGCCAGACCAGGATTCCGGCCCAGCCCCAGCCCAGCTCTCCCATGGCAGTCTCATTCCATAAAGGCATTTATTCCCAGTGCAGGAGCACACAACAGCCCCAGCTGTTGCCTCCCAGGAGGGATCCAGCCAAGGACCCCCAGGAGGGACCCAGCCAAGGATCCCCAGGGCTCTTACCCCTCCCAGTTCAGGATGCCCAGGCCTGGCTCTCCCTGCTGAGCCCTGGGCTGTCTCTGGCTGTGCCCCAGCTCCCTGTGCCCTTTGCTGGGGCTCCACCACCCCCAGGGCTCCACCTGAGCTGCCCCAGAGACTGCACAGAATGAATTCCGCCCCACACCCCTCACCCACTGCCCCTCCTGAATTCTGCAGCGAACCTGGCCTTGGAATATGAAAAATCAATAATAAATTGTGAAGAACCTGTTTGCAGTTCTTGAGTGCAGGAATACAAATTAGCCCCTTTCATTTGATTTTCACTCATCTGCATCAGAATTTCAGATCTGTCAATAAGAACAGAACTGGCTGTGTTTTGAATGCAAGCTTTTGTTGAATATGTTGAGTTCTGTCATCTCCTGAAAGGGAAGTTGTTTGTGCCATGGGTCTGAGCTGTGCCTGTGCTGCTGCGCACATCTGCTGGGCAGGCAGGGGAATTTGGGGCCCAGCCCTCCCAGGTGCTAATTAGAACATTCACAGGACCTGGAGCAGCTCAAGAACTGAAATTTCCAGGGCTGGCAAAGAGAGGAGAAGGGCACAAGGGCAACCTGTCCCTCCATGGCACTGCCTACACTCCAGTTTTGGTGCTCTGAGAATAGACCAGGGGTCAAGAAGTGAACAGACTCTGGAAGACTTTTCTCCAGACAAGTATTTTTGCGTGAGAGCAAAACTCTTACAATAGATTAGCAGCTGCATTTGAAAGCTTTATCAAGAATTAGCCACAAAAGCCCAGAAGGTATTGTGAAAAATGACAGATATTTTAAAGAAAGGCCAGCACAAACTAGGGAAATGGCACAGGTACCTTCCCAAAGAGCAGCAGAGGGAAAAGAGTGTTCTTCTGCCCCAACATTGCTGCCTGAACTGCAAGGACTTAGAGAGCACCATCAGAGTTAGAGGTAGGCAAAAAGGCAAAAATGTTTCCAATTCCTCATTTTCAATACCCAAAGAGGCCACTTTTATTGTCCCAGTTGTCACCAAGACCCTTCTGTCCCTGTCCAGTTTCCCCAGCATCCCCTGGCACAGCCTGGGGCAGCAGAGGCCTCTGGTTGTGTCACACATGTGTGACAAAGCCACAGAGCAGCAGTGGCACCTCTGCCTTTGTCCTTTCCCTGCATCCCGTCCCTCCAGCCCCACCTGCAGGTGTCCCTGACCCCTGGCACAGCTCAGCAGGGCCGGGGGGGCTCTTGCAGCACACAGGGCCCTTGGCCTCATTGTGCAGGACAGTGGGAAGGGAAATTCCACTTCCACCAAACTCCTTTGTCCACGTTTCTAAGCCAGGCTCTGGTAGCTCCAGTCTTCCTGTTCCCCTTCCTTTGGTGATGCTATCTGCTGTGAATCTGTGCCCTGGGAACCCTCAGGGAGCACAAAGCCTCCTTCCAGTGCTTGGCCTGAGGGGACCAAGGGCTGCTGCTGCTGTCCTGCCAGGGATAGGAAATCCTGCCATTGATGGGAAGGGCTCCTGTGGTGGGCTCAGCCCCATCAGCAAATCCCCCTGGCACAGAGCTTTATTGGCTTCTCCATTCTGTCCTGGGATGGTTCCTGCCTCTACCTCCAGCCCTAGACCTGAATTCAGAAGGGATTTGCATTCTGTTTCTGGCTTTTGCTGTCATTATCCTTCAAATATAAATGGTCTGTCTGCAATAGAATCAGTTTACTCATGACTTGGTGAGCTTAAAGGCCTTTTCCAACTTTAACAATTCTGTGATTCTATGTCAGGATTAAGCCAAGCAATCAATATTAATAATAATGTATCAGAGTTTTCAACACCTCCTCTAGGAGCCCAAAGCTGCAATGGATTTGTGTGTATTGGCTGTTTGCTCAGTGCTGGTAATGTAGGGGTTTAGGCTCTCATTAAAGCATAAACAATGATGGCACATTTTAGTGTCATTTAGATGGTCAGGGCACTCCAGCACACAAATGAACAAGGGAGGGCAGAGCAGGAGGCCTGGAATGCTTTTTGCTGTGGGTTCATTTTACAAAGAGAGAAATGTGAATTCCACAGGGACAGAACCATCCCAGAGCTCCATCCTCTGCAGCACCATCTCACAAACACCTCTGCTTTGTACCCTGGAGCTGCCAGCAGCAGCTTTGGTAAAAGATTGGGATTAGAACAGATACTGAATTACTGAGCTGCACTTGGACATGACTTCAGTCCCAAACAGGAAGGAAGGGACACATTTCTCTGTGGAATATATTTTCTCATTTCCCTGCTGTGAAGTGATGAGCTGCATCACCTGCCAAATCTGGACTGACCCGCAGCTTCTTCAGATGCAGAGAAAGGGTTTATTCACCCCAGAAGGGCTTTCGGGTGGCTGTGATTAGAACATGAGCTGTGGCAGAAACAAATGTTCCATTACACAGCCTCTGAAAAGTTCCACCTCAGCTTAAGAAAAATCTCTGTTAAATCACAACCACTCCCAAATAGAAACAGATCCACACAGAAGAGAGTCACACAACTTACAACAGCTTTCCTCATCTCTTTAAGTTTCCCTGAGTCTTGGGCCTGCATTTTCAGGCTCTCCAGCTTTCCTTTATCAGCACATTAAAGAGGAAATTTGCTGCCCTAGTTTTATTTTGATTTAAAGATGGAGTTTTCCTGACAAGAGCTAAGCTGTAACTAAAACTATTGGAAGACTCATTGTAAATTCACAAGAGCAGTAAAAATATCATTTGCATCATCTCATAACACATGGAGATAATACAATGGAAGTGTTCCAGGAAAGGACTGTAACTATAGGGATGGACATAAAAGGTCTTAATTAAGCCTGGTCTACAATCTGCTGGATCTGCTGGATAAGGGCAGGAAATTGAGAAGAATGAACTGACATTTGAATGAGACGTTCTAAAAAGGGAGAAAAATACAGAACACTAAACAAAATCTATCCAGACACACCCTGCTTTTTCAGCCTCTTGCCCAGACAGAAAACAAGAGATTTATGTATATGTGCATGCTTGCTTTATCTGCCACAAGGTTAATTTTCAGAGGAAGTACTGATGCATTCAGCTGCCCCAGAGAACACTCTGGACAAAGGAATGAGCACACTCAGGCAGCTGGGCAGGGTTTTCTGCTGCAGATTGGGGCAGTAAATATCAGTTATGGGCACCTGGGCACGATGCTCCTGTGCCATACAGCTACTTCTGCTCCTGAGCTTTTGTTAAAGAAAAACATGGAAAAAAATAATCTCACCTGCTATTAACACAGCTACACTGTACTTTTTAAAACATCATATTTATTGCAAGTGGTTCCTCAAAGGAGAGGGACTTTTCCTTAATGAGGGGGGCTCAGCTGGAGATCTCTGCTAGGAGGCCTCTCTGATATTCAGGATTTATGTGGAAGCAAAGGGGAAATGGAGAAAGCTCTTCAATACATTATTCTTATTTGTACCTTGTATTCTTTCAGCTTGGCCAAACTCTGGAACACCCTGTGGCAGCTCCAGCCAAGCTCTGTAGAGCTGAGCCGAGCAGGGGAAGCACCAAAGCAAAACCAGTCTGAAAGGTGCACGCCATTTATTGTAGGGAGTAAAGCTGCTCAGAGAGGCTGCAGAAATCTTTTCAGTGATCACAAACACCTCCAAGATGCCCAAACTATTCCATTTCTGCACTGGAATGAGCAAATAAACTTTGGAGGATTGTCTTGTCCTCCTGCTCCCCCAAAATCAAACAGCATCAGAGTGGGGTGCTGAGGATCAGGGGGCTCAGGGAGACTCCTGCACCTCTCTGTCCCACTGAGCCACCTCAGTTTGGGATGAGTGAGAGGAAATTGGATCAGAGGAAGCAAGGAAAAAAGCTGGATCTACAGCCAGGCAAAAATGTCACTGAGAGTCCCTGCCCAGAGGAGCACACCTGAGCATCCCTGGAATCTGCTCTTGGATGCAAGGAAGGGAATCAGTTCTTTGCCTGTCTGCAACACTGGCACTTCATCACTATTTTCAACATCTGCCTTTATCAATAATTAATCCAGATGGGAGGTATCTTCCTCTTTATCTTGGACAAGGAATTCAGAGAGGGAAATGTCTGCAGGTCCAAACTATGCGTGCAAGGTGATCCCACCCATCTTATCAGCTCCCTTCAGAGCAGGAGGGCTGCACTCAACCCAGAGTTAACCCCCACCATGGCTCTGCTTCAAAAGCACTTGACAACTGTCACCACAAGACATGTGGCCAAAAGCAAATTTTCTGTCATTTGATTGTTTGTTTCACCCCTGAAACATCTGCCAAGTAAATAAATCGTAGCAGTCATAGGTATTGTGGGATTTCTGATTGTGATAAATGGAATGCCCTAAAGCAGAGAGCACAGAATGTGTGTGACAGTGATGATGAGGTGAGAATACTCTGTGCCAAGCCCCAAACTCTGCCTGCGGGTTTGAGCCCATTCCCTAGCACCAGAACACCCCTGCTCTCACTCAGCCCTCACAAACCTGCTCCCAGGCACCAGAGGCTGTAAAAAGCTACAGCAGAGTGGGTTGGGACCTTAAACTCCATGGGATTAATGCTGTCAACAACTGAGGGAAAGCCAAAATTTTCTGTTTATGATGATATTTTTATTTCCTATGAAACAAAATCAAAAATTGGTTTAATGATTTAATCACAAATATTTCAGCAGCTGTGTTTATACTGGGCACTGTGCTTAAGCACATTTTACCCCTTGTTGTGTTTTGGACTGACATATTTGTACATGAAGTAAAAAGCTTTATGCATGGGCATACTGGACAATACCACTTATTTAAAGGACTCTAATCCATTTTGGGAATACTTCCGGGCAAGTAAAGCATTATGTGACTATAGGAGAAAGAATCAGAAGCCTCCAGCAGCCCCAGCACATTTCAGTGCTTCATGCTTTGTACGTGTCCCATTTCAAAGTGGTTCTCATCAGCTCTCAGGTGTCTCTGCAGCTTCTGTGGTGACACCCAACACGGTCATGGACAGTGAGCGGAGCAGGGATTGTGCCCCTGCAGGACACAGCTCTGCCTGCTGAGAGTGGGGAGTGAGGAGGATGTTAAAGCTCCCCTCAGGCTGAGTGTGCCTCTGACAGACCTGAACCTCTGCTTCTCCTCTGGGCACAAGGCCAGCAGATTGACCAAGATGGGATTTCTTGCTGGACATACCACGATGGTCACAGAAAAATGTCATTCCCTAAAACAACAATTAGCTGCATCACCAGTCTGATGAGAAGGAAGTCTGTACTGTCACTGCTCATTTTAGTGACGCCAAAGCATTGTTCTACCTCCATCACATCTGTCATCCACAGCAAACAACCCTCAGTTCAAGAGAGCACTGGTCAACAACAGAAGTCATTCAAGAATTATTAATTTATCTATCCAAAAATAGTCCTTCCTTAAGGTCCATGAACATTCCAGTAACTGAAACATTATCATATATTTAATTTGCCTTTCAATTACCAGATTTACAAAAAAGAAACTCAGCTAAAAACCAGATTACTACAGATTGACAGGAAAATTATTTGATTAAAAATGAGAATAGGAATCCAAGCTTGTGCACTGACCTGGAGGAGCAGCCCCTCTGGGATGACTCATTTTCCTGGGTAAGATTTTTGACATGACACAGAAAAATAAGTCCTAGACTTTCTTGACTTATGTGGAAGTTGCACAATTTTGTACAGACTCTGCAGGTCTCCTTTTATTAGATCATGTAAGGGATTCATTTCCACAAATAGAAGAGTTTCAGATCCCCAGACATATTTAAATTAACACTATCCACAAAAGGCTACAGGTACCAAAACAATGCAGGACAACCAGGCACAATCCATCAGCCCATCTCTCCCAAATATCCCCAGGAACAGAGATTCTTTGAGGTTTTCTTGAATTCTAACGGAAGCCAATTTCAGAGCTGATTCTGAGCTGTGCAGGTGTTATGTAAAGGAAATCAAGATCTGAGCCAAGCAAATGTGTGTTTGTGAACAGGAAATTGAATCTGGACCTACACCAGAAAAACACATTCAATAAATAATTGTATCCATTCTTTCTCAGATACAAATCAGGCAGGAGCACAGACAGCACCCCCCAAACTGCAAATATGCTTTTGAAGGTTTTTAATGAAAGTTTTAATTTTAAGAAAATGCATATTAAGAGAAGGTTAGCTAGAAATTGAGAGAAACCAGCAGAGGTTAAAAATCCTTGCACCTTTGAGGTGTTGGGCCTTGGTGCTTCACTGTCTGACAGGACCCTCCCAACTCAGTCAGATTTATCAGCAAGAAACAAAAGGGATCTTCCTTCCTCACTCTTTCTGTTCACAACAAAAATCTTCCTGGACCATCCATTTCTGATCCTCAGCTCTCACTCTGCCTCCTCTCAGGATTCACTGAGCACTTTAAGGTCACTCACTGAAATGCAAACAGGGCTGTCAGGATCTCTGGGAGGGCTCCTGGGTCCATTTTTGCTCCATTTTTGCTGCTCACCCCTCTTTAGGGCTCAGGCTGTCACTCACTGACTTGGAGAGCAGCTTTGCTTCTTTGAGAAGAAAAAGAAAAGAAAAAGAAGATAAAAATAAGGACAAAATTGAAAAAACCCACCAAACCAGGTCTTGCCTCCTTCATTTTCTTCCCAGTTCTGTATCTGAGATAACAGAAAGACTTGGAGCACAATTTGACTGCCTGCTTTCCACCAAGGCAATAAACATTCAATGTATACAAAGCAAGTATTTACAGGTATTTTATAGTCAAATTTCTTCATTTCCAAAAGAGAAATCTGTCTTAGTTGAGGACTCCATCCACCCATGAGGTGAAGTTGTATTTTGCATCATCCAGGAGAAACTTTCTGGTGAGCTGAACAGACAGGGAAAAACAATCATTAATAAATTCCCCCCAGGCCTCCCAGAAACTTGAAGCTCAAATCACAAAGCCATTTCAGATTAGAATTAATTCTCCTTTTCCCTGGAAAGAAAATGTGAGGAGCCCAAAGGAGAAGTGCTGAATTATGTCCTCACCTGTCTTTATACCCTGCTGTGGCATCAACACCAAGAACTGAGCAGCACCAAATGCAGCACGAGTGCTCTCACAACACTGATATTTCTAAAGAAGCAAGTTTGCTTAAGATATTGCTTAAGTGTCTGTTCATTCAGAGGTACATCCCAAGTAGAAAATGTCATTTTTCCAATCAGTTTTCAGGCAGGCATTTGCACTCCGGATTGTTTAGTCATCACAGTGGCTATTTACTTCAAGGTACCATCATTGCATACAAAATGGCATTTTAGAACAGTTCCAGGCAGGCATTTGCACTCCAGATTGTTCAGTCATCAGTGGAATTCACTTCTCACATGCACAGAATCGACACAAGGACAAGCAGAACTCAGCCCCAGGTATTCAGGCACGAGGCTTGCTGAAATCAGCTCAGGAACCTGGAAAGGAACAAGCAGCAGAGTGTTCCCAGGAAAGAGCACTGCTGTGCCTTGCTGGGACATGTGACAGACACAGAGACACCGAGTTCTGCCCCAACACACGGTACAGCCGAAAATGGAAACAAATTTAAAAAAAATAACAACAAAAAAAAGAGATTCCTCTGAGCCAAAACTGTCAAAACTGCACAATTTCCTTAGGCAGCTGTTCTCAGGGTCACTGGGGTTTGAGGACCTCCCCAGTTCCTGTTGTCACTGGGTGCCCTCAGCCCCTGTCCCACGGGAGCCCCAACAGCAGCAGCACGGAGGGGAACGGGAGCAGAGGTAACAACACAGCGGGGACACAGCGGGGACACAGCTGGGACACAGTGGGGGCACATTGGGGACACAGTGGGATCACAGCTGAGACACTGCGGGGACACAGCTGGGACACAGTGGGGACGCAGCTGGGACACAGCTGGGACACAGTGGGGACACAGCTGGGACACAGCTGGGACACAGCGGGGACACAAAGGGGACACAGCGGGGACACAGTGGGAACACAGCGGGGACACAGCGGGGACAGTGGGGACACTGCGGGGACAGTGGGGACACAGCTGGGACACAGTGGGGACAGTGGGGGCACAGCTGGGACACAGCGGGGACACAAAGGGGACAGAGCGGGGACACAGCGGGGACACAAAGGGGACACAGCGGGGACACAGTGGCGACACAGCGGGGACAGTGGGGACACAGCTGGGACACAGCTGGGACACAGTGGGGACACAGTGGGGACACAGCGGGGACACAGCTGGGACACAGCGGGGACACAGCTGGGACACAGTGGGGACACAGTGGGGACACAGCGGGGACACAGCTGCGACACAGCGGGGACACAGCTGGGACACAGTGGGGACACAGTGGGGACAGTGGGGACAGTGGGGACACAGCTGGGACACAGTGGGGACACAGTGGGGACACAGCTGAGACACTGCAGGGACACAGCTGGGACACAGTGGGGACACAGCTGGGACACAGCTAGGGACACGTCCTGGTGCTCCCCTGGAGCTGGGCACAGCCGTGGGCAGCAGTTCTGAGCTGGGGGACAGCAGAACCTGAGGCCTTTGTCACTCTGGTCCCTGTCAGGGCCCCACAGACACCTCTCAGTGCTCTGTGCCCCAGTGCCCCCTCTGGAACAGACCATGGTTTTTGTCTGCCTGCAGGGCTGTCAGAGACACAGGAGCTTTATCAGCCCAGGTTTGCACAGCCCTCTGTGGCCCCTGAAAGGCTGCAGTAAGTATTGCTAAGGTTGTTTTCTTTTAACAATGTTCTGCCTGCTCACAAAACTACAGCACTGCCAAGGAAAAAGATAATTTATCCCTCCTGTGTTTGGTGTGCTAACTTTCTGTTCCTTAGGTCTTGTTGCAGTCACACATTTACTTTTAGTCTTACCCATCCTATAGATGAGAAATTAAAGTTAAAATGGATTCTGTATGGCCAGGCTGTTCAGTCATTCTGCTCCCTGAGACCAGGTCAGGTTCTGCTCTCTGTATCTGCTGTGGTTTCATTGAGCACAGCAATTTTGGAGGTGTTCAGATAGTGTATCAAAGTACATTCTTTCCATCTGAAAAATAATTTTTCAGTGCCGTTTGCTCCAAGAAAGACTAATTTTTTTTTTGTATGGGGTTTTTCATTTTCATTTAGATGAATCATTTAGATTTTTACTGGAATCATTCGGATTCCAGTAAGAATCTAAATCATTCACATTCCAGTAAGAGAAAATAAACTTTCGTTTCCGGCCTTTCTTGCAATCAGTAATGCAAATTATCTCAACAACACAGACATGACTCTTAAAATGTGTTGGATTTCTTGTGTATTCGTATATCTCGTGCCACTTTTAGCAAATTTCTCTCTCAGAATGTTCATTATCACCACTCTACATTATCCATTTGGGGTTTTTTGGATGCTGAAAAATTCTCAAAGATAAGCAAAAGGTTTTAGTATGATTGACCAGGAAAATAAGTTATTTCAGAGGGATCTGTCCCTCATGTCCTAAAATCTCTGTACAGAAGCCTGATTTAACTTTTGTTTAACATACAAGCATAGAACAAATTTCTTTGCCAGCTAAACTACTAACCTTGCATAAGGATTAATACAGACTTTTAGAGTTGGAGGTGAGAGGCAAGTAGCAGAAAAAAAACCCCACACACAAATATTCATATTTCATCCAATGTGGTTTCATTATGTGGAGACTGTATTTATATCAGCTGTTCATCAACTCCACAGTTGATTACTTGCCAAAACAACCTGTAAAATGCAAACTTTTAATTAGTACTGTATTGTCTGTATCTCCACCCAACATTTTTTAATAATTACTCCCAGTCTGGGAGAAGAAACTGCACTATATGAGTCATGTGTCACACAAATCACTTTGAATACCAGAATTTCTCAGTTAACTGTCTATAGTACCCTGCAGACCAAGAGTTATTTGCTAAAATAATTCAACACATAAAATTAATAATATGGATGGGAGAACCCATCATTTGCTGGGAGAAAATTGAAGAGCACAGCAAGAAACTCAGCTGCTTGAATAAACCACTCCCTGCTAACTTTCAGGAACATTTATAGTGCCTGATTAGACTAAAAGAGGCTGGAGCTGTTGGGCTGATGAGCCAGGACAGAGGGATAAGGGGGCTGTGTGGGGCAGAGCAGGGCAGGGACTCTGTCAGCATCCCAGAGATCCACCTGCATCCCCACCAGGCTGGAAACTGGGGCTCCTTGTTCAAGGGATGCACCTGATCTCATCCCTCAGTCCGGGCTGCCCACCAGACACAGAAGAAAGGAAAAGCTGATCCCTACAGGGAAAAAAAGAGAAATCTGATCCTACCTGTCAACAGCCCCTGTTGTCCCTCAGAAATGTTCTCACTCCTGGCTCCATGGGAATGCTCAGGCATGGCAATGTCCCCTTCTGCTGCTGCCTCTGCACTCTGGCTGAGAGCTGCTGGGAAGGGAAACTGTCATGGCCAGAAAAGAGCATTTAGCACAGCTTGTCAGGAGCTGGCACCCAGGGAAAGTGCCCTTCCCACAGGAGAGAGCCCCATGGCAGCACTGCCCACAGGGCCTGCTCTGGGTGTGCTGCCAGGGAAGGGCACTCCTGAGCATGGTGAGGAGCTCAGGGACAACAGCAAGGGCTGCCACGAGGAAAATGGGCATGGAGCCCTGGGGAACGTGTCCTCAGGGTCAGCCTGCCCTGGGGAAAGTGTCCTTATGTCGCAGACATTTTTTCACAGAAATCCTTTCTTTGGGATTTTTTCATCTCCTGGGAGCTGAGGCCCCAGAAGAAG
>JAWWMS010000028.1:1334612-1349618 GCA_035048045.1 Chlorospingus semifuscus
AAATCCAGCCTTCTGATAAAGAAACAAGATTCTCGTCCATCTCTCACCATGAGGAACCCTAGCAAGTCGCTGTAATATCCTTAGGATCAGCCTGTCCTGGGGAACGTGTCCTCAGGGTCAGCCTGCCCTGGGGAAAGTGTCTTCAGGGTCAGTCTGCATTGGGGAGAGTGTCCTTAGGGTCAGCCTTCATTGGGGAAAGTGTCCTCAGGGTCAAAGGGTCAGCCTGTCCTGGGGAAAGTGTCCTCAGGGTCAGCCTGTCCTGGGGAAAGTGTCCTCAGGTCAGTCTGCATCGG
This sequence comes from Chlorospingus semifuscus, assembly GCA_035048045.1. Lineage (NCBI taxonomy): Eukaryota > Metazoa > Chordata > Aves > Passeriformes > Passerellidae > Chlorospingus > Chlorospingus semifuscus. Next base: position 1,334,906 of record JAWWMS010000028.1, read on the forward strand.
GGAAGGTGTCCTTAGGGTCAGCCTGTCCTACGGGTCAAGTCACTCCCATGGAGTTTGCTCTTGTCCCTGGAGAAGAGCAAGCAAAGAGCTCCAGAGTGCACTGTCATTTTCCTAAAATGAGCAGCTTGAAAGTTGCCAGAGGTGAAGGATAGATGGGTTTTTGCAAGAGGCTCTCCCACCTCAGTCTGTGTTTGAGCTGCAGTGCCACAGGGCAGCCAAGGACTCCAAACTGCTGCCAAAGGAACAATCCACTTCCCAGGGAGGTTGGACAAATATGAACAAGGAATCCACTAATCAGGAGTTAAAGGAATTGAAGCCTCCTTAAATTCTACAAACACAAAGATGGACATGCTGAGTGGAAGGGGCAGCTACATTTCAGCTGAAATGCACATTCATGTAAATAGATTCAGTCAGCACTTTCTGTTTTAAAGCTTCCAGGCAGCAGCTCAGCCCCACAGGAGAGCTCCACTCAGCACAGGAACCAGAGAAAAAGGCTCTTTAAACACTTCAGCCTGCTCTTGGGCCAAACCACAGCCTGTGCTGGTTGGCATTGGCCAATGGCTTCCTTTGGTTATTGTGTTTAGTAGTTTTATGGATAAAAGTCAGACTTATGCAATCACAGCAGAATCATATCACTGCCTTCCAGTTTCCAGTTGTAAAATGTCCATCTACAGAAATAAAGTGTAGAAAAACAACTAAAATATACTCATTGTTTCTAAAAGTATTCAAAGTCAAGCTAAGGGCATAGAATAGAAAAACCTAGCTAAATTAAAAGGCTTTGTTTGAATCCAGAAAACTGTATCAAACACAGCTTATCTACCACAAAGCAAATTCAAAGGCACCTTCTTTACTTCCTACCCAGCCACAAAGGAGGAACATTCCTCAGGTTATGTACAACAATGTGAGAGAGAGAAAAGTACAGCAGAGAAACATTTCATGGTAAATAAAATCCTTTTTACTGACATTGATGCTGCACCATGGGATAACACTGATTGCCTGGTTACCAAAGAGTAATTTTGGAAACGTCTCAGCACCTTCCTGATGAAAATATTAATTTAATCTCGCATCCAGCAGCCTGTGTGATGTCAACTTCTTATCACAATTAGTGGGTTTATTTTTGATGTGCATGCTGACAGCTCCTAAAAGCTAATGGAAAATCATTTATGTGCAATTTAAAGTCTGATTACTTGAGTGTTAAAGTTCCCTGACAGTCCTTTATATCAGGAATGGGAAATTTAGGGAGAAAATGAATCAGCTTTGATAACATTAGAATAACTTCTCTGATTTGAAACTCAGGCCTAAAGTTTGCTAATATTAACACAGGATGCAAAAATATGATTTCACCTGAAAATCATTTCACAAATTATCATTTTGCAGATGTTGAAGTCTGGGAATAGGGGATAAAGGAACTTTATGTGAGTCTCCAAAAGCTTCAGAAGACAAGGAGTTGAAACAATAGATGAGCCCTTAAAGAAAGATAATTTGCTGTATTGTACTTGGAATTGATTGAAAATTTCACACTAATAACATTTTCCACCAAAAACAAACCCAAACATTTTATTCTAAATCAATCTTTTCCATAGGAAGATATTGACTACAGCATATTTTGTGTTGGGGCATGCCAAAACACTGCATTTGGGTTTGTCAGGCCTGAACATTCCATTTCCAGTGGAGCTCAGCTGTGGTGCCAGGCTGGCCTGGCCCTGGGCACAGTGGGGAGCTCAGCCCTGAATGTGCTCTCAGAGCAATGACAGCCACTCAGGGGGGTGCTGGCTCTTATACCAGCATTCAAAGCTCACTTTTTATTGAATTGAAATACTTTGTGTTGTTTTTTTACAGTTTTCATCCAGCTAAAACTATTTCATAGAAGGAAGAAGCCTTCAAATTTTGATGCTGAGGCAAACGAACAGAAACAAATGTCCATTTGCACTTCCAGTGTGCTCCCTCTGCTGAATCTGATTCTGTTGTTATTTACATTTTTGCATTTCTATATTACTTTCTAGGCTACAGAAGAAGATGAGCCACCTTATTCTACTTTTCTCGTTGTTCTTGGCCCCAGCATTTGCTGATGGAAGAAGTCAGAAATCAACCCAAAACCTTTGTTCAGATGATGTCAGCCACAAACGCCAGAAGAGAGACTGGATATGGAACCAATTGCACATCCAAGAAGAGCTTGATACACCTTTGCCACACCATGTTGGCAAGGTAAGCAGCAACCTGTCAGCAGTGACTGAAATCAGCAAATGAGGATCTTGAAAAGCAGTGTTTGTTTGCAGTCTAGGCAGGAGAAAGGAAAAGGAAATAGAAATGAGACTTAATACCTACATATTAACATGTTAAAATCTTCAAAATTAGGGCAAAGACTAAATGAAGAACAGTGCCATAAGAATTTTAGTTCCTGTGAAGAATACAAGTAAATTTAAGGGAATAGGAGGTCTGGAGGTTCCAAAGGCAGGAACAGCCACATTACCTGCAGGTGCATGGTTGGGAAGGAAGTCTGGTGACTGATGTATGTCAGGATTTTTCTGGCAGCACAAAATTCTTTCAGAAACCTCAGAGATCAGCAAATAAAAATAAAAATCAGCAAATGAAAAAACAACAGTTTACATCTCTCAGCTTGTACTCAAAACACAAGTGCTATGTTTCGAAATACTGTTACACAATCAAAGATATTGTTGCACAAAGCGAAAGCGAAGAATTTTTAAAAATACTAACGAGCACTGACCTGGTTGCAAACTCCTTTTCCTCAGGGCAGGGCTCATAAAAGCCAATCATGCACTGCCCATGGCCAGGGAAGGTTCTCCCAGTGCAGCCTCTCAAAGGGATGCACAGAGACCCTGCAGATGAATGCAGCTGAGCATCCCCTGCCCTGTACAGCACCCACATCTCTCTGGGCTGGCCCAGCAGAGCCCACCAGGCCCTGCTGGCTGCTCTGGGCTGCCAGAAAAGCACCACAGAGAAAGCACAGAGCCACAGGCTCCTCTCGGCTCCCACGGGGCATCTCTGCCTCATTTCAGACCAACTCAGCCCCACACTGAGGAGCAGCTTCTATTCCTGGAGCTGTCCTAAACAGGAGTAATTCTCTCTGTCCAGCTCTGGGTGTTCCAGCAGCACAATCTCCTGAAGGCTCCTGCAGCACTGAGCCCTTGGTTAACCCGTCAAAGAAAGACCCCAGTGAGGCAGGGCTGAGGGACAGCTGCAGGAGTGTGCTGACACATCTGGAGTGTGCTGACACATCTGGATTTTATCTTGCACCAGCTCGGTGCTTTCCTTTTGTCCTCAGCACCAGAAAAGGCATTCTGAGAGGTTTCTGCTTTTTACACTGAAGAGGTACAAAAAAATCAAGAAGGAAGGCACAGACCATCCCATCTCTGAGACAAGGGTGGGGTTCTCTCTCATGGGGCATCTCCAGAGTTGTGAGCTGCTCTCCAGCAGTCCCAGCTGCCAGGAGCATGATTAAGGAATGAGGGGTGGAAATATTAATGACACTTTTCAAGAGAGAAAACTGAAATTTAAACAATGCTCAACAGTAAATGACAATTACAGGATAAATCAAATCCTGAACACCCAACAGGTGACATTTATACTAACACCAGTAACAAAAGGATGGAAATACTTGGTAAAACCCAGCAATCCTTGATAATTAGCTGGCTGAAATAAGAATACTGATATAGTGCATGGAAAATTGGGGTTTAAATCTTCTAGCAGTGTCCCTGTATGTGTGAGGGTATAGAAAGGGAAGTATCATTATGTTATCTGCAGATCAACTAGTGTGCAAAAGCATTTAGAATTGGATTAAATTATATTTGAAAATTTATTAATGCTCATTCCTCTTCTCACATCCCTTTTTCACAGCATATAATCTTAAATTTTAAAATCTGTGGGGTAGAAATGTAACCTTCCTGTCATACCATGAGCCTAAAAACTGCCTATTAAGGGATTGTATGTGACTGAGCACAAGAAAGCTGTCAGCTGTGGCAGGAATCCTGCTAAATGCTAAGGAATAGAGGCTAATGCTGAATAATGTCAGGAGCTGTGAAGACAGATTTCATCCTGTAATCCTGTGAAACTGAGCAAAAACCCCTGGCAGGTCCAGAAAGCTGCAAACAAAAGTAACTCAGACTGAAGGTGGCTCAGTCATTTCAGACATAACGCAGTTAATTATTTGTAAGTGTTGGTTGCATGAACAATTTAAACCTTTAGGAAATATGAGGTATGATTTAAAAAAAGCTTTGTTCTGTATAAGCAAGGAAGTTTCAGTGTGGGTGCAAGTGTCATCCCACGAGCCCAGCTCTGCTGTGGTGCTGCTCGGTGACAGCACAAGCCCTGAGGGTTCCCAGTGGGGTGAGGAATTCCTGGCTGTGTGAATCCCCCAGGACAGACCCAGCTGCCAGGCCCCACCTTCATCCCCCTGAACATCACTTTGCTCCCAGATCACATCCAGCGTGAGGAACAAGAACGCCAAGTACATCATCGAGGGCGAGTTCGCCAACACCATCTTCAAGGTGGAGGAGACCAGCGGGGACGTGTACGCCTTCGAGAGGCTGGACAGGGAGAAGAAGGCCGAGTACGAGCTGACAGCCCTCATCATCGACAGGACGAACAACAGGTCCCTGGAGCGCCCCTCCAGGTTCATCATCAAGGTGTACGACATCAACGACAACGCCCCCGTGTTCGTGCACAAGGTGTTCAACGGCTCTGTCCCAGAAATGTCACCTGTGGGTGAGTCCTTCCTCCAGCACCCACCTCCCTCACGGCTGGCCTTGAAAAGCACTGCTTATATTAATTAATATGCACCTTGAAAACCCTTCTCTAGGAACCTCAGTCACCAAGGTGACAGCTGTGGATGCTGATGACCCCACAGTGTCAGGTCACGCCACCGTGACCTACGAAGTCACCACAGGAGGGGAATATTTCACCATTGATGACTCTGGTAAGTCAGACACACAAATGTCCTTACGCTTTGTCCATACCCTACCCTTTGAAGGAAACACAGGTTTAAGGTCTTTTCATTCTGGAAAAGAGGAATAATCATTCAAAAATATCATTTTAAACATGATTTAAAAGGTTTTTCATTCACACTCCACAATACCACTGTCTGCATGTGGAAAATAACTCATAAAACCAGGACATCAGCTGCCATGAACACAATGAGGAGATAAAAGATCATTTTTTTCCCACCTTTGGAAAGATTAACCAGGAGCTGAGTTCATGTTTTCAGTTTAGCATAGATACTGTTCCAGTGACCAAACATGAAAAGGGAATACACAATTCTGAAGCAGCATTCAGTAATCAATAATCATTTGCTTTCCTAAACTTCCTACCTTAAATTTTGCCCAGTTTTAAAACCAATGTCAGTATCTCTTGTAACCACACTAGTTTGCTAGAGCAAAGAAAGCAGGTAAAGAGGTTAAAGATCCATTAAAAGGAATATTCTGCACGAGCTCTCCTAAATATTTCATCATGAAGAAAAATTTCTAACATTTCTTGAAAAATACCACTGTAAGATTGGTACTTAAAGCTGAATGTGTGGAGATAAAAAAAGATAAAAATTTGCCACCAAAACTGAAGAGATGTTGGGCATGCTGCAAAATCTAATTGCATCCAATATTGTTTTTTCACAGGTGTGATTTATACAAAAGAGCCTAATTTGGACAGAGAGACCAAGTCCACGTACGAGATTGTTGTCCAAGCCAAAGATGCTCCGGGTTTCTCTGGGGATTCCAGCACAGCCACGGTGATCATCACCCTGTCCGACATCAACGACAACTCCCCCGAGTTCAAACTCTGTGAGTGCCCCCAGCCCTGAGCCCCCTGCAGCCAGGGGCTGCCACAGCACAGCCAGCTCGGCTCACGGGCCTGCACAACTCAGCTTTCCTTAAAAATGCCCAAAAGAGCTTCACGTGTTCAGAAACTCTTCTGTGTTTCAGCCAGAGCCACCTTTCCTGGGGAATGCACACCTAGAGCTGAAAACAAAAATCAGTATTAATTTCATCTCTTTGCTAAAGATCTTGACAATTTGGGGTATTATTTATGCTTCCACATGTCTTGGAGATACACAATGTTAAATTCTCAATGAAATACTTTTATGTGCATCTGTCAAGTAAGAACAGTTTTAATTGAGTCCTAACTTCCATGTACACACTCCTTATGTATTTTTCTTTTTTTTTTTTTAACAGCATCATTTCACTTTAAAGTTCCTGAAAACGTTTCAGTGGGAGGAGAAGTTGGCAGAGTCAAAGTAGAAGATATTGATGAACCACAGCACAGAAATACAAGATACAGCTTTATCCAAGGAGAGTTCAGGGACACCTTTGACATTGTAGCAAATCCATACACAAATGAAGGAATCATTAGGCCAAAGAAGGTACTTTTCCCCCTAACAAAGATGTTTATTGTGGTTTTCCATGTGTAACAAGTGATTTTTTGGTTTAGGACTAGCAGCAGGAAAAAAAGGAAACACATGAAAGTCAGCATGAAATATATTGATCCTGAGCACCAGCTCTCTGAGCTCTGGGAGGAGAAGAGCTGGTGATTTCTGGTCCTTTTCAACCTCCAGACCTGAAAAACTCCAGAATTACTGCAGAGGGCAGTGGGGTGCTTTGGGTTCCTCTCAAACTTGAAGTGGTTGGATGCTTCAAAGAGACAGTGATTTAAGAGTTGAACCAACTGTACTAGTCAAAGAATCCTTCCCTTGTGAAGCCCACCTGAAACCAAAGCAGAAAATGTGAACAAGTCCACCTGACCTCCTTTCTAAAGTCTCTTTGCAGTTTGGCATTTGCTCCAATCCGAGCCACAGCTCCCTTGCTTTCCTCAGGGTGAGGAAAAAGCTTTTTTTTCTTAAGAGCTTCCCCACTAATTTCCTATGTCTTTAAGACTCTCCAAAGCCTTTATTAGGGTCTGTTCTTTGGTTTTTTTTAAATTCTCAAACCCACATGATTTGTACCAAGGGACTGCTGCAGAGCATTGCCAAACCAAGACTTCATTGATTTCATTGACTTGCTGTTAAAAAAAAAAAGAGGAGAAAGGACTATAAATCAGCTCCTGTAGTCCTCAGATTGACAGGAATGTGTTTTTCCCTTCCAAATGCCTCTCTGTAACTGCTAAGACTAGAAATGTCATTAAGAAGAGAAAACTTTCAGGAAAAGCAGTACCAAGGATTTTAAGATTGGCAGTAAAATCCTCGCTGTGGTCACACTGGGTATGAGCAGCTCTCCTTCCCAGGAGCTGGAGAATGCAGTGCCTGCCCAGAGGAGGAGCCCTCACAGACCCCACACACTCTCCCTGAGCGATTTGGAACCAGATTTTCCTCCAGCACACACTGGGCAAAGCTCACCCTGTTATTCAGTGTGATTTTGGCTGCGCATACGTCACAATTCTAAATACACAGCCATGTGAGATAAAATGTCAGCTGCTGGATAAGTCCCATCACTTCCCCTTGCAATGTCTGACCAAAAAGGAAAACAAGAGGCACCATTACTGCTGTGAATCTCAGCGCTTTAGAATCTCAGGTAGTAGAACAAAGGAAACTTTGAAAGGATCATTTCTTACTGCCCGAGCTCCTGGCCTTCCTCCCATTGTGTGATTCCTTTTTAGTCTCAGACAACTGGAAAAACAGGGAAGAGGATGTAATTTCTCACTGAATGCCCCAGCTGCCAGCCAGTGCAGATCTGCAATCTGCCTTGAGTGCCTTCAGAACACAAAGCCTAGCCAAGAGGAGAATCTCTTCCCCAGCCTTTGAGGGACGGGAGCTCACCAAGTTTGGTAGTTACAGCATTAAAAAAAGACAGTGATTTAACCCAAAAGAAAATTATTTTGCTGAACTTAAACTACTGGATGAATCTGTCCCACAGCAGAGGTACCTTGAGCCACGCTATGGTAGAGAAGTTCAGCTGGGAAATGCTCTCCCATGGGTCCAGCCAAGATGAAATTTGGTAACATTGCCAAACATGAATGAAAGCACAGATCTTAAATCTGTGCAGAGAGCCAGTGGAAAGTTTGCTTAGACATCACCAGTGAAAGAATATCTGTAACTGTCTCTTTGTTTCTAGCCCCTGGACTTCGAAGCGGTGTCAGAGTACAGGTTCAGCATCGAGGCCACGGACCCCACGGTGAACCTGCGGCACTTCAAGCCCGGCAATCCCCGCAGCATCGCCAGCGTCGTCATCGAGGTCACGGACGTGGACGAGCCCCCCGTGTTCAGGAGACTCCCCTACGAGTTCAAGGTGAGGGAAAACCACGCAGAGGTGAAAACTCTCGGCTCCGTTCACGCCGAGGACCCCGACGCAGCTAAGCGGAAAATCAGGTGAGACAATGCCAGCTTTACAATTCTACTTGAAAGTGCAGAATCCATTAATAGCACCAAGAATTTGACAAAGAACCCAGACTTTGGCCCTATTTTTTTAGAATCTGCCTGCCAAACAAAACAAAAGATAATCCAATTTAATTTTTCCAGCAGTGCAGCCATGGATATATATGCTCACCGAAAGCTGAACATAAATTTCATCTACCCATGTCATTACCACATGGACTTACTGATAAAACATATGCACATTTAGGAAAAAAATATAAACTTGGATATTTTTACATTATTATAATTTATTGGGTTTTTTTTATTGTAAGAGCTCTCTCAATCATGTGTTTAGAGAAGAAAATAAACTTCTGAAAGAGCAAAGTACCATAATATGGAAACTCTTCCCACAGATGTATTTCACTGTCACAGCTTGCATAGTTTTAGGGCAATATTCTCAGCCCTCCTGGTCAAGGTATTAATGTAATTTGTCACACAAGAAGTCTCTGACCTTCCTCTGAGAAGAAATGAAATGAAACACAGCATTACCAGCCATGCATTGACATATCTTGTTTTAAACAAAATCCAGATATATTCAGCGTAGAGCAAGTCCTAATGGAGACTTCGTCAGGGTATCCAACAGCGGAGTTATTCAACTTCCCAAGCCTCTAGACAGAGAATTCAGCTCCTCATACAACATCACTGTGGCAGCTGTGGAGATCCTTGAAGATGGTAAGTGCCACCCATTTCCCAGTTTGAAAGAAACCCGGGTACACCTTTCCAGCAGGGCTGTCAGAAAGGAAAGGCACAACCTGACAGGCTGTTCCTGCTGAGCTCGGAATGAAAGGAGTGCTTCAAGGCTTGCATCATCATCTTCCCAATCAAACAAGTCAGAGATCATTTTAAGATTTGACCCCTGGCTTTGTTCAGCTCCAGGGAGTGGGGCAGGCCAGTCCCAGCTTGGTTTGATACTTCACAATATAGACATGCTCTGTGCCTGCTGCTTTAGTGCCAGAGAACAATGCTCAGTCCACCAGCATGCAGGGGGAAGAATCAGGAAAGCCATAATCTACTGTCATTTTACTCCAAAAAATCCTTGATGATTTAACCCGTACGAGAGGTTTTAGGAAAATATCTAAATCTCAGAGGGGAAGTTTTGGTTGTGATGGAGCTGGAAAATGTTCCTCGTGTGTGAGGCACAGAGGGGGCAGGAGGTGTGGGGTGGGGGCTCCAGGCTGTGCCCTGCTGTCGTTCCAGGCCGCCTTTCCGACAGAGAGTCGCACGCCCACGTCCATGTCATCGTGGATGATGTCAATGACAACGCTCCAGAGCTGGTGTCTCCTGAGGAGCCCCGAGTGTGTGAAAATGCTGCACCTGGGAAGGTGAGACAGGGAGAGCATTGCCCTGAAACCTGAATTACTGCTCAAATAAAAGATGTCTTTTAATACAAGTGAGTCTCAGTTTCCATGCGAAAACACCCGATTATTTCACTGATTTCCAAAACATCAGGAATAGCTCTTAAGGATATTGCACTGCTGGAATATTGACTTTTATCTGCTTGCACACATGGGCTGCACTGCTCCTCTCCCCCCAGGCTCTCACATCTGTGTATTGACAGCTGAGCCATGAAGGACAGTCAGGCTTTGCACAGCAGGAATCAGCAGCTCAATTCTATCACACAGATGCCTGAATGTGATACTGAGGAGGAAACCATTTCAAACTAGTAACAGAAACATTACTGCATGGAACATTATCTTGTAGTCACAGAGTGCACAGATCTGCACATCCAAATTGTTACTACTTGGCACAATGTTGGTATTTTGGGTTTATATGTTTGGCCTCAGACACAAGTGTTCAGCCCATACTGTAATATTTGTTTGATTAAGACACTTTGGGTCATGGTTTAGGGGAGGCACTCCCCAGTTTAGTGTATTTAGGATGGAGAGGAGAACTGGAGGCAGAAAAGGGAAAGATCATGGGCTGAGATCAGAACAATTCACTGGAAACAGCAGTGAGATAAGAAAATGAACAGTAATAGCAACAATATAAATAACAGAAATATATATATAGAAAAAAACAGAGTGCAGAGCAGGCACACCACCCAACAGGCTCCCTCTGGCTCAGCACCAGCATTATCCCACCACTCCCTCCACCACACCTGCTCAGACAGAAGGAACCCCTTCTCCAGGAAGAGTCCCTTTGCTCTCCCAGAAATGACATGAGGTGCTCAAGAATAACCACTGTGCCCCCTCCCAGCTACTGGAAAAATATTAACTCTTTCCTGGCCAGAACCAGGACACTGCCATTGCCTGAACTACCTGATAGAACACACAAGGTATTAATTTCACCTTTAGTTTAATTTATAAAATACCTTTGGGATATAACCAGGCACATTTTTTATATTTATACATCTGATGTTCATCAGGTTGAAGATTTCAAAATCCAAGCATGTCCTTCAGGCGTGGCAGTCTCAAAGGCATTCCAGGAATGACAGCCAAACCTCAGAGTAGGCTGAGGGTTTCAGAAGACACCATCTTAGACGCTTCAACAAGCCATATGTCTTTAAAAATGAGGCTTTTTTCATGCTTTCATTACACAAAATTTGAAGAGGCAAAACTGGTCTTTTTGAAGACCCACAAAGAAAAAACTAAAACTGAAAAAACTTGAAGAGGGGTGTCCTGAGGTGTCTGTGTCGTGCCCTGAAACTAAAGGGTTACACAGGACACAGAGCCCAGCTCAAACACCTCACATGCTTTATCACTGGAGGCAATGTACACTGAAAACTGTGACCTCTTCCATCCTTGCAGGTGATTGTCAGGATTTCAGCTGTTGACAAGGATGAAACATCTCCCAGAGGCTTCTTCAGATACTCACTGGCCACAGAAGACAGCAACTTCTCCCTGATTGAGAACTACGGTAGTGTATCCCTGTATGCCCTCATCAGCTGCCAGGGCAGGACCCCAGGGCTCAGGGAACAAAAGCTGCAGCACTGACCTGTGGCTGGTCCAGCTGAGCTAAATAACTCTTTATTTGTAAAGGCTCAACACACTGAAAAAAACTGTTTGATGAAACCAAAGTGTGACAGTGTTCACAGGGGTTCTTGGATGAGGGAAGAGACAAGAATGTTGACTCCATGTTTCAAAAGGCTTGATTTATTATTTTATAATATATATTACATTAAAACTATACTAAAACAATAGAAGAAAAGGTTTCATTAGAAGGCTAGCTAAGCTAAGAATAGAATCAGCAAGAATGATAATAAAGCTTCTGTCTCAGACAGAGAGTCCGAGCCAGCTGACTGTGATTGGCCATTAATTAGAAACAACCACATGAGACAAATCACAGATGCACCTGTTGCATTCCACAGCAGCAGATAATCAATGTTTGCATTTTGTTCCTGAGGCCTCTCAGCCTCTCAGGAGGAAAAGTCTTAAGGAAAGTATTTTTCATAAAAAGATGTCTGTGACAGAACACAAGCTCACATCGCTGTGCTCAAGGTGAAGAAAAAAGGGAAGTTTATTTTCTGACTCTAACATTTGACAGTGGATTGGAGGGTGACAGTGCCACCTCTCTAATGACACTGGACAGACTTAACAGTCTATCAACTTTCTACTCTTCCATAAAGGAATGTAAAACAATGAGTTATTTACAGAAAGTGAGAAAGTTTGCTACAAGAATGTCAACATCAGAAGGCTTAGAAAATCTTAAAAAACCAGAACAACACTGCCCACCACCAGGTCACAGGGAAAAGTGAGGGGTCACCCACCCCAGGCACAGACCACTGGTGCCATCGCAACCCCAAGGTGGGTTTGTTCCAGGATCCCTGGAGCTTGGAAAGGCTCCTGGAGCCTCCCTGCTCACAAAATGCACTTGCTAAACCAAGGCCAAGAAAACAGCCAGGAAGAGGGGGGACAGAGAGTGCACTCACCTTGTTGGCATAGCAGTACTTGGCCACCTTGTGTGCATGGTTAAAGGGCTGGGGAGAGAAGAAGAAGCTCTGTAGGACCCAGTCTCAGGATCCTCCTGCAGGGCCCCCCCTGCTCCGTTCTCCCACATTCAGTGAGACCCCCCTGACTCACCGAGACCTGGTACCTCACCGTGGGGGTCCACACCTCCTCCCCCCCAATGACACATGGGATGTCCTCAGTCTTGTCCTTCAGGTCAGCCAGGGCCTGGCAGAGAGGAGAACGTGGTGGGAGCAGCTCCCAGCCCCTCCAGCTGCCCTCCATCCCCCTCCCCACGGGCACAGGGAACAGGCTGTGGGCATGGGGCAGGGCAGGATGGGGCTGTCACAGCAGGGAGAGTCTGGGGTGCCCTGCAGCACAGCCCAGGGCCCTCCCAGCCCCAAACCCCCCAAATCCTGGCACTGGTACCTTCTGGAGCGCCGCTCGCTCGGGGCTCCCCGGCTTGAACTCCAGGATGGGCTCGTTGGTCACCTGGATGGCCGGGCCGTGCTGCCATCGCCGCCTGCGACAGGGCAGGACAGGAACCGCTGCAATCCTGCCATTCCCTCCTTCCCCAGCATCGGGGGACAGCTCAGCCCCGGGGACACCTCAATCCCCAGGGGACACCTTGGTACTGGGGACACCCCCATCATGGAGGACATCTCAATCCCCAGGGGACACCTTGGTGCTGGGGACACTCAGTGCCAAGGGACACCTCAACCCGGGGACACTTCAATCACAGGAGACATCTCAATCCCCGAGGGACACCTTGGTCCCAGGGACAGCTCCACCACGGGGAACACCTCAGTGCTGGGGGACACCTCAACCTGTGGGGACACCTCAGTGCCAGGGACACTTCGGTCCCAAGAACACTTCAATCATGGGGGACACCTCCATCTCGAGGGACACCTCGGTGCCAGGGACACCTCGGTCCTGGGGAACAGCTTGATCCAGGGGACACCTTGGTCCCAGGGACACTTCAATCACGGGGAATATCTCCACCCTGAGGACACCTCAATCACGGGGGACATCTCAATACCCAGGGGACACCTCGGTCCCAGGAACACCTCAGTGCCAGGGGACACCTCCACCCGGGGACACTTCAATCACGGGGGACACCTCGACACCAGGGGGACACCTCAGTCGCAGGGGACACCTCCATCCCGAGGGACACCTCAGACCTCAGTGCTGGGGGACACCTTCGTCCCGGGGACACCTCCATTGCAGGAGACACCACCGTCCCAGGGACACCTTAATCCCCAGGGGACACCTCGATCCTGTGCTGCCCTCCCAAACCAGCCCCTGCTCCATCCCTCCCGCTGGATGGCAATGCCAGAGCCGGGAGCCGAGCTCGGCCCTCACCCCCAGCCCAGCACCCTTCCCTTGCTCAGCAAAAAGCGCTGGGACAGGCGTTTTAAAGGAACGAGGCACGGGGTGGATTTTTAAGGAACGAGGCACAGGAGGGATTCTTAAGGAACGAGGCACAGGATCGATTTTTAAGGAACGAGGCACGGGATCAATTTTTAAGGAATGAGCTGCGGATCGACCCGGGCTGCTCCAGCGCTCCGGCGGCTCCTGGCAAAGTCCAGGGGGCAAAAGCCGGACGGGCACCCTGAGCTGCCCCCGGTCACCGGACCTTGGCACTGACCAGCCCCAGGAACGGGTTACATTGTCCAGATCAGTGATAATGCCCGGAAAAAGGGGAAATGGGAGGAAAAGGAGGGGAAAATGAAGGGGAAAGGGGAGAAAACGAGAGGGAAAGGGGGAGAAACGAGAGGGGAAAGGGGAGAAAAGGGGGGGAAAGGGGGGGAAACGAGGGGGAAAAGAGGGAAACGAAGGGGAAAGGGGGGAAACGAGAGGGAAAAGGGGAGAAAAGGTGGGGAAAGAAGGGAAAAAGGGGGAAAAACGAGAGGGAAAAGGGGAGAAACGAAAGGGAAAGGGGGAAAGCGAGGGGGAAAGGGGAGAAACGAGAGGGAAAAGGGGAGAAAACGAGAGGGAAAGGGGGAAAACGACGGGAAAAGGAAGGAAACGAGAGGGAAAAGGGGGAAAACGAGGGGAAAAGGGAGAGGAAAAAGAGCAAACAAGGAGAAAAGGAGAAGACAAGGGAGAAAAGGGGGAAAGCAAGGGGGGTAAAGGAGGAAAACCAATAGGAAGCAGCAGAAAACAGGTGGAAACAAGGGTAAAACGGAAAACAAGGGGTAAACTGTGGAAAGCGGGTGGGAAAGGAGAAAAGAAAGGGGGAAAACGAGGGAAACAAGGGCAGAAAAAGGAGGAAGGAGGGGGGAACAAGGGGAACTGAGGGCTGGCAGTGCCCGCAGCTGGCAGCGGGAGAGTGCCCGGGGATGGCAGGAGTGGCAGCGGAGCCCGAGCCCGCCCCACGAGTGGGGACGGTGCGGGAAGGGGGCAAGGGAAGGGAAGGGAAGGGAAGGGAAGGGAAGGGAAGGGAAGGGAAGGGAAGGGAAGGGAAGGGAAGGGAAGG
>JAWWMS010000028.1:1355341-1366953 GCA_035048045.1 Chlorospingus semifuscus
AGAAAGAAAGAAAGAAAGAAAGAAAGAAAGAAAGAAAGAAAGAAAGAAAGAAAGAAAGAAAGAAAGAAAGAAAACAATTCTATCCTATTGCAGTCCAGTGCTGCTGCAACAGCAAACCCAGTGAAAACAGAAGGATTGGTTACCAGAGGAAAATCAAATAATCATTTCTGAGCTCTTTTTCTTCAAGAAGTGCATTCTTCCTTTCCTCCTTTCAGCCACAGGGGCTGGGAACAGCCCCAGGAGGGCCCAGCCAGGCTGGCAGTGACCCCTGCCCTGCACAGGAATTGTCACAGGAATTGTCACAGGAATTGTTACAGGAATTGTCACCCTGACTGCAGGGACAGCCTGCAAAGCCTCCCTGCTTTGTGGAGCTCAGGGTTCAGGGTACAGATCCACCTCTATACATTTATTTTACATCTTTTTACTCCCTAGCATATGTCACATGCAGGGAAAATGCTCTGGTGGCAGTAAATATGGTGATGTACTTTCTTATTTGGCTAGAACTAATAGTTACACTTATTTCAGGTGGGGTTAGGACTAAAATAAATAATCACCATGCTTTCTGACCTATTCTCCTTTTTTGGTTTTTCGGGTTTTTTTTAATAAATGTTTCAAGTTTGAGAGAATAAGAAATAAAACTCTTCACAAACTTTCTGGGATAAAATACATCACCAAGGTGATATCTTTCTCACTGAAATCTTCCCATTTCACAATCTTAGTGTACCACAAGTCATGAAGTCCTACCAGGAAATGAATAAGAGTCTGATCAGATCACAGTGGAGGATTTAGGCTGAATCTTGTCCATAGAAAAAACACAACAGAAAACAAAACAGCAAAGACATTCTTTCAGGCTGAATCAGAAAATAAGGAAAATAGAACAATACCAGAAAAATGCTTTTATGAGCAATAAACGTGCACAGATCTTTGCTGACCTCTCTCACCTTCCTGACTTTGTTCCTGCCTGACCTAAAGGAAAAGGAAAACCAGCAGTTCCTTCCACTTACCCTCAGTGAGGAGCTGTCCCACCTGCTTCGCCTCTAGACTCTCCCAATTCACCCAGTTAACCCCTTCATCAATGCCACAATCAGCCAGAAATCTCTGCGACTCTTCAATTCCTCATTTAAAAAGGAAAGCTCTGCGTGAAGTCACCAGAACAAAGCAGGACAGAGCTCCTGGGCAGACACATCAGCAAACACAACCCAGAGAGGTTTGCCAAGAGGTCAGGAACAGCTGGGCTGCAAATGGCGCCAGGAGCTCTGGGGGCAGCCCCAGGAGCCCAAAGGCTGCAATGCTGCTCCAGAGCTGAGCATTCCCACATGGAGAGGGCCAAAGGCAGCCCCAGGAGCCCCCTCGGCTCTGCCCCATGGATGGGGACAGTGCTGGCACCACGAGCTGCCCTGCACTGCACAAAGGGCCTGAAACACGAACTGCTCTGCACTGGGCTCTGCAAAGAGCCTGAAACTATTCCCAGCTCCAGCATTTAAAAATTGCTTTTCTAAACAGCTGTCCGGGCTTCCCTCTTCCCTGTCCCCCTGAAATTCAGAGCAAATCCCAAAATGCCAAAGGCCTGAGCTGCACTTGGTGTGTCCCACAGCACTGATGTGTGGAATCCCTGGCACTTCAGGGAACCTGAGCCTTGTCCCTGCTCTCAGCACCGGGACACTGCCCTTTGTGATCCCGATCCCGGCCCCAGGGCACTCCCTGTACCCCATGTCCTGCTCTCAGCGCCGGGACACTGCCCTCTGTCCCGTGTCCCTGCCCTCGGACCCGGGACACTGCCCTTTATCCAGTATCTCTGCTCCCGGGACACTGCCCTTTATCCAGTATCTCTGATCCCGGAACACTGCTCTCTATTCTTTATCCCTGCCCCCCGCACACCGCCCTTTATTCCCTTTATTCCCTTTATTCCCTTTTTCCTTTTCCTGCTTTATCCCGACCCTATCCTCGGCCCCGCCGCAGCAGCGCGGCTGCAGTGACCGCCGGCGGCCGCCAGGTGGCGCCCGAGGGCAGCGCTGGGCACGGCCGCGATGGATCCCTCATGAATCCCAATGGATTCCCGATGGATTCCAATGGATCCTCGATAGATTCCCGATGGATCCCTCATGGATCCCCCATGGATCCCAATGAATCCCCCATGGATTCCTGGTGGATTCACGATAAGTGCCCCATGGATCCCTCATGGATCCCAATGGATTCCCAATGGATCCCGCACGGATCCTCGATAGATTCCCCATGGATTCCCTGTGGATTTCCAATGGATCCCGATGGATCCCCCATGGATCCCTGATGGATTCCTGATGGATCCCCCCATGGATTCCCCACGGATCCCCGATGAATCCCTCATGGGTCCCCCATGGATCCCCCATGGATCCCGATGGAATCCCCATGGATTCCTGATGGATTCCCCATGGATCCCCAATGGATCCATCATGGATCCCTGATAGATCCCCGATGGATCCCCCATGGATGCCCCATGGAATCCCCATGGATTCATTATAAATCCCCCATGGATTCCCCATGGATCCCCAATGGATTCCTGATGGAATCCCCATGCATTCGCAATAAATCCCCCATGGGATCCCAATGGATCCCGCATGGATTCCTGATGGATCCCACATGGATCCCCCATGGATCCCCCATGGATCCTCGATAGATCCCCAATGGATCCCCCATGGATTCCCAATGGATCCCCCATGGATTCCCAATGGATCCCCCATGGATGCCTGGTGCATTCCCACTGCTGCCCACTCCACTTCCCTGTGTGTCTCCTCACACCGACCATGGTCAGTGAAATCAGTGGTGCCCCAAAGATCATTCCATCCATTCATTATTTAACACTGACTCCACAAGAATTCCTAGACATTTGTGGAGCCAGGGAGGCTGCAAGGCTTGGATTGCTGCAGGAAAAGGCAGTGATTCGTTCAGGCAGCAGCTCTGGAGGGCATGAAGGGCAAGGAAGGGCTCTGGGGGGATGCCATCTCCAGATGTCTCCTTCAATCAACCTCAATCCAGACCATCCTCCCTGGGGCACGTTTGTCTGTTTGCCAGGAGGAGCCAGCACCAAATCTGCTGCTTTGCCACATGACACTGCACTCTGGTTTGGGTGATGAAGATGTCCAACCCTATTTCTCTAGAATATTCTCTTTCCAAACCAAACTACAACAACTGAACAGGATTTTCTGAAGCAACACCAAATAATATTTATCTTTGGTGACTCTTGGTTCTGTTTTGCCTTGAATGAGAACATCTGTTTACAAGCACACACCTTATCCACTAGTTACCATTTGTTAATTATTTCTATGTTATAACCACGCAGCAAAACTTTCCCAAGTGGCCACAGAAACAAACCAGTAACAAAAATGTACCAGGAACCTTTCAGTGATCACCTAAAAGTTGGAAGTATTCACAGAAATCCTGACACACAATTACAGATCAATAACTATCTGCAAGTCAAAGATTCCTTCAAGTGGATCCAGTTCAGCAAATTAATCAGCCTCCATCCTCTCTCCTGCCCCTCCTCTGCACAGATTCCTGCAGATCCAGCAGCTCTGCCAAGAGGGAGCACAGTGGGAGAGGCTGGCTCTGTCTTTGGGATCCACATCACCTGCAGATCATCAGGTCAGCCACAAAGAACAACAGAAAACACCCAGGTCAGCTTAGGATCTGTTTGTGACATTTCACTGGGCTAAGGTAAGGACAAAGGTGACAAATTAAGTGTTTGTGCACACTGACATCGTGTCCCAAACAGTCCTGGACAGCAAGCAGGATGCAAAGGGAGGAGGAAAGAGAAACAGCAGCAGGTAAATTTAAGATGTTATTTCTTCCTCTGATCCAAAGAGTTCTGCTGTACACAAGCAGCAAATTCTCTGTGAGCAGAGCCAGCCTGGAGGGACACAGCTGCCCCATTGCTCACAGCAGCTGAGCCACCTCAGCCTGCTCAGCCCACACCTCTGCTGCCCCACAGGTCCCATCCTGCCCCCAGAGAGTGTCCAGGGCCTGGTGACCAGCGCCCTGCCAGCTCCCACCCTGACCAAGTCCCACCCTGCCAGGTCCCCTCTCCACAGGAGCAGCTGCAGCAGTGAGGGTCCCCCCAGTGCTGTCCTGGCCCAGGTGACACCTCCAGCACATCCTGCCCAGGCTGGCAGCCTGTTCTTGCTGCAAGGCCACCAAGGGCAGGTTCTCTGCACACACTGCCTGCAGCTGGGCTTTGCCATGCCTTGGAGCACAGCCTTGCTGGCTGGGGAATATGCTGGAGCAGGAGGGAGGATGGATAATGATGGATGATGTGAGTGTGTGACACAGCTGGGCAGGACAAGAAGCTCTCCTCTGTGTCACCCAGCTGGGCAAGAGCATCCACATGGACAATGAAAGTGCCCAAATGTCTCTGCTGGCTGCTCCAGCCCTGGGGCTGGGTGAGATCCCACTCCTGCAGCATTTTGCCCTTGCAGACACAAGCAGGGCCCTGCTCTCCATGGATTTCCCAGCCTGGGAATGACCTGAGCTCTGCAATTGCAGCCAGGTGAGGACCCAGAGCAGCAAAACCACAGCCTTTGTGCCCAGTGCAGCCAGGACAAGGCTCAGATGGCCATGGCCATCTGAGAACTCAACAGCAAGTGCCAGCACCAGCAGAAGCCAGGCTGGCAGGGATCCACATGAAGCTCAGCTGTGGGAAAGAGCTGGCACCAAGGAATACACCTGGAAAGCCAAGGGATAAACACTGGGCAGTCAGAAATGCCAGGTGGCATCCTGGCAAAATCAACATTTTGTCACTCTGTTTACTTGGCAGTGCCCACTGTCAGCAGCCTGAGAAATCCCACCTTGGAGAGCCTCAGATCTGCCCCTCAGGGCCTGCCTGGACCTGGCAAAACTGCTGCTCAAGGCAGGCAGGGAAATCACTTGGAGAAGTGCAAAGCATTAAACCCTCCCTGAAGGGCCGTGAAAGAACAGCCAGGCCCTCTTCTTCCTTCACTGGAAGAGCTTTGAGTTAGCTGGAAAAATCAGTGATTCTCTTCCATCCTGGTAAAACCATCTCCACAATTAATTCCTTCCCATAAATAGGTGATGAAGCATTAACCCTAATCAGAACTTCTTGGATTTCATCCCCACTTCTGGATTTTTGTGCACACTTGTCACAGCAGACCCCTGGCCAGGTAATAATCAGCACTGACTCCATGATTCACAGAAGGCTGATCAATCTCTTTATTATATATCATTATTAGGAAACCCATTGCTTTTATAGACAGTTACAGTACACCTGGACCTAATTCAATCAAAACCCACCCTGGTCCTTCAATCCAAACCCATCACCACTGGCTAATTAAGGAACCACCCTTTGCTAAACAAATCTCCATAACACATTCCACATGTGCACAACACCGGGTTGAGACAAGAATTGTTTCTCATCCTTTTCTCTGCTCTTCTCACAGCCCTTCCCAGCACAATGCCTGGGAGAGTTGTGTTTCTGTGACCAGAGAGGGCTGCCACAACACTGAGACAAGCACCTGGGCAGGGCTGTGTGTGACCCCCCTGCTGCCACATCAGCCCCTCCTTGGGGCAATGGGAGCACACACAGCTTCCAGGAGAGGGGATCTGGCAGAACATCACATAGTGACCAAACTGACTATGCCAAGCTGCTTATCTTTGGTATTTTAGGCAGTGGAAGCACTCACAGCCTTCCAGGAGAGGGGATCTGGCAGAACATTACATGGTGACCAAACTGACTAAGCCAAGTTACCTTTGGTATTTTAGAAGGCAATTAGGCCCTATAAACACCATGCACTAATTAAGCCTGCTGGCAAGAGCAGAACTCAGGGCTTGTACCCTCACTGGGACACAGATTTCCTTCCCACCTCAGGTACATCATGCAGGCCAATTTTTGCTTTTTCACATCAAGTGTTCAAAGTGGGATTCCCTTCTGAAAGGCCCTTCCTGTGCCACAGGAGCCACACAGACACACTGCAAGGGTTAGGTAACACACACCAATGCATCCTGAATAAGGAATTTCTCTTACATTTACTCATTTTACAGATGAAATTTTTAGTACCACTCATCATTTTAAAGCAATTTCCAGGCACAAGAGAATTTTGTAAAAGATCTACAAAAACCTGTAAGAAAGACATGCTCCCCTGCCCATATTTACAGCCCTGCATGGCATGTACAGCATTATTGCACTGCAATGGAATAATTAACAGAGAACCTGCAGCACAGCACAGGGGTCCCTGTGGCCAAGGGTGAGGAGTAACACTTAAAAACAAGGCAGTCACACACACATCTGGAAGTTAAAATTACTGTCTTGGGCATTTATGATTCATGGCACAGCCACAAAGAGAATTTACAGCAGAAAACACTGGTGAGAAATAAAGTTTTATTTTTATGAGATGCTGAACATATGAACAACACACCTCATGTGGTTCTGTATGGGATGCAAAAATATTTACTTTATTCAAGGAATTCAAGTTTCAGTGCCTTTTCACTCCTTTGATTCTGCCTCTAAGAATTATGTTTATCTTAGCCATTTGTAGTGCTCACATCAGAGCTTTGGTGCATCTGCCCAAATCAGCCTTTTTCAAACCACAATAAATAACCAACACTCACCTGTTTTTCTTGTATAACTAAGACTATATTTTTTTTTATTTCTACCCACCTCTGATGTTCGCAGTCACCAGGCTCAGAGGCCTCCTGTGATTTTCCTGCTCTGAGCACAGCACAAATACTTCATCCTGCAGGAACAAGTCTTTTAGTCAACTCAAAAATATGCATTGGCTACTGGTGTTCAGGTGCAAGGACAGTCTGCAAGGAGCCCACATGGCCACAGGCCTCTGGAATAAATACAAAAAAATAAATATATAACTTTACACAGCTCTGATCTGAACAAGGCTCCGCCATTAGGAGAGCACAGTTTCACATCATGATGTTTGGACAAACATTAAATCACAGCACAGCACATTGCAAGCACCAAATGAAGACCTGAAAGCTGAGTTATAGGGCCCTGGAGATGGGTGAGTCCCAGAAATGCTGGTGGAAGCTGAATTACAGAGATCCTGCTGTATGGAGCTCTGCTGGGCAAGCAGCTCCCGTCCTTTCAAGAATGCTTTCCTGCAATGGGAGCAGCCTGAGCTGCAATAGCAGGTTTGCAACATAGAGAACATTACAGCAGCTGATCTCATTCCTTCCAATAAACTCGTTTCTAAAGATTTTTTTTCTGCTGATCCATATCACTTGCCCTCTTCTCTGGAGAGCACAAATGCCTTTTTTCTGCCATTTTCAGTTAGCTGTGATTTTCAGATTCAGCTTGGAGGAGCTTCATTCAATATCAAATAAGTATTTTTTTCACATATTTCATTTATTTGAAGAAACTGAAGGTTTCCTACTGAATGCTGTGCATGGGATTGCACTGCACCTAGGAAACTCTTCCCTTGCTAAGTATCAAAAAGCTGCAAGACTTACCCTCCCAAGGAGTCTGAGAAAATGGGACTCCCACCAGATATTTCCACAGAAGCAGCCAAAGGAAGGAATAAGTCAGAATGAGTGGGGGGCATCAAGAGAAACATATTTCCCAGCCATGACATCAGGCAGTGGTGTGAGAAACAATGCTCACTTTTAAAATTTCAAAGGTTTATTAAACCTTAACAAACATCCAACAAAATGACTGAATAAGGAAAAATGATGGCGCTGAGAGCATGGAATAAACCACCATGTGCTCATCTACAAAATGGATGTGATGCCTTGTGAAGGCTGACCTGGAACAGAGACCAGACAGAGCTAAAGAATAAAGTAGGGATTTATTAAGAGGCCTCAATAGATCCACCTTGGGCAGCACAACACAAAATGGCCACAAAAATGGACAACTGGTCATGAGGACTCTCACTTTTATAAGTTTTAGTCCATTTGCATATTGGAGTTAATTGCCCAATTCCAGCTTTAGCCCGTGCAGTCCCATCCTGCTTGTTTTCTCTCTTCATTCCATGTTGTTTGTGCTCTTGGGCCTGAGGTCTGGACTGGCTGTCCTTGGTGCCCAGCTGGAGCAGGAATTGTTTTGTGTCCCTGCTCTGTGCACAGAGCTCACCATCCCCTCATATGAAACCTGGATTAACACACTAAAGCAGAACAGGATCTGAAAAATATAAAAGCTAAAACCTGAGGCATCAGATGCCCCACCTTTTATACCTCTAGCTCTTCCTAAAGTCTTGTCAGTGACTCCTTCCTTGCTGTCCAGGGGTGGGATCACTTTCCTACACCTTGATTTGAGGTCAGCGTTACCACAGTAACAAGCCAACCCTCCCCAAATGCCCCTGTGTGCCCAAGGCCATCCCATGATAACCATGCAAGGGGAGGACACATTGCAGTAACACAACTACACATCTACAAAACTTCTGTTAACATACCTATAATGTTCACCCCTGAATTGTGAGAGCCAACCATCTCATTACTCTTCGATAACAGTGGGGAGCCAAAAAAGAATGAGAGTCCTCTCTTCCGAGGGCACAGTTTGTTCTTGCCCAGCTTGGAGTTTGTTATCCTTATCCCACCTTCCCAAACTGGGAACTGTTCCCTCCACACACATCCCCAGCACCTTTCTTTGCCCTTACACCCTCACCTTTGCCAAACAAGAGCCCAAACCCCTCTTCTTGCACTCTACCCACCCCAATGAACATCATCAGGTTCCTGTCTGAATTAATTAAATCTGCTTTGTTTTTCTACATTCTACAGAAAGAGACACTCCCTACAGCTGGAAAATGGCAGCAGAGCCCCAGGGACTCCCTGCCCTCTTTGGCCACATCAGAGCCCCAGAGTCAGGGACAGCAGCCCCTGATCAGAGCCTCCAGCACAGACCTGAACTGCAGAGAGCAGAGCTTTTCTGTGTCCATCACCTTTAATGTTCCGATTGACTCATCTTCAAAGGCAAGACATGACCCAAGGCAATTTGAATACAAACCTTCTCATCAACTGTCTGCATTTATCCCCAGCCTCTTAATGCCATGTTTCAGTATTAAGACATTTTGTTTAATCCCATCTCTAGCTACAGCTGTTCTAGGATTCTGGTTTTTCTCAGAAGTAATCCTGTTTTTCACCTAACAGCCTAGAGCTCTATCAAAAAAAAAAAAAAAGGTGGATTATCAGCTCAACTAATTGCTTATTTTTTAATAAAGCATTTTAAAATATAAGTGATGCTTGTGGGGCTATATATACACCTAAGGAGTAAGTAAGGTCAAATCACTTGAATTTTTCTTGACTTAGCAAATACAGCAAAAATACATTATTCATATAGTAGCTTGTCTCGTGTCTTGATACACTTTTTTTTCATTAGCAATTAATTCCACTCAATGGCAGGAAGACAATTTTCATAAACTGATCACTTCAGTGAGGATTTCTCTGTGAATTAATGGGGCTTAGGAGTCTTTATGTAATAAAACTTGAAAAATTGAATGTCAAACACAAAGGTGTACTTTTCCTGTGCCTTGTGTAAGCTTCTAAAACCATGTGCAATCCCACATAACAATGCCTGGTTTCCCTCTCTCTGGTGCCCATTTCAAGACCTCCCAGTGTAGCACTGTGCAATTCCCAAATCCAAGGCCACGTTCAGAGCCCCTTGAGGGTGGGTGGACTCTGTAAATAGATCTCTTCACAGCAGCACTAATCCTTTTCCAGCCATAAATTCCCCTTCTTTTCTCCCAATCCCCACAGGGCTGTGTCTGCACCATTTAAACACAGCTGAATTTTGGTCTCCAGCGAGGGTAAGATCTACACGCAGCCCCTCACGTGGGGCAGCTAAAGGGAAAAGAAAGGAAGAACATGTACAGAAAGACATAAATGGGTGGGACACGTTTTCATTTTGCTGCCGGTTTGTTGCAGACAGGTAGAAGAATTATAAAAGAAATGCCTTATGAAATCAGGCCTCACTCTGCTAAAATTGACAAAATAAAAATTGGCATTTCTTGGCAAAATTGGCAAAAATTGGCATTTCTTCTAAGCATAGCTAACAAGCAATTTGCACGTTCCCATGTGAAGCTATTTTGTGAGTGAGAAGTTCCTTTAGCACAACAATCTGTTCTGAGGGTGAAAAACAAATTCATCTGTGTAAACAATAAGATTTGTCCCATGAGAATCCACAAAGGAAAAATGTTAACCTGTCTAGAGAGAGACAATTTGATAGACATATACAACAGCCCTTACTGACCAACGAACTGAGTTTCACTGTATTGCTGACCAGTTAGGTGTAACACAGTCCCTTCTGATATTTCCTACAAATTTGAGCTTTGTGAATAAAGAATTGGGTTTCTGCATGTAGAAAATGGAGTCTCAGCTGATTTATTCCAACACACGGTGACCTCAAAGATGTGACTGACATGAGAAGAACGGTGTCGTGAAAGAAGAAGGTGAAACGAGCCAAGCTGACCACAGGACTGGGCAGTGAGATGGGATTTAGAGATGGAATATACAAAATGGAAAAGGAAGACTGCAGCCGGCCGAGCACGGCCGAGCACAGCCTGTGTCTGCAGAGAGAGCAGACAGAGCACAGGAACACAACCACCACAGCACCGCTGGCTGCAGGAGCAGCATGAACAGAGATCCAAGCAGTGAATTTACAAAGCAGCAAAAGGCTACGGCTGCAATCAGCCACAGGATGCAAAGAACAGGTACGGTCAGACACAGAAAAGCAAAGATAAGGGGCAGCCGGTGCAGCAGAACCTGGGCAGCGAGTGCACGGGGCCATAGACGGTGTGGGATGCACAGAAACAAACACAACTGCTGGGGAAAGAGCACACCTGGGGAGAACAAAACTGCAAATCACAGCATGCAAACACTGTCCTGAACCACAGAGGATATGCAGCCAAAAGAGCCACAGAGGGTGAGGCAGCCTAAGAGCTGCCCAGGAGAGAGGGGCCTAGCGAGTCATGGGGACAACAGCCTCAAGAACAGTGTGAGTGAACAGTCAAGAAACAGAAAGCACATCTACTAAGGTGTGGGGAAAAAAGTCTCAGAATAGAACTGTGAGAAATGACTGATCATTTTTTAAAATTTTATTAAGCTCTAACAAAAACTATGACAAAAGAACTAAATAAGGAAAAATTACAGTGCTGGGAGCCCCTGTGATTACCAGCCACATCCTCATCTTCAAGATGGATGCTCTGCCTTTTATACTTCTAGCTCCTCCTAAAGTCTTGTCAGTTGACTCCTTCCTTGCCATCCAGAGGTGGAGATCACTTCCTTACATCTTGGTAGGAGGCCAGGTGTTACTATAGTACCAGGCCAACCCTCTCAAATGCCCTGAGTCACAAGGCCATCCTGTGATAATGATGCAGGGGGGAGGACATACAACAGTAACATAACTATACATGTACAAAACTTCTCTTAATATACACCTAATGTTCACCCCTTAATTGTGAGGGCCAACCATCTCATTACCCATCTAGAACAGAACCATGACGTGGAAATGGCACATGGGAGCAGCAACCGTGCAGAAATGTTGCAGACATCTTTTATGAAAAATCCTTTCCTTAGGAATTTTCCTCCTGAGAAGCTGAGAGGCCTCAAGAACAAAATGTAAACAATGGTTACCTGCTGCTGTGGAATGCAACAGGTGCATCTGTGATTGGTCTCATGTGGTTGTT
>JAWWMS010000028.1:1367053-1386790 GCA_035048045.1 Chlorospingus semifuscus
GCAGGACAGTAATAAAATTTTGGCTCTACTTCCTCAGGGTGTGCTACAACAAGAAATACTCCTAAAATATAAGGGGCATTATCCAGGGAGATTTTCAAAGTGAGCTCATGGGTGCCTTGAGACAGGTCAGATGAAGTAAAAATTGAAGTAGATTCACCAAGAGCAGCTTATTTCAAGGACTACAGTGTGGCAAATCAGTAGGGAAGATAGGAAGACAATTACAAAAAAAAAAACAAAACCAACCATCAGACCCCAAGGAAACCAAAAATACAGATATTTTGAAAATTATAGCCTTAAAAAAACCCAACAAACAAGTAAACAAAAAATCCCAAACAGAGACAGAGGCCTGTGTTACAAAGATCCAAATTGTGTGGAAGAGATGTTGAAATGGATTTTTGGACAAGCTAAATATAATCATACACAAAAAAACCCTTAATATTTGAATCCTTTTTTGGAACAGTTCTAGTATGCTAGGCACACTTTCCTCTTGTGCTCCTGGTATATAAATTAAGGATAGAAGATACAAAATTAATGCAACCGCTTCAATGGAAAATCAAAACAAAAGTGCTTTCATTTTTCTCATCTACGAAATTCTGACATGGAAAAAAACATAAGAGAAATCTGATATTGGTCATAAAAAGATTAAATAAAATCACGAATAATAATAATAATAATAATAATAATAATAGTAACAAGGAATACATTTACTTCTATTAAATTTCAAAATGGGGAAAATAAGCTAATTAGAGGAGTCTACATTTTGAGGGGACATTTTTCTTTAGATAAGAACAAAAGTGTAAAGTTACGTGTATTAAATAATAATTTTCACAACCCAAAAGGCACAGCTGTGCTTTAAAGACAGAGTGAAATTGTAATTATCTAATTTGGCTTGGTAAGAGCTACTTTTTCTTGGCTTTTTGCCCAGAGTACATTTATCCCTTCTTTAAAAAACAGTATAGCAAATTCTAAAACAGAAAAGGAACATGCTAGAGATGCAATACAAGAACACATTGATGATAAACGTAACATACTTGTGGATTACTGCCTTCAGGAATCCAAATTTATATTAATCTGTACAAAAAGAATAATATAGCAAAATTTGATAGCAAAAATAAGTGAAATCTTCAATTTATTGACAAAACGGGAGCAGGCACTGCAGGCCTCAGAGCAGGTTTGAACACCACCCTGGAAAGAACCTCCTGAAGTCCTGAGAATCTAAACATTCATTTTAGCATTACAGAAACCCACCAAATAACTACTGATTATATAACCTGTTGAATGTACCAACATTATTATAGAATACTGAGAAGGTGTTTCAGGGAGATTTTTTTTACCCCTTTACATCCAAGAAGAAATTCTACCATCTGTCTGACTGACTGATATAAGGGTCTTTAGCTGGGATAACACTGCAGTAGAAGATTAACTAATGCTGAAAACAAGCCCTTAATTGCTGCTTTTGTCTGCTGAGTAGGAATATTTTAGAAACTTCCATCAAACTCTCAAATTTTATAGTGCTCAGAACACAGGCACAAGTTTGGTTTTTTTTTCCATAGTGTATCGTAGAAGAAGACTGATAATGTTGTATGCTATTTACCCCTCAAAAAAATCATGTCCTATAGCTACCTTCAGGAACACTGCACTCAAGTATAATGGGACACAAAACCTACACCATAACACCTCTTCATTTTTAATAATATTTTGGTGAGGTCCTGGCACAGGTTGCCCAGAAAAGCTTTAGCTGTCCCATCCCTGGAAATGTCCAAGGCCAGGCTGGACAGGGCTTGGAGCAGTTTGGGGTAATGGAAAGATGTCCCTGCCCATTTGGATGCCAAACCAGTCTGTAACTCTGTCATCTTAGGTTTCTTCATGTATGGAACAGGAAACTGCTGCAAGGTACTGCTCCAGCGGCATAATGTTACATCTTTTTCATTCTATGACCTTTACTGTACTGTTCATTAAGTATCTTTCTACTTGATACTGACACAGTTCTGTTCACAAAAAAGGTTCAGTAGTGAAATTAACGAGTTGTTTTCCCAGTTCATCACAATGTGTCATTCACAGCTCAGCTGCCTGCCCTTCCTTTGGCCTCTTTATGCCATGTCCTCTCATAGAATGGCACAAAAGGTTATCTCCTCCTGCCCAGCCCAGGGCTGGCGTGATCCTCACTGTCCTGCCAGTTCCTGATTCATTTCCATGCTTCTCTGCACAAGAATGAAAAGGAGAAGGGCCACAAAGGTCATGAGTGATGAGCAGCTCTGGTGAGGAGAGACTGCTGGAGATAGGGCTGTTTATTCTGGAGAAGAGAGGGAAACCTCATCAATGCAGATAAGGATCTCAAAGGAGTGCCAGGAGCAGGGACCAAACGCTTTCCAGTGGTACCCACTGAAGTATGAGGAGCATACACTAAAACATGAGAAGTTTAATTTTAACAGGACAAAGAACTTCTTGCCATTGAGGATGGCAGAGCACTGGGACAGCTGCCCAGGGAGGGTGTGGATACTCCCACCCTGGAGACATTCCAAACCCACCTCTGTGCCACCTGCTCTGCATGACCCTGTCCTGGCACAGAGGTTGGACTGGATGATCTCCAGAGGTCCCTTCCAACCCTCAGGATCCCGTGATTCTGCGATGACACTGAAGAGACACCGGATCCCGTGATTCTGGGATGACACTCAAGAGACACCGCTGATGCTCTGCCACTCACCGAACCCACAGCCGGGCCGGGTGAGCAAACACGGACCGGGAACCAAAGGGCAAGGGGCAGAGGCTCCATCGAGGGTCGGGGGTGATGCCGGGGGTGATTCCACCCGTGATTCCAGCCAGCTGTGATTGATTCCAGCCGTGATTCCAGCCCTGCCCGGCAGGATCAGCGAGCGGCGGGGGCGGCCCTGAGCCCGGCCGGGATGAGCAGCAGCGCCCAGCGCTGCGGGGGCTGTTCCCGACTTCAGGAGCTCCCTAAACACAAACAGAGCAGTCTAGAGAGTTTACAGAATTAATTCTGTTTATTCTCTAAAGGGCGCACAGTGGGGCTTTCCACCAACCACGCTCAGGTAGTAACAACTCGCAATCTTTTGTAAAGCAAAACTCACGTGGTGGACCCGCCTATCTAATCCACGCTCTCCGCCTACCTAATGCATATTTATCCGGTGATGCAATCTTACGCAATGCTACAAACACAAGGTTGTTTCCTTCATTAAGCAACCCGTATTGTAGAAGTTATCTGACGCCATCAGTTGCGTTTACACAAGGTGAGACAGCCCAGCCTGCGGACAGACAATTCCGCTCGGAGGCATCAAGGTGACCTCGGCCGCGGGGAGCGGGGGGGCGGCCGGATCCACATCCGGGTGAGGCCGCGCCGGCGGGGAGCGGGGCTGGTCCCGGCTGGGCCAGAGCCCTGCCAGCCCCGGTCCGAGCCGGGTCCGAGCCCTGGCAGCCCCGGGTCACAGCCAGGAGCTGCGCTGGCCGAGCGGGCGGCAGAGCCCGGCTGGAGCGTGGCCGCAGCGATGGGCCCTTCGAGGTCCGGCTCCACCTGCCGCCATTCTCCTGCCTCCAGCTGCTGCAGCTTCATCTGTTCCCTCCTGCCTCCACCTCCTTCCATCTGCCTTCACTTGCCCTCATCTGTCTCCACCTGCCTTCTCCTGCCCTTTCGTGCCTTCTCCTGCCCTTTCGTGCCTTTTCCTACTTGCACCTGCCTTCTCTTTCCTTCATCTGCCCCCTCACCTGCCTGCCCTGTCGAGCCCTCCCTGTGCCGCAGCACTGACACCCGTGTCTGGCGCTGGTGATGCCCTTAGTGATGGGGCAGGTGAAATACGCCAGTCACTTGTTTTTAAAATTGTAAAAGTTTAATAGTAGTAAAATGGTTATAAAAATAGTAATACAATTAGAGTAATAATAATTTGGACAATTTGAATTAGGACAGTATGAGACAATAGTGGCAATGAGTTACGGATGTCTGGGTACCTTTTTCTGGGCAGCACAAGCCCGGAAAAGGACACCCGTTAACAAAGGATTAACCTTTAAAAACAATAACCTGTTGCATGTTCATAGGCTTCATACATGATGCATAAATTCCATTCAAACACAGGATTCTGTCTGGTCATCCTCAGCTTCTTCCTCTGAATCCTAACAGCGCCTTTGAGGTGGGAAGAAGTTCATCTCTTCTGATAAAAGGGCAATAAATTCTTTTTCTCGGAAAGATTTAGGTGTCCTGTGGCTGCTATCTCGCTGGGAGTCCTTTCTTTAAAAAAAGTATCCTACATAGCTTAGTTTCTATTTTATCCTACATAGCATAGTTTCTATTTTTTATAAACTAAAGCTATATTTAACACACTACTTAAGAGAATTAATACAGCATTACTTTCTAACACAACACATATAATATTCATTTTAATATTTGCGAAAAGCCAATCATAAAATACACATTTTTCACAATCCCCACTCTTATTCTTTGTGAATCATTTGGTTTGAGCAATATTTCTTGCCTACTTGCATCTTCTGGACTATGCTGGCAAAATAAAACAGGGGATTACGCAAGGAAGAAATATCAAAACAGTTGTAACACATAAAATGAAAAATCTTAATTTCTTCTAATACATTACCCCACCAGCTAGGTTTTAACATTGTTTTCTAATTTTTGGACTGGTACCTGGGTTATTATATGCATAAATTTTTTCTTCTTCGCTTTCTTTTGCTTTTTCTAGAATGACTTTTCTGTGGTCATCAGTTTTCAACAATCTGATATATTCAACTTTCCACAAACACCCCTTTCTTTGGCCAATAAATAGTCTAAAGCCAACCTATTCTGATACACTACAGTTTTTGTTTGGCTTAGCTGACTTGATATTAACTCTAATGCCTGGGCAGCCTTATATGCTATCATTTCTATAACTGCTTGGAGTCTTGTAATACGACTCAACAGATAATTTGGGGTCAATACAGAGTTAGATTGCTGTGCTGGTTTTACCTTTTTGTTTACTAGTTGTTTTTTTACCGAATCCTGAACTGTAAGATTAAATGTAAAACAAATCCGTCTCTCTCCTTTTGGACATTCAATTCCAAATCTATTACCATTTTTCTTAAGTTTCTTGCAATCCAATAATTTTCCCCATTTTGCCTACAGGTACCTAATTTGTATGTGTTATATAATAGTGGCTGTTGACATGGGTGTGTGTAATGGAAGAGGAACTTTGGTTTCTTTCCATGTAATACTTTCTGTGGCATTTGTGACATGATCTTGCTGGTATCCCAAAAGGGAAAAGACAACTGTCTTGGTTTGGAAAGACAGTGCCTGCTAAGGAAGGCAGGAGCCTCCCCTGAAATGGAGAATGTAAACCCTCCCCACCCCTCCGAATTCCTATAAATTTTGAATTAAGAGGCTCTCAGGCAACAAATATGGGAGCAGGAAATAACAGATCTTTATTAGGGAAGAAAAATAAAAGGATAAAATAAACAATGCAGTACACCAGAACAACACTGACAGAGTCAGAACTCAACCTGACACCCTGTTGGTCAGGGTGTTGTTAGCAGTCCAATTGGAAATGTGGCTGCAGTCCTCCTGGAGTGTCAGGGGTGGTTCTGTTGAAGCAGGGGGTCCTGTAGAAAAGGGTTTACTCTTCCTCCGAAGATTCAGCAGAAGAAGAGGCAGCTGCTGTTCCTCTGGGGAATCCAGTGGAGAAGCTGTGTTGGTGTTTCAGAACCTCTGGATTATATCTGGGTAGCAATGCTTGGCTCCTCCCTCTGGCAGAGCATCTCACAATGGGATGTTTTAGTTCTTATCAGTCACGCAGTGACATTCAATAGCTGTTATCAGCAGATGTCCCCTCCCGAGGGAGGAGTGATTGTGGAAGAGATAAGGAAAACTGCCCACTTGACAAAAGACAGCTGCCATACAGATGGCAATAGAATACATCTTGCCTTGCAATCTGGAATACCCTCCTGCAGTGGGGGTGTTCACTACAGCACCTGAGGCCATTTTGGGTTTTCCCTGTCAGCCCCCAGCACCTCCCCGCAATGCCCCACTCCCCGTGTGCCTGCGGCTCTCCTCTTCCCCCAAGATTATTTGCAGCAATTAATTTTAAGTTCTTAACTAAGTCCTATAACCTTGAACTGTATCTGCAGGAGCTCTTTAAAGTTTAGAAATCATTAGCTCCCAAAAAAAATTCGTACTGCTGAGGCAGACAAAGTCAGGATAGGAGCTGACACCCTGTGGGTCAGGGTGGTGGCAGCAGTCCCATTCCATGGTGGCTCAGCCCTCTGCAGTGCCAGGTGTGGTTCTGCTGGACCAGGGATCCTGGAGAAGAGAGTAGTCTTCCTCTGAAGGTCCAGTGGAGGCCTGGAAGGTTCTGGTCTTCTGCTGGGAAATCCAGAGGGAAAAGCCCAACTCTGGTGTTCCAAATCTCAGATTATATCTGGGTAGGAATGCTTGGCTCCTCCCCCAGGGTGGAGCATCTCCCAGTGGGATGATGTAATTTCATCAGTCATGCAGTGACACTCAGTGGCCCATCATTAACAGAAGATATCTCCTGGAGGGAGGATGATCAAGGGAGAGATAAAGCAAACTGCCCCACCTGGTTTTAACAGCTAAAACATTTCCAGGCCCATTAACAGAAGTTAATGGAGTTATGAGGGATGGGTCATGGAAGAGATGAAGAACATTCCCCCACCTGGTTTTAACAGATGGTGACAGAACACATACTTCTGGTTGCATCCTGCATTGCAATCTAAGACAGTTAAATATTACTTTTCAACATTGTAAGATATCTGGATGTTTTCTTTTAAGGGATATGATGACTCCAACTAAAGCAGCTGTGATGAAACATGACAAACACCTGTTTGTGGATAAAGAAGATACCGTGTGTTCACCCTTGATTTTGTCAAAGATTCTATTGCTCCTTACAATCTCTGCTGTTTTATCTTCCATAGATGACACAGAAGAGTAAGTTATGATTCTACATTATGGCTGTTACTGATTGTAAGCTGTTGTAGTGTTTTCCTGTGTTTCATTTTGCTGTCACAGGTACATGACTGTTTAGAAAGATGCTGTCTCAACTCCCTAAGATGGTTACTGCTGATATATTGATTACATGATGTGAATTTACTGATTTTATAATAGGCATTATTCATAAGATGTTATTACTGTATTTATAGCCAGCTTCTTGTATGCTTTAACATCTTTGTGTAATTATCTAAAAGACACATGTTGTTTCAGGATGCTTCTTTTTTGTTCTCTAGCTGCTTATGCATCTCTTATATCAGGTTAGCTGTCTGGCTAGTCCCTGCACTGGCTTTATAGTTTGACCCAATGCTGTCTCATAATTTTAAGTATTTTTCAGAGTTCCAAGAAAAGATACCTGAACTTTATTGAAAGCCTCCTCCAAATTGCCAGTTTTGTAGTTTGTCCCAGTTATTATTACAGAAGCACTCCAGCAGTTTGCTGTGTTTGAAGCATCTCTATTCTGAAGGAAACTTCAGAGTTATACAACTACTAGATGGTTTAATTAGTCTTTAACCCCAAGGCCTTTACTCATAGCTGCTGTTCTTAAGAGCCTTGTTTTAAAACGTGTTTAGGGAATTCCCTCCCAGATGGAGCTTGGGCAGTGGCCAGACCTTGGCTCTACCTGGATGGAGAATTTGCCAACAAACCCAGATGTTTTCTGCATCAAAACTAGATTCAGGTCACTTTGACTTGGCAATTTGACACTGTATATATGACAGCAGAACCTATTTTTAGAGTGAGCTTGGGAATTATTATCTGGAAATAATTATCCAAGCCCTCGCTAAATTGAGGTTTCTCAGCTGTTCACGGACTTTGGGATGATGGTACAGTGTTTCAGAGATTCCTAATTACCTAATTTCACATGTCTAAATAATTATGTGTATTATCCGAAATATTCTTAATTGTTGTACCTGACTTATTCCTGATTGCTGTCAGTTTCTTTTTCACTATGTGTATTGTTTTGCCTTGATATTTCTTCATGCTCATAACCAAAGACATGCATCTCATTAAAAAAAAATGAAAAGAAGGGGAATGTAGTGCCTTAAGAACATCCAAATAATATAACATGTACATTAGAAATTTAGACACCAAATAATTTTGAATAATGCAATATTTGCATTAGAGATTTGGAATAAAGATCATCAAATCTAAATCCCAATTGAGTGTGCCACAGCAAAGCCTAGTTGATTCATTGACTTGAAGAGAGAGTGTGCTTGTGTTTTATCATCAGCAGGTTCAAAGAAGGCACCTGTTCATTCATCAGACACCAGCTGCCTCTGAAGAAATGAGGCCCAGTGGAAAGAGGAATAACCTCATCACCATGCAGCCCTCATGGCCAGAACAGGAACAGAAGTGGGACTGCCAAGACATGGCTGTGGCTGGAAACTACAGAGGCAATTTGCCAACAAAACCCTCATGGCATCACCAAGGTACAGTGCTCCTACGAACCTCCTTCAGTTATTCCCTGTTCCAGGACCCAGGAGGACATTCAGTGATGTCAAAATCAACATTTCCAGCTAATGAACTTTCTCCTGAGTGTCAGCTATTTGGACTTTTAAACAATGGTCATTTATTTCCATTTCCCTGAGAGACATTGAATATTATTCTTTACTTTTCTCATGCTGTGAAACCCTGTGTCAAAGACTTCATAGAATTTGATACATTTTGTTAATTGTAATCGGTCTTTTATGAATCTTATCCCATATCTAATTGATACCCAGTGATAACCTTAATGAGATAATACCCTCACAAGAGTGAGCTGTTTTAACATCAGAACATATGAGCCTTTTTTAAATTAACCAACAGGGTGAGAAAGGAAGAACATGCACAGAAAGACATAAATGGGTGGGACACATTTTCATTTTGCTGCCAGTTTGTCATAGACAGGTAGAAGAATTATAAAAGAAAGACCTTATGAAATCAGGCCTCACTCTGCTAAAATTGACAAAACTGGCCTGGCATTTCTTCTAGGTGCAGCTCACAAGCAATTTGCAAGTTCCCATTTGAAGCTATTCTGCGAATGAGAAGTTCCTTTAACACAACAATCTATTCTGAGGGTGAAAAACAAATGCACCTGTGTAAACAATAAGATTTGTTCCATGAGAACCCACAAAGGAAAAATGTTAACCTGTCTAGAGGGAGAAAAATTGATAGACATATACAACAGCCCTTACTGACCATGAACTGAGTTTCACTGTATTGCTGACCAATAACACCAATTAGTTGTTAAACCTTCTGGTATTTCCTACAAATATGAGCTTTGCCAATAAAGAATTGGCTTTCTGCATGTAGCAAATGGAGTCTCGGCTGATTTATTCCAACACCAGTTCACACTGTCAGATACAAAGTGATTTTGAAAGCAGTAGAAAAGCAGTGTAATAGCAGTGTCCTCAGCGTGGCTCCCAGATCCATTCCTGGCAGCCCCACGGGCTCTGCACATTGATCACTGCAGCCAAAGCTGCACTTATCTCCAGCCCAAACACCATCAAGAGGCAGGCTGGTAAATACTGCCTTTCCCCAGGGCTTTTGACTGAATATGTGATCATTTCATGCATTTCATACCCTGAGAAGCAGCCACCCACACAGTAATCTGTCAGCTGCACTCTCCCTGCATCACCTGGGGCTCAGCTCAGCCCCAGAACCAGCATCAGTCAGGGAATGAGGACCTTGGTGCCCCAGCAGCAGCAGCAGCACTGTTTGGGGTTCCCCATGCTGGGCAGTGCTGGCTCCCAGTCCCTGTGTTTATTTTCCAGGAGATCCACAAGCAGCAGCCATGGTCACTCTGCTGTGGCACTGCAAGCAATGTTAGCTCAATGTGTTCAACATTAACAAGGCCTTCTCACCTTTTTAAAGCATGCTCCACCTCTCTTCATGCACCTCTTCTTCCTCAAGGACACTCTCTCTATAAATCCACACAGAGTTTTTTAATTTTGACTTGAATATCAAGGCCCAACACTGAATTTTTTATCAATATTTGCCAAGCCAGGTGCACGTGTCAGCTGGCTTTGGCTTTCATGCTGCCAAAGAGCCACAGGCAGCATCTTAGGGGGGATATCAACTGTTCCTGGACAGCTCTCATGGAATATCCCCCAGTTCAATCTCACATTTCAGAGCAGAGGGGAGACATATCCATTTTAAACTGTGATCACTGGAAACTGGCTGGAAAAACTGACATTGCACCCCCTGCATTCATGTTGTTAGTATTTGCTGTATTCATAAGAGAAACAAGGTATTTTCCTTGCCAGGACAGCAAATGCATCTGGAATTTATAAATCCACATGTTTTCTCTCCTTCTTGAAACTTGGGCATTTAAACCAAATATTTCTGGTGGTAAAACATGCTACAATTGCTCAATAGATATTTACATTGTATTTCAAAATCTGACAGTAGAGATCATGTAGAATCATTTTTGTATTTTTATATATATATATATATGAATAAATGTTTTCAGTTCTAAGACTTAATACCTATATGGTTTTGATCTTGAACTTTACTCACTACTAAAAAAATGTGTTACCAAACCTTTGGCCACAGATATTACTTTGCAGATGGACCTGAAATGAATTTATTACATATAAAATACCCAATTCAACACTGTTTAAATAACTTCTTCAGATCCAAACTCTTACTGGTGGTATCAGCAATCCAAGTGCCCCAGAATAAGCAAGACTTGACCTTCTTATTATATTCCAGCACCTGAAAATTGCATGGGATTTTTTCTTTGTTATTTTTGAAGGCTCTCAAGCTCATTCCCAGACTCTTATGCAGTATCTGGAAGCAGAAAGCAGCACAGGTTGAGTGCTTTCCTCTGCAGTGATGGGCTGAGTAAAGGTGACTTTCAGAGACAGCAAAATGAGCTCTGAATGCTTTATTAGCAGAAGCAGGGCTACTGTGAGATAGTTTTAGATGAGCATGGAAGTCAGCTGCTTATACTATATTTCATTTAGTTTTGTTCCCTTTGCATGCTCATACTCTTAAGCAGATCTTCACCTGCTGGAAGAGATCCAAGTAAGGCATTGGAATCCAATTCATGTTACAGTGCAAAAACATGAGCAAATGTCACATTCCTGGTGACTTCTGAGCACATCAACACTGGATAACATTCTTGTTTCTCATGCTGGATGATCCAAAAGGATCAAGGAGCAATACACTCATTACAACTTTTTTCCCTAAGACACATTGTTGTGTAGCAGACTTGAAAAACTGCTGGTGTGTGTGTGTGTGTGTGTGTGTGTATATATATATATATATATATATATATATATAAAATTTGGCTAAAAATTTCAAAAACAAAGTAATATTTTAACAAGTCATAACAGCAAGACTCAATTCTGAAGCTTCTTTGGGTAAAGTGAATACTTTAGGATTTAACAGGTGCTCATTTGGGACATTTTGTAGACCTTGGGAGTGGTCTATTTGTTAGAGATCTGAAGCAAAGTAGCATCAGAGCTCATGGATGAGAATCTGCACATTGTGTTCATGCTGTACTTTAATCCTTAATGACATATAGTTAATGATAAGAAGTTTTAACAACCAGAACAAAGGAGCCTCTAAAATATAACCTATTCCAAATAATAAAGTACAAAGCATACACAGGAATTAAAATGAAATTTTAAAACAAACCAAAAGAGAACAAAGAAACAAAAAACAATTAAAAAAAACCAAACCAAAAACCCTCCAAAACCAAATTTGGTCCCTTTTCAAGCTAATAATCAAACAAATTTAAAAAAAAATTTAAAATCTGGTTGCCCTTTACTTTCCCCATCCTCTGTTTGACATTCAGCACATTTTCAGTTAAGCTTGGACCAAATCTGGGTTAGTAAGAAGGACAAGCTCCTCTGTCCACCTTGTTCTGTAAAATAATGAAAGCAAGAGTGGCAGAGACACATCTCCAGTGCTCGTGTTTGTACCATTCAATTGTTTCTATTTGGCTTCTGATAAAAGTCAATTGTCCTTTTAAGTACTAAGGAACAAAAAAAGTGGCTGTCCTAATACAAATCACCAGCTCAGGGAGCCTGTGCCTTCCTTCCCCTTCAATTCCATTCTCTTTTCCCAGCTACTCCATCATCATTTCCCTCTGCAGACAGCTGGACTGGCTCTGGCTCAGTTCAACCTTAGAGTGCTCAATTCACAACTGCTCCTTTATAATCTTGCCAGCAATTTTGGGAACACCATGTTCTGTCCCAAGCCTACACAAAGGCTGACCAGAGATTGTTGCAGTCTGAGGGCTGCAGCACCCCAGCCCCTCTGGGTTGATTTTGGCATCTCTTTATGAGTTTGTGCCACCCTGTTTGCTCTTCTCACTGCATTAAACGCCGGCCCAGGCTGTCCAAGTTTTACCCCAAACCCCAGCACAAACTTTTTGTGTTGCAAACCTCTGGATCTGCTCCTTCTCCTTTGCTTTTCTCTGTTCCTTCTGTCCCCAAGCCTGCCTGGCATTTCTCTGCAAAGGAACTGCACAAGGCACCTGACTGCCCTGGTTTGCACCTCTCCACATCATTTATCACAGTGCTCCTCTCTCCTAGCACATGAACTCCTCTGCTCTTCAGGTTTTAAACTAATTGCCAGACTGCTTATCCTACTGCAGATTTATTCCCACAGGGCAAAACCGTTAAACAAAAGAATAGGTTATACCCTTACTTTAACCATTATTAAATAGTTTATAAAAATACCTGTCTCATTTCAGGAGTGGTGCCAGTCTGTCAGGAAACCTGGAGGACCCTGATTTTTATTTTTTTTTTTCATGTTTCATATAAAATCTGTCTGTATTTGCATCATTCCCTGTGCAAGTTCTTTTCTGTCACTGGTTTCTGCATCTCATGGCAGTTCCTCTGGGGCAGGGCCTCATTCTACCCTCCCTTTTGCCAGCCCAATGCCATTTAAACCAAGCTGGGGTTGCACAAGGGTTTCATGGGCCCTAAGGTTCCTCCCCAAGCATTTTGATCTCCAGTCTGCATCTCTTCCTTACTACCATGAAAAAGTTCACAGCTCCAGTGAGGAACTTTGCACCTCTGCTTATTTATAAATTTTTTACCACCTTCAGAGGCTCTGCAGATTCACAAACACTTCATAAATAAACCAGTAATAAAGTGCAGAGGTACTGACTTGTGCATTCACTGGTAAAACACAAACCATGAATTATGGGGTTTGTATTTCAAGGTGAACGAAGTATTTCTTGTTAGCACACAACGGCGTCAGAGAGATAAAATCAATGTTGGGTCACAATTACATTTTGGGCTGCTGCCATGCTGCCTTTTCCTCACTTGTACTTTTGGTATAGGTGAACAAAGGCATGGCTGGGTTCTCATTCTTGCCTGCACTAACAGCACTGCAGGGCTGTCTCCTCTGCCCTCTATCAAAAGCCTCTTTTAAAAACCATCCTGAGAGTAAATGACAAATACTTCATTTCAGTGGAAAAAAATAAGAACTAAATCATAAAACTGCCAACCTCTACCAGGGTTACACTGGCCAGAAATCTTCTAAATAGTCAATAAACTACTCTGCAGTGTGGAGCTTCCTATCAGTTCCCTTTTCTTTGCTCCTTCTTCTGACATCTGATGCACACACTGAGCTCTGCCAATACAGGACGGGGACTCTGCACCAAAAAACAGATTTTAAGCCTGGTCCCCCCCAGGGCCATGGATACCCCTCCCCTTGGGAACAGGTGTATCCATGTTTCATGGGATACAGGTGGCCCTGATCAGCCAAATGTAGGATTTCCAGCACCAAGTGCAACACCCATGTCAAAGAGTGGACCTACAACATACAGAAGGGTTTTAACCATTCTGACATGCAGATTTACTGTTATTGCCGGTGGTAGTGCTGTTACCTTATTTTAAATGCTGTGTATGACATAAATCAGTATTTCTTTCTATATATTTAGGTATAATTATAGTCCTGTATCTCCAGGGACACATATGTTACTATTTGTTAGTAATCCATTGGCCATCCTTAATTCTGAAAGTGCCATTAGCCTTTATCACAAACTCATTCAAGGACCCATGGAAATAAACCCTGAGACTCTACATTCACCATCAGGTGCTCTAAGGTCCTTGAAAGGTCAACACAAAATAAATTGCATAATTAGCTATAATTTAATTAAGGAGTCAGAGAATGAGAGGGAAAAGAACACTGAGATGAAATTTTCCATTCTATATCCTTAAAAACTGGCATCAGGAAGATTGAATGCATTTAGGGGAAATATTGGATTTTCAATAACAATCTTGGACCACATTATTTCTTACCATATATACAGATATTAAAAAAAATGTACAGCAGGCACTGACAGAATAACTCACCATCTTCCTCAAAAGTCTGCAAGCAGGTGAATAAATAAGAAACTAAATCTGGCCCCAGAGCCCAAGAGCATCTTTTGTTCCAGAGAACAGGACAGTTGGCAAGCTAAAAATCAGAAAAAACAGCCTCTGAGAATTTGGGCATGACATAAAATTCCTACAGAATCCTTTCCTGCCATGGCAGTTACAGAAAGAGAGCGTCTTCATTCCAGGTCTCATTCCTTTACATGGCAGGTAAAAACCAGAACTTCTGCCTCTGGGTCTTCAGGCTGCTGTGAAATATTTGTTACTGATATGCTTCATCTGTATTAATAATTTAAAATTATTTTTCCTCTTGACACATTTTATGCCTAAAGAATAAAACCACTTGATTTAAAAGTCTAGAAAATATTATTCAAAATAAATTTACCTGCCCTATAAATGCCAGCCGAAAAATGTTCTACAGTAAATGTATATCTTTAAAATTCCACCCTTTCCATTAAAATAGCTTTCATCGAGGAGGAAATTCCTTTGTTAGTAATTCTACAATAAAACCAAACTCAGAAAGTATTTAAAACCTGGCAAACATCTGTTTGTTTGAGTTTTATCAGAAAATTTGCAAACTTTTCCTTCGAAGAACTCTTCTTATGACATTTCAGGACCCAGGGAGCTGTGAAAGCACCAAATGCTTCCCAAAAAACTCCAGAGCCTCTTTCCCTCACCTCCTTTGCTCGCAGCAGCAGGGACAGTTTTACTGAGCCAGCTCCACCACACTGTGGAGACTCCAGCAAGGGATTCCCTGAGCCCAGGGCCTGGTGTAATCAGCTTTTCCACAGTGCCAGAGCACTGGCAATGCCCAGCCTAGTGTAATCAGCTTTACCACAGTGCCAGAGCACTGGCAATGCCCTGCCTGGTGCAATCAGTTTTTCCAGCAGTGCCAGAGCACTGGCAATGCCCTGCCTGGTGTAATCAGCTTTTCCAGCAGTGCCAGAGCACTGGCAATGCCCAGCCTGGTGTAATCAGCTTTTCCACAGTGCCAGAGCACTGGCAATGCCCAGCCTGGTGTAATCAGTTTTTCCAGCAGTGCCAGAGCACTGGCAATGCCCAGCCTGGTGCAATCAGCTTTTCCAGCAATGCCCAGCACAGGGTAGGATGAGCTGGCTCGAGGTGACACAAGGGCAGAAAGCTCTGCAGACTCCACAGCAGTGATGAAATCTCACTGCTTCCAGATTTTCCATGTAGAAAAGACTTTCCTGTTCTTATAATCGATTTTGCTCATTCTGAGGTGTTTTATCTATGACTAATTGTATAATCCAATTGACATTTATTTCATTACCACCTTTTCCACGAAGGAAAAAAAATACATAGTGAACAGTATCCCCCAAACGTCTCGCTATGAATACATAAAAATTCTCAGTCAAAAGTGATCTCATTATAGCAAGAAAATTTATTTTGCCTTGCAAAAATTGGCTACCAGACTGCAGCTTCCACTCAGCCCCAAGGATCCCAAAGCAAGCCCCAGGAGATGGGAAGCTGAGCTGAGGTCTGTCACTGTGCTGACGGCAGCTTTATAATGAAGTCCCTTGATGGAGAAAATGTAAAATCATCCTAGAACAGAATTATCTGTCTGTGGGTTTTTTCCTTATCAGTAAACTGGGAAACAGCCACTGTGGACAGCAACTCTGTGCAGCTCCATCCATACAGAATACCATTCCAAACTTCACCTAAATGTGCTTGGGCTCCCCATCAGTCACACTCCCCATTTCTGTAGACTGGGAAAACATGAGAAGATGGCAGAATTCAGACTGGAACCACTCAGGTTCACACAGGCACTGCCGTGGTCTCACCTGCTCTGTGATGTCCCAAGAAGGACAAGCTAACCCAGGCACTGCCGTGGTCTCACCTGCTCTGTGATGTCCCAAGAAGGACAAGCTAACCCAAAGTCAATAGATAGGAGCAGCAGGAATACTGAATAGTTCTTATTTTTGTTCCAGCTGTCCCAAATACCATCCACAAGCAAACTCCTATATGTTAAATAATTTATTTGTGGCAAGTTTTCTTTAACACAAATCTGTTTTACCAAAACAGAAAAGCAGATGCTACCAGAAGAAACAACTAATGATGTAAACTACTCACAGCATCCCCATGACACAACACAGCACTGCTGCACTGGCTGTGCAAACACGAGTCTGGCCCGAGCCCCACTCCACAGCCAGGTTCCACTCAGCTGCACAGCATAAGGAGCAAAACAGGAAAGTCTAAAAGCTGAAAAACTCACAGGAAAAAGAGTAAAAGACGACCCCATCTCCACATGTATGTGATAGAGATTTGGAAATCAGTGGGGTGAGCAAAGCCCACACCATTCCAGTCCACTGCAGCTGGGCATAGCAACTACTGCTGGTTCCAGAGGTTCCCATTTGTGAGACTCTGTCCGAATTTTCCCTCATCTGCCTCATGATCATCATTTGGGGACCACTGAAGAAAAGACCTCCCTGTCTTAAATCTCTGGCTCTGCAGGAGAAAGTTACACACACCACGGGCCCTGAGACCTGAGAGTATTGCTAAGCTATTATTTTCATAGGTGTATTTATTGTATGCTACACTGAGCTCAGTCAAGGACATTCTACCCTTTTTGCAACAATAGCTCTGGGATTTTTCCCCACCTCTCGGCCTGGCCAGACTTCTCCTGAGTTCTGGGTGGTCCCCCAAAGAAGACGCCTCTCACTCGTTTGCAGCCACCGTGACACAGACTGAGATGTAAGAAGCCTCTTCACCAAAGAAAAACCGAGACATGACCCCCTATGTGAGAAGGCCCCCTCTCACACTTTCCAAGGACTGGGACTGAAACCCCCAACCCGGGGGAGGTGTGTGGGGGAGGCAAGCCAACCAAAGCAAGATGGATGTTGCAGGTGTGAGCAGTGGACCAAGAAGACAATGGCTCTGGCCCACTGCTGAGAACATGGACTGTGTGTACCCTTTCCAAACACCATTCTTTCCTCCCCGAAGGTACAAACTACTACCTTTGATTCGGTTTCAAGATTCATTCCCCTTCCCCCATCAAAAAAGAGTATAATAAGAGTTCAGATGGACTGCACCCCTGAGATCTCCCCAGACGTGACCTGGTGGACTCCATTGGCTGGACATCAAAGCACTTCGCCGTTCTACGTTTGGTAGCTATGTACCTTTCTTTTTTTTTTTTTTTTCCCTCCCTCCTTTTTTCCTTATTTTTCCCTTTTCCCCCAATTCCTCCCCAACGCA
The DNA here is from genome assembly GCA_035048045.1 of Chlorospingus semifuscus. Classification (NCBI taxonomy): domain Eukaryota; kingdom Metazoa; phylum Chordata; class Aves; order Passeriformes; family Passerellidae; genus Chlorospingus; species Chlorospingus semifuscus. The sequence continues at coordinate 1,384,580 of JAWWMS010000028.1, forward strand.
TTTCGCTGTGGTTATTTCAATAAAGGTGCATTTGTTTTGATAATCATTGCAAACCCCCTTGTACCGTGTCAGGTTTTTGCACCCTGAGATCCCCCACGAACCATCACGAAACCCGTCCGTGAGGACGGCTCATGACACCATTAGCTGTGGGGATGTTCCTGCAGGCTCTGATGGATCCTGTTGGGCACTGTGCTGTCTGACCCAGAAACAAATGTTCTCCATCTCAGAAGCAGTTGCAGCTCCTACTGCAGCAAAAGGACAAGACACTCTCACAGAAAGGGCTCTAAATCCAAGCTGAGAGATTTCTTCAGAACTGCAAACACTGAGCAATTTCCCTGCATCCAAAGTCAGTTACTAAGGCACATTCCACGATTTGTGAGCTTATTTAATTGTCTGAGCATGGATATCTCAAATTTAAGACCCCAAGTCTGTCAGGACTAAACTTAATCTGATACTGTGAGTAAATGTGAGGTGCCATTGAACAAAGATGTCATCACCAAAATCTGTAGAATTACTAAACATTAGGAATTCCTGAACTTTAAAGCGGAGGAAATATTTGGATATCCTAAAGTGTAGTGTTACACACATACATGATTCTTGACAGGCAGAACAAGGCCACAGGGCACATAAACCAAAATCCCTAAATAAAACATCAATATTTTATTAAAAAAAAAAATCAGATTTTCTCTGTGTGTACAGATTCACACCTTCATGCTGTAACCGAACAACAAAGACCCCTAAAAGGAAGCCATGCAGCTTCCATTTATTGAAATTATAAACAAGGAGTCTTTCATGGAGTCAGACGTTTTGAGGGGTTCAAGATATTTATTACACAGTAACTTCTGCAGCAGCATTCTAAGGGATTTTAGGTACCAAGGTATTATAGTTTTGGCAACAGATACAGGTTTCTGTGATCCATAAGGAAACACACCTGTAAATTCCCATAAATCCTGATTTCAATTGCCTTAGATTGCCTTAATGGTCGCCTGGATTTAAGAAGAAAAGAAAATGAAAAAAAGGTGATCAGTAACAGCAGGAAACTGTTTACCAGGGAGTCCAGATCGACCCCAAACTTCATTACAGTTCTGCATCCATCACTGCTAAACCAGGGAGAAGCTGAACAGCCTAAATACCAACAGCAAAGCCGTTCTGATTGTGAGGACTTGCTCTCCAGGCTACAAAACTCCTGAAGGGAGATGTAACCAGGTGGGGTCGGTCTCTTCCACTGGGCAGCACTGACAGAACCAGAGGACACAGTCTCAAGGTATGTCAGGGAAGGTATGGGTTGGATATTAGGAAGAAGTTTTTCACCCAAGGAATAATAAAGTACTGGAATGCTCTTCCCAGGGAGGTGATGGAATCACCATCTCTGGATGTGTTTAAAAAAAGACTGGACATGGCACTTGGTGCTATATTATAGTTGAGGTGCTGGGGCATAGGTTGGACTCGATGATCTTAGAGGTCTCTTCCAGCCTCTGTGATTCTGTGAAAACCACCCAGGGACAGGCAAGTAAAGAAGGCTCTTTAGCTCCATGTCTCTATAAACAGGATCAGTGGGACCACTCTGCAGTGTCCTGCAGAGCTAATGAGTGCGTGGGTGACAGAAACTGCCCTTGGAACTTGGATCATGAAAAACCCCAAACTGCTGACAGAACATTCAGAAAAGGGGCCTCACTTCACAACATTCTTTACCTAAAAAGCTAATGTTGCTTTCCCTAGAGGTAAACAACCAGTTATGAAAGCTCATTCGCTTCAGTACCTGCTGCAGCCCTGTTCCCCCTGTATCCAGCACTACGGCATTTATCAAGCACAGTGAGAAACGTCCCCAGGACTCCTGGTAACAAATAAATGTTACTACTGTAAAGTGGGTTTAGCCCTGGCTTGGACTACATGACTACATCCTCCTGCTAGCCCCCATCCAGCCCCACGGAATTATATCCTCCGCACAGCCGGATAATCCCGTCCGTCCCCGTGGGTTTACTCCAGGCAGTCCCTCCCTTCCAGCACTTGGGCTGGACTCGGCTTTCCGGAGCCGCTGTCCGCCTCCAGCTCCGCATGCAGGCGGCGAATCCCCGCGGCAGCCCCGGTGCCGCCGCCCGCCGCTGCCGGGCGCTGCCGCAGGAGCGATGAGCGGCGGGCTCGGCCCCGGCGTGTGCGGCCCCGGGCCCCCCCCCCGCGCTGCCCCCGCCATGTGCGGCCCTGCCCGCGGGG
>JAWWMS010000028.1:1386866-1400875 GCA_035048045.1 Chlorospingus semifuscus
CTCTTCCGATCTCCCCGGGGAGCCGCGGCGGGGGCGGATGGAGACAGCGGGCACGGCGGCGGGCTGGGGTAAGGCAGGGCAGGGCGGCATGGGGGAAGGTACGGGCTGAGCCGGGGTGGGCAAAGGCAGCAGCCGGGGAAAGGCAGGGGCTGAGCCGGGATGGGCAAAGGCAGCAGCCGGGGGAAGGCAGGGGCTGAGCCGGGATGGGGAAAGGCAGGGGCTGGAACTGAACAGGGCTGAGGGGAAGCAGGGGCTGGGGCGGGCTGGAGCGGGCTGGGGAGAGGCAGAGCCTGAACCGAGCGGGAAAAGGCAAGAGCTGAACCGAGCCGGGGTAAGGAAGGAACCAAGCTGGGGAAAGGCGTGAGCTATGCCGGGGTAAAAGGTAGGGGCCGAGCCGTGCCGGGGTAAAGCAGAAGCCGTGCTGGGGTGTAGCAGGAGCCGTGCCGGCTGAGGCGGGCTCCGAGGGGCCGATCCCGGGTGGGGCAGGCTCTGAGGGGCCGATCCCGGCCGGGTGGGGCAGGCTCTGAGGGGCCGATCCCGGCTCTGAGGGGCCGATCCCGGGTGGGGATGGCTCCGAGGGGCCGATCCGGGTGGGGATTGCTCCGAGGGGCCCCGGGAGCCCTTGGGTTGCCGCCCAGCCGCGGGTGCAGAGTGCGGGGATCCCCCAGCCCAAAGGACCCTGCCCGGAACTTTGTGTGGGCCGGGCCCCCTCCCGAGAGGGGAGCAGCCCCTTCCCGGCCGCGGGCAGGGCAGGGCAGCGCCGAGACCCCGAGTAGAAGTCCGTGACACTGCGAGCGACTCGGGAATCAGGCTTTAAATCCTCGTCTGCATTAGCAAACGAGCTCATCTTTAAAGAAATCTAAAGATTTGGTTATTTAGGACACGTTTTACTCGTGTGCATTTTGTTGCCTGTAAATATAAATCTTTGAAGAGCAAGTTATAAATATTAAAGCCTAAGTGCATAGGGGGAGTATGTGTATCAGATTTTAGACTAAATTTATTCCAACCCAGTTTGGCACACACATGCCTGATGCATTCAAGCTGCACTCGCACAAATCAGGGAAGTTATTTGGTTTTACAGTGGTAGGTGCCTGTTTCAGAGACTGGTGAATGACTTAACAATAATTAGCATATTTATGTAACACAGTGTTGTTTATACATGGGGTTTGGAATCTGAGAGGCATTAATATCATTTCCTGAACAGGAGGGATTCCTAGAAGTATGAAGCAATGCCTTGTTTGGCGTTTTCCCCCCACTTGTGTGCACTCAGGGTCTGAGATGTGCAATCCTGCCCAGAGAGAGCAGGTGAACCTTACCTCAATGTGCCTTCAACTCACATCTGGTACCAAGCAAAACTAAACTGCTATTAAGGACCTTTCTCTTCATTTTTCCCTTTTTAGTTATTTTCTTCCATCTTCCTTTCATCTCTGGAAGCTCCATCAGTATTGGGATAGGCAGCAATTATTCCAATCTCCGTAAGTAATCTCTTTTTCTTTTTTTTAAACTGTATTATTGGCGTGTTTTGCAGTCATGTACAGCTGCAGAAATAATATATTTCAAGTTCTCTAGCAGATAAATATCAATCCAGTAAAAAGCAAATAGCTTCCTGACTGAGAAAAAACTGAGTTAACAATGTCCTTAACCTTGTCATCTTTAGCAGACCAAACTCACAGAAATGACAGAATTGTCTGAAATAAAGGACCATAAAATTTAGTGTCAGGTACAAGTACTTCAATATTTTATTTTTTTAAAAAATCCTCCTTTCAGCATTTTCTCCCACAACAGCAAACTAGCAAATTGACAAATGGAGCACACTGACATCAGTCAAAATTTATATCATTTTGGCACTCACTAGTGAAACAAATGTGGCTAAAAATTACTTCCAGTCATTGAAATAAAACAATTCCTGACATTTGACTTCCTTCTGCTCTCCTTTTTACGACTGCCTTTTGTAGTCATTGTATGAAGGTTTTTTGAAAAGGAAATACAGCATTGTAGGAGCCAATTATCCTCGTGTCACTGGTCCTATTTTGGCAGAAAACCACATGCACACAGGGAAGCAGGGCAGCATGTCCAGTGTCTTGGATGGAAGAATGCATAATGAAAAAAATACACAACAATTAAACCCACCAAGAGCCCTTTTGGAGCAAGGGCTGCAGCTCAAGGAAAGATGTGATGGAATGTTACAATCAGACTGTGACTTTGTAGCACTGTTCATGCCCATCATGGCTGAGAAATCTTATAATTACAGGTGCAATTTAAAGGAAGAACAGACCAGAGGTTCCCTTAATTTCATTTGGAACATACATGGAGGAACACAAACACAGCTACAATCATTCATACACTAGAAATCACACCCATTTTAATGTTTGCTGTCAAACCTTTCATGACAGCAAACTTGGAGAAATTATTCATGGAGTCAGAACCAGCTTCTGGCCGCAGTAGGGATTGTTAGGATCTATCCCTAAGATAACTTTGGTCATTGAGAGCAGAGTTTAGTTGGTAAAGGTGAAGACAGTGCAAAACCAAGGAAATGCCAAGTGCTGTCTTTCAGATTAATCCCTTAAACTCCTCCAAAACACCACATTAAAGCTGGGCTGAAGAGCAACTGCAAAATCAGTAGCTGCTGCCTAATGGAGCCCAACTGGCACCACCCAAGTCACAGAAAATGTGTAATGTGGACATGGGTGCAGCTGCATTGGCAGTCTCCTCATTTGTGAGTGAGCTGCCTGTGGGCCTGGCAAGAAAATCCCTGTGCTGTGCTGGTGTTGTTACAGGTCAATATTGCAAAAAGAATGCTGAGATTATTTTCCCCCAGAAGTGTTGGGTTTACATAATGCACAAAGTGATGTTTCCCAGCACTTCACTGCAGGACAGCTTTGTGTTGCATTGGGTTTAGATCAGCAGAGTTCTGTGACAGAAAAATTGCAGTAGCCAGTTCAGAGGAGTCTGAGGATTGCTCTCATTTCCACACAGGTGCCTACAGAATTAAGTGGTTTAGATCATGGTTTTCCTTCAGCCTGAACTGAGTCCAGCTCAGCCAGACCTGACACTCTGGCCCTCTCCACAAGGGCTCTCAGCTTTAGTTCCTGTAATGCCTGGGCTCTGAAATGTTCCACTGACAGGAACAGATAACATTACCACAGCACCAGTGGGCATTAGCCACAAGTGAAATGGGATGCTTTTACAGCAAATGTGGAAAGACCAGAGTTATCCCAGGCTGTTTGGAGGCACCACAGGAAGGAGACTCCACAGTGGCCTCTGCAGAACTCCTGCAGGCCAGGTACCAGCCCTGTTTGCTGCCCAAACACTGAATTTCCTAAGCAAGGGCAAAGGCCCAGGAGCAGGACTGCAGCTCTGCCCACACAGAGTCAGCTGAGCCTGCAGAGCCCTGCTCTAGTCCAGGACAAAGGGAAAAGTCACCCAAGCAAAGTCCAGGCAAGAGAACACTCAGGGCTGGAGCCCAGTGACTGCAACAACACAGAGCCAAGGTGGGCTGACATGGTCAGAGCTTAACAGAACTTCCTAGTCAGAAACAGAATTTGACTTTGTTGCTTTAGATGTTTCTTTCTGAGAGAAACATTGGATTTTCTTTGCAAAGTGTTTTCAGGTTTTAGTCAGCTGTGTTTGGATGGTTGGTTGGTTTTCAGAGTAAAAAGTCAGATTTATCTCTAGAAAATAATGACAATGAAGATAAATTATTAATCAGCAGTCATGAACCTCAGTCAGTGTTTCAAATGCTTAAATGAAGGGGTCCAAAAACTGTCAGAGAAATAAAAAGGCAGAAAAATTGTTCTATGCAAACTGCCTTCCCTTTCTGCATGTGCCTGCCTCCTCCACCTCCTTCCCAGCACTTCTGAGATTTATCTCTGAGGAAATTGGTTGTAGACACAAGTAAAAGCAATCAAACCAACTGATTATTCAATCAATTATGCAGATTGCCAATACATATGTGGTATTATAAAAAGACAGTTTTCTCCAGCTATTTAGTGACTCTATGTATTTAAATATTACAGGATAGTCCAATTCCACAATATCCCTGCTTTTATATCTAAGAGCACAAGACATGTCCAGAGATATGTAAAATGTTCATTTGCAGGCATGAATGACAAAAACCAAAGCTTTAAAATATACAAGCCAAGCAGCATTTCCAAATCCAGCACTAAGATTCCTGTCTTAGAATCTTCAGAGAGTCTACAGACTTGTCCTAACTAAGCCCAATTCTCTCACCAAACCAAGAAGGAACAGAAGTAGTCCTACTGCGGCTCTCTGTGCACAAAATCCCACCTAAGACAGGCCCAGGGGACACCTCCTGAAGGGACAAGTGCAGAAAATCCTCATCCTGGGATCAGTAGAAACACCTTGGAGTTTCTAGCATCTGGCTTGGGGACAGCAGAAGAGCACATCTGGCTGCCAGCACTGAGAGCTGCACCCTGAGACCCCAGGACAGCAATGGAAGGATGAGTAAACTTCTACTCATAAACAAGGAAATCTTTCTGCACACAGCAAGAATAAAATGCCCTCTCCACTGGGACTCTGCAGCTCCTGATGTGTCTTTTTCCCACTCCAAACTCAGCCAGTTTAGTGCAGCTGTCTGAGGCACTAACACAATTCCCAATGACAGGAAGCACAACATCAGCAGGAACATAACTGCACATCCCCAGGCACAGAGCCAGTGCCTCAGACCAAACCGGGGAAGAGCCTGGATGATTTGGGCTCTGTGCAAGCACCCCCAGGAGTTCTCCTGGCTGTCCCAGATTTGAGACATGCAGAAAGACAGGAGATTGTTTCCAGCTTTGGTGGGAGCTGCTGGCTTGGGGAGGTGCAGGATGCCAGGAGTGAAGAGAGAGCCTGACAGATCTGCAGGCAGACTTGTGCACAGCACAGCAGGACATCCCTTGCACTTGTGGGATGCCTTAAGGAGTGTCAGTGATCAAAGCACCAACATGCAGCACCCATTTTCAAAAATCCCAGATAACCACATAGGTCTGTGTGCCAGACACTGAGGGACGTGCACTGCAGTTGCCCCCTCTTAAGTGCACAAGAAAATTTAATCCCCAGAATAATCTGCTCTTTTCTTCCTTCATTCTATTTCTTCTCCAAGTGTGGATGTTTTTCTGAAGCTGGCAAAGAGGTTCCCATCCCCATTTCCTTAAGGGCATACCCCATGTCTCCCTACAGTTTTCCACATTGCACTTCATGTTTTAGTGACTCCAGCTGGGCAGGAGGGAAGGCTGCTCAAATAGCTCCAGAACCACACCTTGGAATCCTTTGTTCCTCTCCTCTACTAAGTAATGGCCAGCATCTTTCTGCCATCAATTTACTTTATGATGCCTTGAAATCATCTGTTACATGAATAATAATTTCTTCAACTTTTAAATGGAATCTGCACTGGGAAGGGATCCATTTCTCTCCAAGCCTGACAGTTTCTCATCCTCCTGTATGAGGATGTAGGCTGACAACTCCAATTCAATCATTTCCATTGTGCCTGCTAACTTAATGCTTTCATTTCAAGCAGCTTCTCTCAACTCACACTTCTCCACTTGAAATAATAGATTAGGAAATAATATCTGCATAGTTCCCATGCACCTGCATTGCAAACGTGCAGAGTCTAGTCCAAACTTGCTCTCTAGCAAATAAATAAAATGATGCTTCAGTTTTTTGGAGGGGTTCTCATCAAGCTGCTACAAGCAGCTCTATCAAGAAACCTCTCAGAGGGGAGCTTTGGTTCAGATCTTGTTTGAGCTGAGTGTTCAGGCACATGCCCAGTACCTTTATGCAGAGCATCCCTCCAGGAGAGGTGGACTCCTCTGTAAAGCTTCCTTACACTCTGTCCTCAGATGTTTTGAAGACTTGGTCTACAGCTCAGAGCTGGCATTGACAGCATTTATACAAACAGGGATTTTATTTCTTGCTGGAACTTCATGAAATACCCCTGACTTTTTTTTTTTTTTTCTTTTTTTTAATTACATTATATTACATAGGGAAGCCTACAGTCCTCAAGAACCTGTGTAAAGATAATTCACTAAAGGACATTTCAGCCAAAGCCCTGTGATCTCTTTCTACTCTTAAGGCAAATAGTTCTTCTATGACACTTTGTTTCTGTGGGCTCTTTAATTCTAAGTTTCTGATCTTTTAATTGCTCTTTTTAGTTGCAAGCATGTTAATCCCTCTGTTTCCATCTTTAAAATGAAGATTTGTCTTTCAGCAATTGTTTTTCCTTCATGAACAAGTAATCTTTATTAGTTTTGTAGTTTAAGAAAAGCAGCTCTGTAAGCATCTGCTCTTCACAGGTTTTCAGCATCGAGCTTTGTTTTGATTTAGCTGCAAAATTGCTACAAGATTACTTCTACTTAGAAATCCCACTTCTACTTAAAATCCCACTAGAACTGCAACTTAATCACTGTAGGTTCTGCACAAAACAACTGGCCCTGTCCTTTCAGATGACAGGTATCTAAAAAACAGAAGGTGGGCAGAGGAAAAAAAGGTTGGCAGAAAAGTCAATTGCTTTAAATTACACAGGAACTTTAGGAGAAAGCTCTCCTGGCTGCTGGGGTGGTGTCTGCCCATCCCCTGCCACTGACTCTTGCTAACCAGAGAGGAATTCTCTGAATTCTGTTTCCACTTACTGAGGACCTGCAATGTTTTTTATGGTTAGATGACAAATGATGTGTTTCTAGAACTTTTCAAACCAGGTTTCCTTGTTGTCACCTCAATTTATTGCCCTGAAGCTTGCTCCAAGGGCAGTGGTTACACAGGGAACCACAGGACCCTCACTCCCTGGGCAGCAGAGAAAGGGTAAAGCCCTGCTGCCTTGACCAGACATAAAAGCTCTGAGAGGTAAATTAACTGTGGGATTTTATTTTATTTTATTTTATTTTATTTTATTTTATTTTATTTTATTTTATTTTATTTTATTTTATTTTATTTTATTTTTTATTTAAAGACAAATTGCTGCTTTATTGCAGCAGCCATGTTGACATGTAACCCAACAATATCTAGTCACTGGATATTGTAATTCCAACTCTGCCCCAGAGACACATCCAGAGAGAAATGTGAATCCAGAGATTTCTGGTTTGGCCTGGAACTTGGTTCTAAGGGAGGAACACACATTCTGCAAAGAGGAGCAAAAAGGAGGAGCTATTTGGGGTGATTTTTGTGCATCATTTGAAGAGCACATCAAACTACACTAATGATCACTCTCCTCACAGTAAACACATTTGTGGAATCAGATGTTCCTTTAGAAAGAATCTGGGACATTTAATAGTAGACTGAAAACAGTTCCAAAGCATCCTGCTGGGTGCTCTGGCTGAACAGCACATCTCTGAGCAGCAATCCCAACCAGAAATGCCCAGGTGTTTAGAGAGAGCACAAAATCAAAATATCACCAGTACTTTTTAACTGCACAGACAATTTTATAAAATACTTTCATTTTAGAACAATACAATCCTAAATGGAAACATGAGTGGAAACTGCACTTTTGCTACTTGATCCTATTAATCAATCTGAAAGATAACTGAAAATCTGATAGCTAAAAATGGAAAAAAAAACCCTTAATTCAGAGCTTTATTTCTATGCTTCTGATTAAAAAAAACCCAGACAAACATGTTTCTACTGAATGAAGCAAGCTGTAAATTGTAAATGTTCCTAAAGTTGCAAACATAAGATCTGCAACTCCTAAGGAGAGCTGCAGCATCTGTAGAGGTAAAAACAAGAATTCTTCCCCAGATTTTCAAATTATGATTCCCAAATACAGCCAAAGGCAATGTGGTAAAATGCAGGGATAAAGGTGGTGTTAAGGTACTGTAGTAGTACAGAAATGACATCCTGTGCTCTGCTTTAAGGTTATTATTGTACTTTCCTTTAGTTGCCATCAGTGCAAAAGTACAGAGGAACTGGTGGACACAAGAAGTCACCAGAGATGAGAATTGTCCTCCTTACATTGTGTTTGGCACAGGTTTCTCTGTCATGCTCCTCTAGATCATAGATACAGAGCATTAAACATCAACCCAGCCTGGGCCAGGAGTGCTTCATTCAATATCACTCACTGGCTGTGGTGACAACTGGGTACCCACTCCAGCAGAGACACAATTCAGGGAACATGTGGCTAAAAAATTGATTTTATTGACACAGGAAAATTAGCTGCAAACTATTACCTTTTATTACTGTATTTTAATATTGATGCAGATTAGTTCTCAACTCGTGGGTCAATTTTTTTGATCACATCTATATAATACTGCCCCTTAGCCTAAGTTGGATGTGGCCATTTTGATGTTCCTAAGTTACCAGTTTCCACTTGCTAAATCCATCAAACTGGGCTGATTTAGAATTCACATCCTTCACCCCATTGCTTGGCCCTCTCTGATGGGAGCAGGTGAAGAACCAGAAAGGGCTCCTCTGAGAGAGGCTTCTTAGCTCCCTGTCATCCACAGGAAAAATGGGTTTCAAATCAATTTTAGTTTTAAAACATGCTTTGAAGACAAAATACCTTTGGGCAGCATGTACTGGGACAGAAGGATCACCTTGGGAAGTAATGCATTTTTCCACCAGTGAAACAATCAGTCTCAAAAGAATTTTCATTGCAAAGAACTAAAGCTCATTATTTGCTCAGTCAGTTTGTGATGCCTCTGTCCCTGCTGGCTGTGCCTCACTCTCTCCCTCAAAAGAACATTGACATTATTTTAGTCTTCATCATTTTGGGGATTATTTTACAGCTCCCTTTGAGAACACATGGGACATTTGTATCATCTGGATTCACAAAACACATCATTTGCACTTGCTACAGCTGGGATAGGTTTGCACACCCATTTTTTAACCATCACTGTACCCCACTGCTCCTCAGCCCAAAGGAAATGGGACCTGCCCATGTAATGTTTTACAGTTCACAATCTGAATCCCAGAGACTAACAGAACATCACTGTGTGTTTCTGGTGCTCTCACAAAGGCCACATCCCAAATGACTTCTCCAGTCCCACAGCAGCTGGCAGCACACACAGCACAGCATTGCCTCGTGGGACCTGAGGGGTTTGGGTTAGAGGGACCTTCAAAGTGGAGCCAGTGAAGTGGTGAAAGGTAAAACAGGAATTTTATGTTGCAGGAACTGTAGAGAATTTTCAAATGTCCAGAAAGTGGTGACATCACAGCCAGTGGAGGAGGAGAGTTGTTCTGAACTGATAAAAACAGGGGCAGTGATGAAGATACAGAAGAGTGTAAACTGGAGCAACTTCACAGAGGTTTAAAATCATCAGGGCAACTTCAAAACAGATTAGGAATTAAACAGATTTATGGATGATATCACCAATTACTTACATATGACAGTTACTTACCCATGACAATTAATATGACAATTATTACCAGGACCAACTACTCCAATAAATTTCCTAATAAATTATTTTTTCCCTTTGCATCATTTTTCTGTTTGACATTTGCAATGACTGTGTAACCAGTCCAACACCAATAAAAGATGTTTCCATTTAGACAAAGACTACCCTTGGTACCACAAAGTATTATTGCTTAGCAGCTGCTTCTATCATTTTATTAACTCTGAGCAAAACCCCAAAACCAACAAAGCAACAAACAAACAACACCCTTAAAAACCCCACAAACAAACAAGCAAAACAACCCACACCCAGACAGGAACTCCCACAAGGTTAATTCTGGGAATTCCATGCCATTTTACCTGGAGCTGTCTGAGATGCCTGCCAGAAATGCAGAGGCTGTTTGGGAGGTGCAGATGATGTTCTGAAGGCTCACAGTGATCATGGCAGGTGGCAGAGCTGCCAGGTGCAAGGGCCCAGGCTGAGATTTGCTGTGGCAGTGTGGCACTGCTGGTGATGTTTGTGAGCTGGGGACACTGCCATTTTCCCCTGGAGCAGCTGTGCAGGAGAGAAAGTCAGCAGCAATTACTCAAAGTGCAGGATTTGCAGCTGGAAGCGGTGACAAAAGGTTCCAGATGAAAAATCCTGGAGAGCTAACAAAGCTCATGGAGCAGCAGTGCCTGTGCTCTGCTGGGTGCCAGCCTGCACCTCTGAGCCTGTGTGCTCCTCAAGCTGGGCCTGGACCTTTGCTCACCTCTGGAAGGTTTTAGATTGTTCACATAAAGTGGCCTGGATACAACCTGAATTCGTAATACTCTGCTGAAAATTAAAGCTGATTCCCAAAGAATCTTTCTGCACAAAGTTCTACCTTACCAAACTTAAAAATATTTAATTTAGTCATTAATTAGCTGTTTTCTGTCTGGTCTACTTCTCTTTTTCTTTATTGGAAGACTCTACATGTGTCAGTGCACACTCAGATGCACTTGTCAGATAATTATTTGCATTTTTGTACCATCCAAACAAGATCACCTTCAATAGCTCTTCTGGTGAAATGCGAAAACATTATAAAATAATATATTCTTTGAATAATGTAGGAAGCTTTTACCTCTCTTTTCCTGAAGAATTTTCTGACTTCCTGATCTCCATAATTTTGTTTGTTCCATATAGCATGTTAATAGATTTCTAACCTAAGAAACTGGAATTTATTTACATGATAAGTTCTTTTTTCAATTATTTGCTCAGTGGTTTAGATGTTTCAGTGAGACACTGAAATTCCATGGGATATTTTGTATTGTGAAGTGTAAAACACAAAAGCAAACCCCATATACTTCCTTATACAAAGATGCCCCAGTTCCCATTAAACTTTGTGTCGTGCAGCTGCTGTTTGAATGCTGATGGGTGTGAAAGCCAAACTGCTGCTGCTGCAGGCAAACCCTCAGAGCTTTTGGCGTGGGAAGGGGTGGCCCTGCTCAGATGTGACAAGTGGCACCAGTGCCACCCACACTCCCATTTCTCATGCAAATATATTTTGTACAGGTGAATATTAGCATGACCTGAAAGTGCTTTTCTGGCTGTTAACCATGTCTGCTTTGAGAGGAGGAAATGTCTGTTCATTGATGTCTGTGTGCAAAGGAACCCCAGTGCACTATTGAAGGACAAGAGAAAATTATTTTTTCCCTTCTCTAGGCAGAGAGGAGTGAGTCAGTATTCTACTTGGCCCCCCCAAAATCAACAGTAGCCCTGGGACACATCTTCAATCATTTAACTGAGGGGCCAATTAAACATTTGGCTTCAGGCAGAGCTGCTGACCCTACTGGATAGGATTTCATGTCTCTGCAAACGAACCCTGAGTTTATGTCTCCATAAATTCACCCAAGGCTTTATTAGGAGTATTGAAAAAATCCTTCCCCACTCTATCAGACTCAGTTCCTACCCCTAATTGTCAAATTGGAAAGGGACCATGACAGAGTTACACTTACAGCTAAGGAGATCTTAATCCAATCCTTCAGGTTTATGGAAGATAACAGATCTCTTTTTTTCCTATTTAACCATTTTAAGTGTCCAGCTGGGGTGAAGATGCATTGTTTTGGTTTGGGTGTCCTAGCACATCAGGCAGCAGAAGGCTCAGAGGCACCTCAGCCTTGTGATTTCCCTGGTGTGCTTCACCTGGACCTCCTCTGGCTCAAACCCACGATAAATACCCAGAACAGCAGGACAGGAAGGGTTTGTTCCAGTCTGAGACCCTTTTCAGGTCTGACAAGGCAGAGGGAGATGTCATCCAGCCAGGCCTTTCAAAAGCAGCAAGAGTGACTTTCAGAAGGAATTGCTTGTTACACAATCTATTGTTTCTCCTCCTTTCAGATGAACTGAGCCTTCTGCTGAGTAAAAATGAGCCACACTGTGGTGACAGACTCTGCCTCTTACACTGGCTGTGCTGTCACTAGAAGGGGACTGTGGCAGAGTCCACATGTCCTTGAAACTCTGCTCAAGTGAGTTACCCTTCACTTTCCTGAATCATGCCCCCACATTCTGGGAATGTGAATCCATCTGCTCACCAGCTCAGTGTCTGCAGCAATAGGCTGCTCTGAACAATAGGTTTCATCCGGTTTTGCTGTTGCAAGGACATGGATGTTGAGAGGCTTATTTATTCATCTGTCTAAAGCGTTCATACTGGATGCTAAGTTCAAGGACCATGTGTGGTTCAGGCAGCAGTGGGAATGGAGGCTGTGGTCAAGCTCAGAGTGAATTAAGCTAATGTATTATGAAAGCTACTGCCCTGAAATGCCAGTTGAGGAGGCAGAAGGAAGAAAAAAAGCCTAAGGAAGGCAGTTGCCATTGCCAGAAACAATTAGGGACTGGCAGCTCTGCAGAGCAGTGGCTGCTGGCTCTGCCTCTGCATTTGGAAGTGGAGTGTGAATAACCAAACCACCTCACTGCTGATGCAAGTGATGTTTGGCCAGGGAGAGGGCAGAATTACTGTGAGAGATAGCCAGTGTATTTAAAGGAGTCATGGGGTACTTTTGATACAGAGTGCAGACAGTTTTAGCCATTTGTTTTAAAACCAGATTTGTTGCAAAGGAGTTGAAGGAGGTGTTGAAAGATCTCTGATGAACACAAGAGTGCTGCAGTCTCAGCAGCTGCTGTTTACAAGCAAACTTGGAGATGTAACCACCTCAGCTTCTTCAGCTCCTGCCTTGTTGTGTTTACACGTTAATGTCAAGCTACAGTTTTAACACTGAACCCTTCCTTTTAGCATACCCACTTTGTGACTAACAATATCTAAGAGACAAACTGCTTTTAGACTTCTATTCTACACTCTACAAATAGCATTGATCACATGCTGTCACTAATCACTTGTGGATTTCAGTTACCATGACATTTTACACAGAAAAGCGTGGCCTCAATTGTGCAGAAGGCCCAGATGTTACAATGGCAGAGTGGACTCTAAAGACACTTCAGATGAAAGTAACCCAAAAAATGAGATTCAGGAGTGAACAATACACCCCATCCTCCAACAGGCATGAGATACATGGAGGAAAAAATGCAAAGTAAAATGTCACACTCTGGCCATGCAGTGTGAACAGCAGGTCCTCACCACCTTCCCTGCTCCGCACCACCCACTCCCAGGCTGCCCAGAGCAATTCCAGCCCCACACAGCTCTCTGACAATAGAGCAGCATCCAGGTTAGATCCAGGGAGCACAAAAGATTACGACTTTACACTGAGAATTCCTAAGGTTTGCAGTTAATGTGCATGGGAGGAACATAAGATCTGAATTTGGGCAAGATCTCATGTTCTTACACTCTGAATTTGTAACCTGATCAGCAGAGATTACAGCTAGACATGGGGCTGTGGTTTTTCCTCTGAGAAAACATATTGGGTGTGGCTGTGAAAGGTTTAATGGGAACACACCAGTTTGGATGATCTTGCATTTTGCCAGGATCCCATGATACCCTTGAATCAATTGCATTGCACATAAGATGTGTTCTTTTCTGCCCTTCTATAAAGGTGTGCACAAAGCAGTGACTGGCAACAATCTTCTTAATATATGTAAATATATATTTTTCTAAATGCAAAGCTGTCACTTCAGTGCTAGTAAAAAGCTACAGGAATGAGAGCTGACAAAATAAGAGTCAAGTACTCAATGGTTTGCTCTGAACACATTACAGCCATTAAGAGCTCCAAACCAACAGAGCATTTGCAATAGTTACAGGAGTGCACACAACTCAGAAACTGCCTGGGGGAAAATCAATTATTTGGACTGATGATGTCCAGTCTTCACACACTGACTGTTCACAAGTGACCCTGGGAACAGAGTCACCCCTGAGGCACCAGCAGCTGCCACCCCACAGGGACACTCCAGAGCCCTGTGCAGGCCCTGCCACAGAGCAGCAGGCACAGCAAAGCTGCCCAGAGTTCCCCTGGTGCAGCATTCCCTGCCAGCCAGCCTGCCAGAGCTGCACTGCTGCTGCCCAGCAATGCAGGACACACTGACAGACAGATGGACAGACAGACAGGCTCCAAGGGCTGCCAGGCACATCTCCATAGCAGCAGTGTCCACATTAGGAAATCGTCAATGAACATGTGGCTAAATCAGCACATGAAAAACTGCTTGGGTATAAAACCCAGACCTTTGTGACTAATGCATAGGTAACATTATGTAAGGTTTATATAATTATATACATTACACATT
>JAWWMS010000028.1:1402208-1424907 GCA_035048045.1 Chlorospingus semifuscus
GATAGATAGATAGATAGATAGATAGATAGATGATAGATAGATGATAGATAGATAGATAGATAGATAGATAGATAGATGATAGATAGATAGATGGATAGATAGATGATAGATAGATAGATAGATAGATAGATAGATGATAGATAGATAGATAGATAGATGATAGATAGATAGATAGGTAGATAGATAGATAGATAGATAGATAGATAGATGAAACTTACTTTCATATTATTACTTTAACAACCTAAAAATCTTTTGATAAATGGCTTTAAGTGACTTTAAAATTGGTCTTTGACAACAGGCAAGTGCAGCACTCTATAAAGTTACAGCCATCAGACTGTCAGTACTAAAACCCTACAGCCATCATCTCCCTACCTTTGTTTAGAGGTCACATCTGCATCCCCCACACTCACACACACAAATTCCCAGTGGAAACTGGAACCTTCTCCTAACTGGCTGTTTCTTCAAGGACAAGAAGTGACACAATATTTTCTGATTCCCAGTGCTGGTTGCCAGCAGTGCTCCCACTGCTCTGTGTGTTTCTGACTCACATTAGCAGGGTGCAGCAGGACCTCTTACTCACTGCAGTCATGATGAATTAACTGCAAAGGAGGAAGAAGAAGACAGCTGTTGTTTAGGCTTTTTTTAAACCCAAACAAAACCTGTAGTCCAGATCTCTGCCATGCAATATGGTGTTCCTTGACTGCAAGTGCCTCAATGCATGCTGAGCAGATGTTTTGAAATTAATTTCCACTGGGCTGGAAGTTTGTAATTCTCATCATAAATCATAATGTAAAACTAGTGCATAGATAGGTTAACAATTCCATTTTCAGTGTGTTACAAATAAATAATTTCTACATTGTAAAAATCTAGCAGAATAAAGCCAAATGCCACCTTTGGAGCTGTCTGTGAAAACAGTCCTTGTCAAAGTTCTTCATTACCAGCCAGGAAGGACAGCTTTGTATTTCAGCAGGAGGCTGAATCAGCTCCTCAGATCTTCCCTGCAGATGATCAGGAATTTTTCTGTGGACCTCAAGGGTTCCAGGGAGTGCAACTCACAGGAAAAGGGGAAGAACTATCAGGTAGAGGATCTTCACCAGCATCTGTTCTTGCTGACAGCCTGACCCAGACTAAGTAGGCTTGAGATTACTTCCTCAGTCTAAAAATGTGTGAGCACAGGAGGCCCCCACCTTGTCCTGTGCAGAGAGGGATGTGTCCCTAAGTGCCACTGGGATCACATCCCTGCTTCTCAGGGAAGGATTGGACACACAATACTGCACAGCACTCACCAGGCCAGGGGATCAGCCCTCCAAGTGCAACTGCCAGACTGTGTTCCATCTAATTAGCAAAGCAATTTTGTGATAGAATCAATTAATTACAGTGCCAGGCAGATGGTGATAGAGCCACACGGTGTGCAGAACTCTGTCTCTTAAATTCACTATCTGGAATATTTATCAAAGTCACAAGGCCTTTCAGTGCTGATAACATGCTTTACTGTGTTATTTCAGTCTGCGCTATTTCAATTTTGTTCCAGTTCTTTCTCCCACCTCTGGCTTTCCAGAAACCCAACTATCTTTCAGTAAGGCTGAAACAGCCTTATAGAACAGTTTGTGTTATGAACAGTAATGGCAGCTGCTGGTTATGCAGCACCTTAAAGAGCTCCTTTGTCTTTTGGAACCCTGTTGAAAACTGTGCAATAATTTGACTTTCAAACATACATGAAACTGGAAAATGAGAACCATTTCAGGTGCTTCTGAAAAACAGGTTACCCCCCCAGAAAATGCCTACAAGCAGGACTTAGGTACTTTTGGTTTCTACTCACAAGCAAATCTATCATTAGCTTCTGAGATAATGGAATTTTTGGTGGACTACAGCTGTACAGGGATTCCCAAGGAAGCTCACCATGTGCAACTTTATTTGGAAAAAAAACCCAGCAGTTCAGTCTCAGGTATCAACTAACAGAACAGACCAGTCACCCAGAGAACTGGGATAAAATACAGGAACCAAAGTATTGGCATGTATTTTCTACTGTCCCAAGAAAACTCCCCCATCAGTCTGAAAACTGGTCAATTAATCCTGTCAGTGCTGGAGTTCTTAAAAATGGATCACAGAAGCATTGTGGGGTGTTGCTTTGGACTGGACTAGATCCTCTCTGGTGGTACTTAGGTTCAAATTGGAGCTGTGGTGTGATTAAACAAAACCCTAAATTCAGATTCTAGAATCTCAAAGCATGGAAGGTTGTGCTTTGTGCAGGTTTGAAAACAAAAAGCTTTCCCACTGTATACCCAATTAGCCCAGTTCTGGTTTTGGTCTGAGAAAGTATTTTTCTTTAAACAGATATAAATGGCCAAGTTCCTCAGTCTGTTACATGTGCCCACAGTGCATTCACTGCAGGGCTTCTGGATTGGCCTGTCACTGAAGAATATTCATGAGATCTGCTTCTTAAAACACTGGCAGTTCACCAGCCACAGAAGCAGATAATGACAGAGGGAAAGGGAAATTACTTTCAAAAACCTCCAGCCCACTGTACCATTAGTGCCTAATCCAATATCCTGCTCTTGGTCCTCAGAGGGAATCAAACCCTTTGTTCTGGCAATGATAAAATCACATTCAGTGGTGTCTACAGCAGTGACCAGGAGGCCTCAGCACTCATCAGATAACAGACTGCTTTGTATCAGCCATGCAGGATCTCAGAAATTACAAGGACAAAGCAAATAGAGATGCTAAGGAAGGAGTTCAGAAATAAATCCTGAGGAAAGGGGAAACCCAAAGCTGGCAGCTCTTTCTCAGCCATATCACACCAATTTTACTGTCACAAAACTCATGGAAATCTCAGGGCACAGCTGTAAGAATGAAGCCACGGGGTTCTGAGGAGATCCACCACTGTTGGGGGCAGTCTGGTCACACTGGGGCTCTTGTGCTGTTTGAACAATCAGGAGCAATGGCAGAGACAGCCCATGTGTTCTGTTTGGGACAGGGAGAGAGATTCCCCAGGGTTTACACAGAGAATGGAAAACAAAGAGGATCCACAGTATTTTACACATCCTTTCAGACCTAGGCATGTGCAGAAAAAGCTTTGTAGTGAAGTGAATTCACAGTGAAGTGAATTTTCAGGGAAGGAACAGAGGAAAAACTCAGGTCCTCAAAATCAAAATCCACAGAATCTACTGAGAGTAAGAGTGGACTTCTCAGGGAGGCTGGGTTCCAGGATGGATTTCCATCATATGTTCAGCATATGTGGAAAACATCTGTGCTATTGCCACAAACCAGGCTGGCAGGAAGAGCCTGAACAAGTGGTGGAGCAAACAAGAAGAATGTGGGAGGAGAGAATCTTTGTTCTTTTTGTAGCACCTCACACATGCAGTTTCCCAGCCATGGCTCCTGGGCATTATAGCTATGGAAGAATATCAGTCCTGGAGTGCTGAGCCAGGCTCCAAAATTCCTGAAAGGCTGTGCAGGGCATCAGCAGAGCCTGAGAAGCCACATGTGTGATTGATGGAGAGGATTCCAGTGCAGCCCTCAGTGTGTGCTTCCCACAGCTCAGTGTGCACACACAAGCACAGCTCTGCACAGGAGGGGCTTCATGCAGAAGAAATATCAAATATAACTTGATACTTCCCATTTTATTAGTAATTAAACACTGCATAGAAAAACTTAAAATAATTCTGTCATGAAGATTTTGCTTAAAGCTCACATTAACAGGAGGTTTCTGTTTGTTCTAAGAGCTCTATCTCGACAGCCAAGCTCCAAGATTGCCTCAGGCCTTGGGGGTTCATAACCTCCATCCCTCTCCAGCAGCTTTCTAGAAAGTCATGTATATAATCATGCCCATGGAAAGTCCTCTCTTGGCAAAAAAGATAAAGGAGAGGGGAAAGCAAAAAAAAAAAACCATCAGCATGCAATTCAGGGGCAGCTTAGGAAATAAGTTCTTATAATCATGCTGATTAATTTGCAAAGGAAAAAATAATGTCAAAATAAAAAGTTCATATTGCAGGATAGGTCCCCAGAATTCAGTTAATTTTACCCTCCATAGCTGTCCTGGCTTTCAGAAACAGAATTGTTACTTCCTAGCTTACTGTGAGCTTAATTTTAGCATTTAGGAAGCAAAGCCCTTGCATAAAAGTATTGCATTTAATGTGCATCCACCATGAAATTCAGCCTAATGGGAAAGAACATGAACTGTTTCAAGTGTATTGCAAGTGTGATTATATTTGCCTATTCCTTTCTGGCTCAGTCAACCAGAATCCCCAGATGAAAAAACACATTCCTATATTTTTCTTCCTCTCCCTTTCTCTTTCCTGTGCTCTCTTTTCTGATTGAGGGTGGGTTTTGCTGTTCAATCCTCTTGGATGGGAAGTAGAACCACTTCTAGGACTTAACAAAAGCATTGTCCTGTGTGCATGCAGGGGAAGCTGCCCTCAGAAGCAATGCATGGATTTGTTCCAGTTGAGAAAACAAGCTAAAATTTCCCTGGCTGGAAGAGGAAATCAAATGTATGACCTTTGCTCAAGGGTTAGCCACACATTTCTCAGAAATTACTCTTGGAAAAGTGGTGCTGACCTGTAGCACTTAAGATGTTCTTGCCTTCATCTCCCCTTTGTCTCCTTCTCCACCACTCATTTAGCATGAAGCTAAAGCACAAAAGAGTTGAGCTTTTAGTGTCTCAGTTTACCCATCTCCTTTTTTATAGGCTGTATTTTCTATCTAGAGACTTTCCTGAAACCATGAGAAAGTAGATGTAAAGGGTAAAATTTTGCTTCAGGTTTAAACACACATTTTCATTGGTACCAGAGAATTCACTCACTGAAGCCAAAGAGAATCACAACCTGTGTAATCATTGCTCCCAGTCCCAAGAGTTACAGGAGTGGAGGCTTTCATCTTGTAAAAAATCTGGTTTATGTAACTTGACACTTCTCATTTTATAAGTAGATAATTAAACACTGCACAAGAGCTTAAAATGATTCTGTCATGAAGATTTTACTTAAAGCTCACATTAACAGGAGGTTTCTGTTTGTTCCAAGAGCAGCATCTCCACAGCCAAACCTCCAGATTGCCTCTCTGGGCAACACCTCAGGCCTTGGGGGTTCATAACCTCCATCCCTCTCCAGCAGCTTTATAGAAAGTCATGTATATAATCCTGCCCATGGAAAATCCTCTCTAGGTAATCCTGCCTGGAGACCACCAGGATGGTGAACAGAATCATGGAAAACAGGAGACTTTGAGGCAGATATGTTTGAACACTGTCCAAACTTGGGTTTTGGACAGGTCTTGTCCAAAAAGCTGATTTCAAGAGAGGCACAATACTATTATTTAAACATCAATTGCATAAACACAGCAGAATTTTAAATACTAAATATTGAAAACATTAAATGTTTACCTAATGACTGTATTCTTTGTTTTCATTCATTTTGTTGCATGCCCTTTTAGAGCTGGTCCAGCCGAAGAAAAGGAATTTGCAATTTCACAGTTCTCTTGCAGATTTGTAGCCAGGTTTCTCCCAGTCCTTGCCAGCAGTTCCAGGGCAGGCACACAGACCTTCTCCAGATTGTCAGAGACAGGCAGGTGCTCAGGAGGGGCATTTCAGAGAGGTTCAACCTCCCTGCAGGTGCATCCAGGCTCTTCTTACTGTCCAAATGGGAGAGCAAGAAATTCCTGAAACCAGCTCCAAAGGGAAGTTTCAAAAGTGGGGAATATTTGCTCTTAATCTGTGGGATTTTGTCACCACTGAAAGAGATGGGAACACCTAGCTTTAAGGAACCACTGAAGGAACACAAATGGAAGGGTTATCAGAGGCTCTGACAGGAAAGAATCCCAGCTCAAGAGGCCCAGACTGCCCTATGCCTGCCAGTTTCCTTCTGAGAAGTCATTTCAGCTGCCTTTAACATCACTTTTTCACTCAGCAAATGATTGTAACTGTACTTATCAGCTTGGCAAATTGCTGGATCATAGTACCCTTGCACTTCTATGAAGCAACAAAATTATATTCCTTATATTCAGGAATTCCTTTATTATACAATCTTCTTTATTAGGAAAACACTTAAACATCCCAAAGAAAAATATAAAGGGATGGGGGAAAATAAAAAACAATGCAATCAGTATCCAGTTTGGGGACAACTTAATAAATCAGTTCTTGTAAACACTCTGACTGATTGAGGCTCCTTAAGGTATCACACTGTTTGTTGTCCTGATAGTTTAAGCAGTCTTTGTCAGGCAGTTAATTCTGAATTCACTGCTGCTTGTAACTCTTACTTCTTCTTCCCTTGCATAGTCCCAGGCTGTGACCTCCAGACAGGTTTCTGTTCTTTGGAGCATTCACAACATGTATCAGTGCTTAGCAGGAGAGTTTAGATTGCTGTGGAAATCACCATCTACTGTTTCCCTGCCACAACAAAATCCCTTTTGCCTATAAAAATCCTGCTGCTGGGCTGGTTATAAACTTCATAGATTACCTTAGTCTGGATTATCAACACTAATGACAACAATATCCTCTTCTTTTATGACTTTTATTTATCCTTTCTAAGGACTCATTTGGAGGACTGCTTCTTCCAGTAGCTATGTTTATTCAGCATATTTTTCCTCTTTTATTTGCTGGCACTGGGTTTTATTTAAATTTTATTTAATTTTTATTTTACTGCCTGCTGAGGGTCAGTATTTGTTGATCTTGCCTGATACAGAAAAACCCACTGACACACTATCAGCTTCTGTAAGCAGAAATGAACAAAGGACACAAGTGCAATAGCCCTCTGTTAATAAGAGCAGAACTTTTATCTGGTTTTGCATCTCTGATTTGACAGCTTATCTTTTCAGAGGCTAAAAGGAGCAGAGGGTTTAGGAATAACAGCTGAGCACAGAGTTCTGGCCCACAGGAAACAAGAGAGTCAAACCTGCAGGGCTGTGGCCCCTTTGCCTCCCCCTGGAAGCACTGACCATGGCTGAGGGAAGCCAGGAGCCTCAACACAGGAGGAGGAGCAGGGACAAGCAAAGATTGCAGTGCCAGCTCCTCCTGACATGGGACAGGCATTGGGATGATGATTCTCCTTGTTCCATGAATGTAGAAAATTCTCAGCTCTGCTAAATACAGCAATTTTCAAGATAGATTTAACCACAGTAAATTATCTGACAGGATATAAAGAATGACCAGTTCTGTTTCATAGTGAGAAATGATCTGTAGTATTGTTACATTCTGAAATAAATATTAACGTATTTCTCTGAATGGCTGCCCTTTTTTGGGGAGAAGCCAAGGTTTAAAAGTTTCTATGGAGGCAGCCTGTGAAGGCTGCTCCAGAAACCCACAAAGACAGCCAAGAAAATGTTCTTGTTAAAGGAGTTACTTTGCTATGCCTTTTCCTTCATCTGTTATATGAATCTATGAATTTCAGCAAAAGCACTTTCCAACATTCTGGTAATTTTGATTTTAACACTTCTATAATACAAACTTTGAGAACAAGACAAGCCCATCAGCAAGGCAAAACCCTCTCCCACAATCTAAAGTGGTGGAACAGTGACAGTTTTAGAACATGAATCTCAGTGCCTCGTGAATTAGAAAATATTGTAGAAATAAAATCAAGGATGCATTTACAGAGCACAAATTATGCACATAAGCACCTTCCTGAACTGAGGCCCAGCTTCAGTACCTTTATAAAAGATAGAAGACTTCTGGTTTTGGCACATTATGAAATTTGAGTTAGTGGAAAACACTATATGCTGTGGAACTGAGAATAAGATGAAAAACACAGAATGAACAGAGTGAATAGAAAACAGCCAGCAGGGCCAGAGGATATAACACCTCCTTGAAATCCTAAATTCAAATCTGCCTTGAGTCATAACTGAAATAATGTGGCTGGTTTCATCTGGGTGGCTTCTAGAAGAGGCTTGTTCCTGTCATTGCAAGAGAAGTGTTTGTAGCTGCCAGACTTTGTTCCCCAGAGGGGAGTGACAAATAAATGCATTTTACATATAAATACATAAATAGGGCAGGAGAAAAGTGTATAAAGTGGTAGACAAGAAAATATTCTGATGTCTCTTGTTAAGCATCACTGGTGACTCCCATTAACAAGAGCCATTCCCAGAACCTGTAAATGATGTTTATAAATGAAAGGAAGCCTGAGGACGCCCTGTCTGGGAGGAAAGTGGAACTGCCTGCTTCAGTCCCTCTGTGGGATAACCAGGGAAATGCACAAAACAGGCACTGGGAAGGGACACCAAGGAGTTGAGGCTCTAACTCAGAGAACGCTCCTGGCACCGACTCCTCTGTGACACACACTTGGGAGTTAGAGTGGAAAAGGGTCTGGGAATTCAGCATCCTTTCAGTGCAGCTGGAGGCACGAAAACCTTTCTTTTCCATGGGTTCAGCTGTCTGGCCCTGGGAGTGGTGGATAAAGCTGAATTCCTGTTTGGGCTTGGAGCTGCTGGGTGCCCATAGGGAGCTCGGCCACCCATGGTGGTGTCATGGTCCTGCCTCTGCTCCAGGAGGAGGCCTGGGACCTGCCTGTGGTGCTCCAGGAGCCAGATCCAGGTGCTGAGCCAGACTTTGGGAAGGGTCTCTGCTCCCAGCCTGGCCATGCAGGGCTGTGCAGGCAGAATCCCAGATCCAGGTGCTGATCCTTGGGAAGGGTCTCTGCTCCCAGCCTGCCATGCAGGGCTGTGCAGGCAGAGCTCAGGGAAGGAGCTCGGCGGATGCAGGCGCGGTGAGGCTGGCACCGCTCCCCGTGTGACTCCGAGTCTGCCACCAGCAACAAATAGAGCCATTCTGGGGATTCTCCAGCGAAGAGAAATGTCAGAACTGACACAATGTTTGCAGTAATAAGCTGTGTTGGCAAAATTCTTGTAGATGTCACCCAAATGTAAATGAACCCCGGTGACTCAGGGAAGCGATCTCCCGAAGAAAGAGACACAGAACTTATTTGCATTTTGCACTGGATTGCAAATATCACTGTTCTCTCTCTTCCTCTCAGACTGAAACTGCTGGCTCAGTGTCAGCAGTGCACAGATGCATTTCTCCTTCTTGTTTCATAACTTGGTTAATACCAAGAGGATAAAGTGGGGATCCCTGAGCTTCTTGGGTGCCTTTTTTGCACACATGCTTTGCTCAGTGATTCCTGATTCTCAGTACTGGGAATATTTTATACATCACAGCAGAAACATGCAGAAGTGAATAATTGGTGCAGAAACACAGGGATCAGACAATGAAAATAAAAGACAGATTCCCTTTGATAAAATACAGAGAGGTCAATCCAGAAGCTTCTGTTGGGCTTTGAAAGTTTTCTTGCTGTAAATACCACACTGGAAACAGTAGGCAGCAGGGCTTTGCAAAGTTCTACAGAGCCCCTATTCTGGAAATGCTCTGTGAAACATGGAAAAAGTGCATAATGAGATGGGCATAATGCAACATCTTAATTTTTTGTTGCCTGGAGAAAGGAGACATCATCAGAATAAAAACAAAATACCCAAAGATAGTATGGGAATGTCATTTACATTTCTCACTTTTAAAGTAATATAAAGAAAAATATGAAAAATCTAACAGACATAACTGTCATATTTTCACCATAAAGAATAAATAGCACAGTAATCCCCACTGCAGAAGAGATGAAAGCTTCAAAAAAGAAAAATTTTTAAAAAACCTGTTTCCATAGCAAGTCTCTCTATTGCCACTTTGTATCTTCACATGAAATATTCATTCAAAATAATTGCTCAGCTTAAGGAATCAGTGTGCTGGTAATTCATCCCTCTTCACAGGTCACAGCAAGTGCAGGAAAAATGTGCAGAAATAGGATGTGACTGAACACAGAGTGTGACAGAGATCATGTGCCACAGAAAGGGCCATTGGGGTTTAAATAAATCACAAGGGAATGCAGGGAAGGGCAGAGTTAAGTCACCAGCCAAAGGGACAATCCCTCAGGAATGCCTCCAGTCAGAGCCCCCCTCACACGTGGGGATGTGGTTCATGGTGCCACCAGTGTCCCACTGTCCTGCAGCCCTGCCAGCACCTGCACAGCAGCTGTCCCCACCACACTGCATCCTAACAGAGGCCAGCAGGGGATTTCAGGAGTGAGCAAGCCAAGAGAAGTCTCCATGTGCTAAAATCCTGCACATTTAGGTTATTGTTTGGTGCTTGAGCAACTGCCTTGTCTCATGAGCTCAGCTGTGGGCTGGTGCTGGCTGCTCCTGGGCACTGACACCATCCCTTCCCTCTGCAAAGGCAGAGAGCATTGGATGCTGAGTTCCTGGCACATCCTCTGTTCTGCTGGGACAGAAGAAGCTCTGTTGGCTCTGCAGGTGATAAATTCCTTTAGTGCAGCCCAGCAAGGGCCACCTCCTCCTGCTGTGTGGGGAGCTATTGAACAGGGGGGCTGGCACAAAATAAACCCACAGGTTTTCCTGCTGGAACCCAGCAAAAGCCACGTGACTGGTTGTACAGAGAACCCCAGTGCTCTGTCCATGTTCCTCAGCAAAGGGGCACCTGCACCCCCTGAGCCCTGTGGGGACTCCTCTGCTCCCAGCACACTCCTCCAGGATGGTTTATCCTGGGCCAGCAGCCCCTCCCTGACCCACAGCAAGCTGGCATCCCACAAATGGAAATAAAACAAACCTTAAAGTCACATTATGGAAACTTGAAAATCCTGCTGCATTCTGCTAAGTCACTGTGGAAAAAAGAAAACTTAATTTTATCAGTAGAAATTGCCAACAAGAATTAGAAGAGCTCTTCATTAAAGGCAAAATAAGGCCAACATTAGGCAAACTGATTTTGTATTCATCTTGATTTGAGATCATAGCATAGCAACTATTTGTGATAATATTGATCTATACACATTTGTAGGAGACAGAGATGGGTTTGATCTGCTCATATTGAATTATTGTGAGTCAGAACCCAAAGGACAGTGTTTGTAGAGTAAATAAAACCTTTAAATTAGATTTCTCTGTTTAAAATTGCTTTTAAAGTTTAGGGAAAAAAAACTACTACTACTAAAAACAAAAAAAAAAATTTCCAAAATTTCAAGGAAGATTAAAACTTCACTCAAAACAGGCAACCATAACAAAAAAGTATAATTCAAATCTAATTGAATAAGATGGCAAGTAATGATTAAAGATATGTTCCTAACTTGCAGATGCATGCATGGATGAGTAATTAATCTGGTCTCACACCATGATCATTCTGCTCCTACACTGTCTGACCCAGGACCAGCATTCCCCCAGCTCATCCTGGGCACATCCTGCTCCCTTGGAATCCTTCCTCAGTGAAGTGGCAGCTGCTTTGTAATTTCATCTCTGGGAGGAACTGAGACATGAGCAGATAGCAGCTCATGCAGCAGATAATTTGATCAGACACTGTATTGCTTCCTCCTGCAAGAACTCAGGAGCTGCTAGTGAGGAGGGCTCGTTTGAAGAGAGGAATAATAGTGCAAAAAGCATTCCAGGGAACCTGGAATGTGCCTCATGTGCCTCACCTGTGCTTCATCAGGGGTATCCAGTCCGTGGGGAGAGAAAGAATAAAAAAAGGAATCGTGTGCTAAATTAATCAGAGGAAATAGAACCATAATTCAGTCAGTAATCAACTTGACAGATGTAAATTAATGCATCAGTCATTGTTCATTCCTTTTTTTCTCAGTCACAGAGTTTTTAGGGGTGACATGTTCATGGTTCTCTTTGCAGAGCTTTTGGGCAATCAAACACTGATAAAGGGCAGCATGGGGATGAACACAGCCCTTGTTGGGCTGTCTCCAGCCTCTCTGCAGGCAGGGTTTGTCTCCAAGGGACACAGGAGGGGAGCAGGAGCAGTGAGTTTCCTTTCTGAACCCCCGAGGCTGCCCACACCTTCCCAGGCTGCAGGCTCAGGTATTGGTAGCTCATATTGTTGAAACCAGGCATCTGTTTGTCTCCTCAGCCCTGCCTGCCTTGGCCCAGCCTGAAAATCTGGGGTTTGAGGAAACTCTGCAGCAGCTGCTACTTAGAAAAGTCTGTGGTGTCATTCCCAGAAGGACTGAACAGGATAGTATTACAAATGGCACAGTACATAGGAATCCATCAATAATTGTAACAATCCCAACAGCAGGGTATTTCTTGTCTCTTGTGCTGTCAGCACAAGGGACATCACCATCAAAGTCCCTGCTCCAGGTGCTGTTCAGAACAAACTGCAGCAGGTCAGCATCCACTGGCTGGACATTCCAAAGCTGTAGATGTAGCCCCATAAAACACAGTGACCACCCTTGTTAACATTTCTAGCACATTTCTCCAGTTAATACCAATGCAGGAGCCATACAGAAGGCAGGAGGAGTTCAAACAGTATTTTGTTGTTGCAGAGAGTTCATACCTTCCTTGGCCAAGCACTGCAGTCTGTCCTTCATCTTCAGCAGCTAAAAGAGGCTTAAAACACACCAACCCAAACAAACAGAAACCAAATCCATACCCAAATAACCAAAAACAGACCCAGAGATGCCATCAAACCAGACACACCTGACTCCAAAGCACATTCCCTTTCCAGCTTCAGTGGAAGGCAGGACCCTCCCTTCCCCAGAGCAGGAACCCACATCTCTGTAGCACTTTAAAGACACCACCACCACCCTCTCTGGGACCCCTTAAAAGAACCTTGTGATGCACATGTCAAGAATGAGGAGTTGAAGGAACTGTTTGATACATGCAGAGATTTGAAGCCTTTCCCATTCTCTGGTTTTCCTTGAGCTTCAGGTCGGTGGGCACTTTGGATTTTTTAAAAACCATAAATAACTAAAACAATCCAAAAAGTACCCACTTCCCAGTGCCATTCTGACAGGGCATTTTGCCAGTACAATTATATTTAGGATGCACTGTGAAGTTCATGGGTTTATAATGTTGAAGGAGTAGGTGAAGAGTTACTTCTCAGAGGTAACACAGATTTAAATATTGCTTTGAGGCAACAGGTCATCCTAAATTCACACCTTCTCCACAACAGATCACTCTGTCTACTTTTTAATAATTAATGAGGCTCATCTCAGCTGTTTGACTATTTCACTCCCCAGTTACCATACCCACAGGGAGTTCCTGCTGACATTAAAGCACAAGAGCTCTGAGGAGGAAGCAGCCACCTTTTCTAGACTGATTTTATTGCAGTCTCAGTGAGCTGTCATTGCACTGCTTGTGCTTTAGGCACTGAGGTCAAGGCTCCCACAGCGTCTCAGGACCCCTGAGATGTTTGGCTGAAGTGAATTCCTGTTTGGGGAGTTGCTCTTGGTGCCCTCCAGGAGCCTTTGCACAGCACCTTTGCACAGCACCAGGTCCTTGCTGTGCCCAGAGCCCTGGGACTGCCCTGCTCAATGGGATTTTCCTGAGCCTTTCCCTGTGAGGTCATCCTGCAGTGTCCAGCACAGAGAATATTTCCCATGTGCTGTGCATGGCTTTGATAGTGCTCTGGTAACCCTGAAGCACCATTTCCCCATTTTATTCCTTTCAGTGCTCCATCACTTCTATGAACAAGCCTTTTTCAGAACAGCACTCACTTTTCTGCAGCTCACACATCTGTGTTTCTACAGCATCCTATAAAAGAGGAGCTATTTTCATGCTGTCAGTTTCTTCACCAAAAACTCTTTGTCTACTAATGCAAAGAATAGAAAATTTCAGCTTGTTTTTAAACTAAATGTCTCTTAATCTGGTTGTTCATGCACCAGAAACTGAAGAGGTTCATCCATTCCCACCAGAACTGATAAGCAGTGTGTCCAGCAGCTCTGAGTCCCCCTGAGCTGGAGAATACAATTTACAAACCTGAGTTTATCAATCTCCTGATGCAAACACTTTACATTGCCCTCATGCTGAAGGACATTCTGATTCTCCTGTAATGCAAGACTGCCTTCAGGTAGGGAAGAGAAATGTTGAGGTAATTTGGATAGAACTCCTTAATTGGCCACACCATGTGGGTCCTCTCAGCCTCATTAAGCACCTAACAAGGAAACCCTGATGTGCAGCAATGAGTTAAAATGAATAATTAGGGCAGGTGAGAGGAAACTAAAGAAGGGGCTCCTTTCTTTTATTTTTTTAAAATTTTTTTCAAATTTGGTAATCCACACTGTAAAAGCATGTGGATTAATATACCTTTGTGGTCATGTGTGATCAGGACAACAGGGACAGAAATTATTTCCTTTTCTATTACAAAGTTGTTTCTTTCTCCATGTGTCTACCCATGCAATTGAAAGGGGATAGAAGATCAGCCTAGATACCAGTTTCTCTACCAAAAATCCCATAGCTTTGTTCAAAAATTCTCTATTTTTTTCCAGTGGGTAAATGGGAACAATTCAACAGCCACATTTCCACTGTGAATATTAATAGAAAGCAGCAATAGTTAGTGACCTTTAACACAGACTGAACTTCAGGAAGGTGGGAGCTGGATGGTATCCTTGGATACCTTCAGGCAGTATCCCTACAAGAGCTTTTATTTAGATAGTTTTATTAGAAGCACTCCTGCTAGGCACACTTATTTTATGAGACTGAACCATTTTCTGGTGCCTTTTGTTCAAAAGGCCATAAAACCCAGACAGTGTTCAGGTTAAGGCATTGCCCAGGGTGCTCTGAGGGCATCACAGGGGTTCTCATCTGTGTGCAGCACCATCCATCACAAAGGGATTTATGAATCCTTTGGATCCAAAATTTAATCAACTTTCCTGTAATGTGTAATTATTTATATTGAGAAGAATCTCCAAAACAGTATGCTCACAGAAAAAGTCCAAGTTCTTGCTCCAGCCTGGCTCTGCATCCCTCAATGATGACTCTCTCTCAACCAGACTGGGTGGCAATGGAGAACACTGCACACTGCAATTCCTGTTCCTTTAGAAATATTCCCTTGTTTAAATCATCTTTGAGAGCAATAAACAGTTTGCCTTTAAGAACAGTTTGGAACACCTACAGCCTGGACTGTCAGCTTCTGGAGAGGGAATGGTGCAGCAAGCACTGCTGAGTCTCAGGGATCTGTAAATCTCAGACTTTCTCTGCTTGCCTTCTCTCTGGGGACAGCTCAGAGCCCTTCTGACCCCCAGCACACCCAGTGCTGCTGGAGCTGATGCAGATGTTTGTGGTAACTCTCTGCTGAAACAGGCCTTGAAGTGGGAACTGCATTTTCTGTTTTAAATATTCACATGTAGACACTGCAGTTTATATTGAAGGTGAATAAATGTCCTTTCCTAAAGGCTGCACTTGGCTTAGGGGGAGTTTTTGGTTGGTTTTGAAGTCTTTCCCCCGCCACCTGAAATGAAAAGCAGCCATCATTGCATTATTTAGAGGAAGGAGCTGAGTGGGACCTGTAACAGGGGCTCTGTGTGCAAGGCAGCAGAATGTCCTACTGCCCCAGGAGACACCTCCAGCTCTCCTGCCAGCTTTCCTGTCAGCTTTGCTGCCAGCTTTGCCAGCCCCTCAGGGGGAGTCTCTGCTCTGCCAGCCTGGCCCAGCCCTGCTGGGCACACACAGGGCACAGGAGGGTGGGCATCAAACACTGCAGAGATCAGGGAATGCTCCTGGGCTGTGGGGCCATCCTGCACTCCCAGTGACCCCTCCTTGGGTGTGCTACAATACCAACAGGGATTTCCCCCAGGCTTTTGGACAGTAATGTTTGGGTGTTCCATTTCCACAGATCTTTCTTGTATTTCAGTAGCTCCTTTAGCAGCAAAGAACCCGGGTGATTGAGATTGTCTCCAGAATCAGTATCTGACTTGCCACTCTTGACATCCCTGCATCTGTCTAAGCAGACATCCTAGTGCTGTTCAGATGCAATCTGAAGGAATTCAATCATTTCTTAATGGTATGAGAAAAGCCCTTGATTTGTGCAGGCAGATACTGCTGGAGCTTTCACAGATACAAATGATGATGTAAATCACACTAGAGGCTTTGTGTACTCTGCAACACCATCACCATAACTCATGTGGGAGTGCAGAACACCACTGCAAACCATTTTAATTATTTTTTAAAATTCATGTCACCTTGAAAGAAAGGCCGAGATAGATCACATGTGATACCACCTCCTCATGGAAGATCCTGAGATCCCAGTGTTTGTTAACAGCTTTGTATCTCAGCACCCCCTTCCTTACACAACCCCCTGGATCAGTATTTCAGTCGTCATTATTTTCTAAGCAGTAAAAATCAGTCATTCCTCTATGTGCTTTTTCAGTAGATTACTCCTACTGAAGACTGGCAATGGAGCTGGAAAAAGAAACAGGATTAATTTTGATGAGAAAAGTCCTAAATGAGAAGCAGCATAAGGACACAAACTCTGTAGGAGGAGTGCTGGGGTAGGGGTTTGTACCAAAGGTGGATCTGGTTCCTGATCTCAGTTCAGCCTCAACACTCAGTTGCAGATGGATCTTCATTATAGAGCTTTGACCCCTGTGAGCAGGGTAAGGATTGCTGAAGATGACTAATAGAGAGTGAAACAATTCATTGAAACACCAGGACAACACAAAACTCCATCATTTAAACAGTCATAAATGTGAGCCAGGTTAATAGTGATCAGAAGTGGATAACTGATTTGGAGATTCATAAATGCATGTAGTGCACAAGTCAGGTGCTCAACAGTTGTGACTGAGCTGTCAAGAATTTCATCATTCCTTCCCATTTTCTCTATGGAGGTTCAAAGTTTGTAAGGAAAGGAACTTCTCTGTGGAAGGGTTTGGATTTTTGGTTTGGGGTTGTTTTTTTGTTGCCTCAATATGGATTACATTTCTTACCTGGGTTCCATGCCCCATGAGCTGCCACCTGCCCTCTTTAGGCTACATTAAATACAGTTCAGACAGAGCTCAGCCTCCCAAAGACAAGACATGAGACATCCAGATCACAGTTCAAGCAGACTGATAGGGTAAAATATAAAATAATTTTCCCATTATATTTTTTCAAACCTTAAGAAATATTACTATATTGCAACATTTTCCCAAATATTTATATTAGAAAGTTGTATGCCAAAAAAACCCTGAGTTTCCCACAATAAAAAACCCAAAAATTATAGGGTTTGTCCTATTCAAGTCACTACCAAGCTAGGTTGGATCTGAGCTTATGAAGGTAACTTTACTTTAATGGATAAAAGAGAATTCTCATCATACTTCTTTCCAAGCCCTAATACAAGTTTCTGAGAAAAGTAATAGCTTTGGGTCCTGCTTATAAAACTGTATTAGTTCCAAGTTGTTTGAATATGAGAAAATAGAGGGAAATATTCCTTGTCCATCAGAAAGTGGGCTTTTATACTTGCACAGTGATTTGTTTCCCTGCAGTGGTATTTATCATGTTGATAAAAGAGACCATGGATCTGAAAATGAGAAGATTTTTCCTGTTAATTTGAAACAGCACCTATACAAGCTGCTGTGACATCAGCATAATACCCTAAAGCCACAGCAGCTGAAAAGATTTATTTCCTGAGCCCTTCTGCAGCCACATTCTCTTTGCTTCTGACATTCTCAATTTGCAGGCTGCTGGTGATCCAATCTTCCTCATTCTGGCTCTATAATAAGGATGTCAATGCAAGGAGAGAGAAATTCATTATCTGATAGGCATAAGAGAGGATGAAAAGCAGAGTTTGCTGTCTAGGGGGAGAGGCCACCCTCTCTGCCTTGGAGGAGCTCCCCAAGGTCATGGGCAGCTTTTGTACCTGAAGGATGTCCCACATTCACTTCCAGATAAAACTGAGCCATCCCTAGCACAGTCTCAGGTCTGAATAAGGGTTTCATTTTTTACTATTAATCAGTGAAAAGTTTTCATTCTGATTAGAAGCTATATATGCAGTTTAAAAGTTCCAAGAGTCTTTGAACTGCAGAGAGCAGCAGAGAAACTGAGTGTGAATTCACAGGTGCTGCCTGGTTAATGGCATTGTGTGGGCTTGGATTGTGCTGAGGGATCTCCCACAGCAGCAATGAACTGGCAGGATTAGTTAAGCATTTGTATAGGAAGATTTACCTCAAATTTAGAAATAATAATGAATATCATCTGCTTTGGAAACTGTTAAATGTCATTGGTGCAGCAACTGACAGGAAAAAATTATTTATTCATTGACTTTGTCAAATAACTACGAAGTATCAATTCCAGCAGATAAGAAGATAAGAGGTAAAAGTTTGAAGCACTCCCTACAGAGTTAAAATTGAACATCCACTGCAGCTTAAGAGGCAGTTTAATTCTCTGTGTGGAAAGCAGAAAAGCCTGAAGAACAGAACTGTGCTTGAGAGAACCAAACATGCTCCTGGGCCTCCTGAACTGCAAATTCCTTTTCCCATACTATTGGTCTGGCTGGTGTAAAACTGCTTTATAGAGAGGGCATTTCCCAGACTGTCCTGGTCATACACTCATTTCTCAACTTTTCTACAAGAAAATGAGAGTAATACAAAAGGACAATTAGCCTGCCCTGTTCTGAGCATCTTCATTTCTTCCATTTAGTCCCATGAGCAGAGGATACCCTGGTGTGAACTTCACCTGAGTGAAGTTTCAGCCTTCCTCAGGATCCAATGGAATAGCTCTGAATCCAACAGAGACATTTCTTTTTAGTTAATTTAAGGTTCAGCTCTTGTGGGGCCTTGGATTCAATGCCTGAGTAACATCCCTCTCCCCCTGGCTGCAGGGATGCTCCTGTGATCCAAACCTTTTCCCAATTTTTTTTTGTGCCACAGAAACAAGCAGTGCAATTTCTGCTGATTTCCAGAGATTTATTTCCCAGGGCAGCAGCAAGGGCAGGGTCCAGCTGGTCACTCTTGGCCAGACTAAACCATCTCTGAACAGGAACTGTTCATAAAGGCAGAACCAACAAAATCTCAGATCATTGCACTGATTTAGTGCCTCTGGGTGCTCTCAGCTCCTTCCTGACATCTGTCACTCACCTTCCCTGGATAAAGAGACTGCATAATCCAAGGGACTGAGAGAGGAAGAATAGCAGAAATGTGCTTTGAGTTGATTCAGAGTTTGAGATGCTTTGCTGCAATCATTTGAAGACCAAAGGATTACAGAGGATGCTGTGCACCATCCTAAACTGACCTTCCCACTGCTCCTTCCCAGCCCTGTGCCCTGTGTCAGGGCAGTGCATTTAGGGGTGCTGGGAGGTGCTGGGTCACCATCCCAAACAATTTTACTGACCCAGGGGGACAAGGAGTACTCCTGTCCCGTCCTTGTGCTTCAGTTCCAGTTCAGCAAGGCAGCACCAAGCCCACCCTGCCCTCAGGAATAATCCCAGGCTGGCAGGGATGAGGAGGTGGATGATTCTAGAACAATACATCAGCACTCCTTCAGGAGCTGGTCATGCACTTAAACAAAACCACTCCATGTCTCATCCTCTCCACCAGTCATAACATGAATTATCATCTTTATTAAGATGGTACATTGGAAACCAGGGGAAGACATTTGGTTATCTTAGCAGGATCCAGCTCTAAAATGATCCCAAAGCCCATCAGTTCCAGAGGCCGTTGCAGCCTCACCAGAGCTGATGTGCCTTCAGGACAAAAGGAAACAGAACAAGACCCCACCACCACCACCAAACTCAACTCTGTGGAGAGAAGAAATTTGTGTGTGGAGGTGCTCCCCTTCTCTCCTCTGAGGTACAAGCAGGTGAAAGCACTGAGGAAGGGAGAAGCCACTCTAATAAAGGGCTGCACGTTGGGTGACATGTCTGCACACCAGGACATTTCACCTGCCAGGGTCTGACCCAGCTGAAACCTCCCCATTGCTTGAGGCCAAGCTAGAGAGGGGTCACTGTCCCTTCAAAGACAGGTTAGCAGGAGTGAGAAACAACAATATGCCCCCAAAAATCCAGGCTGTTCTACACGTCCTGCAGTTACTTTCCAATTCCTTTGTTGAGATGCAGGAGCACTGAGTAAAGTAATGTATTGTGATATTTAAGGGATTTTTCAAAATGCTGATTTGTTGTCTGACACTGCATGGACAGTCCAGGCAATTCTGCCCTGGTGCTCCCTCTGAAGTCAGTGTTCTGCCAGCCCTGTGCCACTTGTGTACAGCACAGTACAGAGCTCCCACTGTGGATAAAAGCCATGGTGTGTACATCCAACATAATTCATATTTAGAGGATTAGATATAAAATATTCATATTTATCTATGTATTATTTATAATTTGCAGTTTCATGGGAAAGGATACAATTTACCTCAAAACAAAAGTGTTAGCACTCTGTTAGTGGTATTATATTTATGGGCTTCATATACATTTGCAGCTACTCCTGTTCTGAATGAAAACCATAGCATTTTTATATGGAGAAATGCACAGTTTATCAAAAGAAGATGGTTTTGGATAAGAGGAGAAAATTTACAATATGTTTTTTTGCCAAAAGTAATATAAACATCTCTTTTTACCCCCACAAAATTCAAAGAATTTATATCCACGCAGCATCTCATTCTGCTGTTGTTTGTCACAGTAGTAAGTCAGT
This sequence comes from Chlorospingus semifuscus, assembly GCA_035048045.1. Classification (NCBI taxonomy): domain Eukaryota; kingdom Metazoa; phylum Chordata; class Aves; order Passeriformes; family Passerellidae; genus Chlorospingus; species Chlorospingus semifuscus. The sequence continues at coordinate 1,422,560 of JAWWMS010000028.1, forward strand.
ACTAAAGTCTGGAGGATCAGACTCACAATGTAAACTGAAAATGGTGTCACAGGAGAAGTTTATCAAGCATATTTTGTGTTAGGAACTGGCCTAAGGGGACTCATTCATTCCTTCTAATAAAGCAATGTTGCACTATAACTTGTCTATGTGAGTGACTGGGTTCAGTTAGATTAAAAGCATAAAAAAAGCAGAAAGTTTCACTCTGGTGAGAAACAATTGATAAAACAGACAAGACTTGGGACAGCCAAGGAAGCCCCAAAATGTGGTGCATAAATGGGGTGTCTTGAACCACACCACACCACCTCAGCACCAGTGCAGGAGAGTATTGTTTGTATGAAGTCACTCAAAGCTGTTAAACTTCTGTAAAGCAAAACAGGTCCAAACATCAGTGCTCACACTGGGTGGCACCACAGGAATCTCTCAAATAGTCAGTGTGGATATTCCAGCTGGCTTCCACACTTGGAAAAAGTAAAAGATAAATATCCTTAGCCAGGCCCTTCCCGTGTAGAGGATCATTCCAAATTTGTCCCAAGTTTTTAAAGATCTGAAAGCACTCATTGCAGCCTCCTTCCTCCCCACTTGAGAGCAGTTTATCACCAATTCCACTTCAGGGCTATTTGACATTAAATTGATGACCACAAGCCTGACAATGTGTGGGGCAACCTCACACCCCAGGCTCATGTGCTCATCATGCTGACAACAAAGTTGATTCTTCTTTTACCTTTGCAAGTCAGCCAAAATTACCAATAAATTTCCTGCCAGTACTTCCAGTTCAGGAGTTAATCCCTGCAGCCAGGATTTAAACTGCCACTGCTGTGATATTTGCATCTCTCAAAGGCAGAATTTGCAAAAATCTGAAAATACAAGGCCTTGGAAAGCCAGCGAGGGTGTGTTGGACACATTACCAACAGAGATAGCTTTAAAAATGTACAAATGAGAAACAAGATTCAGATTTTGTAAAGTTCTGGGAATTTGAGTTCTAGCACAAGGGCCTTACTCCCCAAACATATCCCATACCCAAAACTCTTTGCACTGAATATTAAGTAGGACACTTGTCCATAACCTTTGATTTAATACTACAGCATGAGTTTAATTCTCAGAAAATTAATTCTTGGTTTTTGGCACAAGATACTTGGTAAAAGCTCAGCACATTTCTTGGCTGTCTGTCCTAAATGCCTATGAAGATCCTCAGCCAACAGTCAAGTGCTTCCAGAAAATTAACAATACTCCTCTACATGCTAATTCCCCTGGTGTTTCTAGTTGGTTCTCTCAGTCTCAAGCATCAGCCAATGATAACAGACACTGGCTTGGAGCCAATCTTCTTTCTAAACTTATTGTGACTGCAAAACAAGAGGTGTCTCCCAAAGGAAAAGAGCAAACCTTGCTGAGAACTCTCCGATAACATCTATCCTTGTAAGCACCACTGCACTTCCTAAAACACATACTCACTCCACACAATACTCAGAAGAGAAAATTGTGTTATCCCTGATTTCATCAGGAAATAAATTCTGTATTTGTTCAACTGGCACATAGCCAGATAAAAAATATATATCCTGGCCAGATTTGACAGCTAAGCTTGGTATATAGCATCAGGAAAATTTTGGTTTACTGATGCTGAGCAGCTAATGGGAGGTTTGGGGGTTTTGTTTTTTTGTTTGGTTGGTTGGTTGGTTGGTTGGGTTTTTTTGGGGGGGTGTGAGAGGGGGATTCTATCTGCTAAAATCCTGAATAATTTTTCCCATAATTTCTTCTCTTTATCATTAGCAATTGAATCTCCCATAAATACATTTCTGGGCAATTAATTCCCATGTATAATCATGCTATCAGTTGTTTCTCTAAGGGAATATTATTGTTTAACCTTTGATAATGTCTCTGTGGCTTGTCTCAAAAGGATGTTTGACTTGGCAATAAATTACTGTAGTTATTCTTCCTTAGGAAGATTTATTACTGAACACAAATAATACATTTAAAGATTTTTTTTTTTCTAACTAGAGTAAAGCATTTGCAACCAAACAATCCCACTCTGGATGAGTCTCTTCCTGCACTACAAATCAATTTCTTGGGATGCTGAGTCCCCTCACAAACCAAAGCAAGCCATGTGCCACAAAAGGAGACTCCTGTGCTTCATTCTTGCCCAAAACTTTCTCTGGAAATCCTCAGAGCCTTCTTACACCCCTGACAACAGGCAATTCCTCTGTTCCTCTTGTGTCACCCTTGAGTCAGGAACGGGAGTGAGGTGACACACAGACTCTGGGTCTCTTCTAAAGGGTAAATCTGAGTTAATTACAAACCCATTCTTTTATACACCATTCTGATACAGGTGGACCTGATTGGTCATTTCATCAACA
>JAWWMS010000028.1:1424919-1435298 GCA_035048045.1 Chlorospingus semifuscus
TTTGGTAAACATCTTACCAAAGAAAACAAACATCTTACCAAAGAAAACAACTGTTCAAAGCACCAGCTGCAAGATTGCTTTAATTCTTTCTCTCAGCCTTCTTAAAACGCCCCAGAACAATTCCTGGGAAAGTTTATCAGGCTTACTCTCTCTGACCAGCCTGTCACATCCACATCTCTTGCAGTTCACCTTTTGGGATTTCCACTTTGCTCCTTGTGCACTTCAGTTCTTCCGCATCTCTCAGTTCGCGGTACAAGGAGTCTTGGCAGGAAGGAGCCGTCAGAGCTGTGGATCACAGAGCCCTGGCTCCAGCAGGATATTCCCAATAAACAGGGCAGCTACTGCCCATGTCCCGCTGGAGTCAGCTCCCGGCAGCTCCAGGGATGGGGAATAACCGGGATTTCCCCGGGGACAGGGGCGGCGCAGTGGCTCTGTGACCCCTGTGACAAGTGACACATTCTTCTCTCTCTCTCTGTTCCCAGCCATTGCCTCGAACCAGAGCAGCGCTTCCAGCGCCTTCCCGAGCGCCGGGGAGCACGGCGGTGACAGCAGCCTGCTGGTGTCCCCGCTGCTGGTGGCAGGCGTGGTGATCGGGCTGGTGCTGCTGCTGTCCTGTGCCACCATCGTGGTGGGCAGCCTGCGCAGGGACAGCCGCGCCCGCCGGGCCCGCCCGGGCACCGCGGCCGCGGACGGTAAGGGGGCACCGGGAACGGGCAGGGCTGGGAATGGATATGGAATAACGGGATCAGCGGTAAGGGGGCACCGGGAACGGGCAGGGCTGGGAATGGATATGGAATAACGGGATCAGTCACGGTAAGGGAGCACCGGGAACGGGCAGGGCTGGGAATGACATCCAATAACGGGATCAGCGGTAAGGGGGCACCGGGAGAGCCTGACTGGGAACAGGCACGGCTGGGAATGACATCCAATAACGGGATGGGTCACGGCAGCCTGGCAGGGTAACGCAGCTCTGAGCTGGGTTCCCCCTCGGGCCATGGTTAGCAGAAGCAGCCAGTGCTGCCAGCGCCTCCTGAACAGCTCATTTCCCTCGGTACAGGACAAGATTTATTCTCTGCTGTATTTTCACATCCCCCTGTCGCCTTGGTGCAGCATTTGCTGGAATTTCTGTTTCTCAGAAAGGCAGAGTTGTTCTCATTTCAGCCAAGCGCACCAGCCTACAACAATCACTGGGCAAATGCAGTTTGAGTGCAAAAGTGAATATCTGCCTGGAAACAGAACAACAGGGCACCCAAATGTCATTAAACTGTCACCATCATTAACAGTGTCAGTGATGGCATCGGTGTCACCACACCCATCATCGTTAGAGACTCAAAAAGGTGCCAGTTCCTACCTCCTAGCCAAGATAAAACCCATAAAACAAAACCAACACATCACCAAAAAACCTTAAAGATAATTTGGGAATATCAAGGAGTTAATTTGTGAGTCGTGTTTTCAGCCCTTTTGGGCTTTGCTGACAAGAAGCCACTTTGTCAAGGAAATGAGAGAAGATCATTTCTATTTGAGGAAAAAAAAACAGTTTTAAAAGTTACTGTGTAATTCTTCAGACAGTAAAAATTCCAATGATAAATGGTGGAGCATCAACAACCATGTCCCCTGTGAGCACATCCTCCACCTGCAGGTTGTTATGGGTGCAGTTCTGTGCAGATCATTGAGGGGTTCTTTATTTATATAGAAAAGCCAATAATAGTGAAACACATAAAAATGCATTGGCTTAAATGTTGTTTTCACTGAGGTAAATAAAGTATCCATTGAAGTCAATTGAACTTCATTTAGTAATTTGGACCAGGAATTTTTATGTCTAAACTAAACAAATCTCTTAGGATCAGTTTGTCCCCTTGCAGCAAGTAAAAATTTCTTCTTGGCTTTTCCAGAAATATTTATCCAGATAAGTGAATAACATCTATATTTTGGAAATCAAATTTAGAGTAAAAAAAAAATTGAAATGCAAACCCCCATGGCAACGTACAGAGGGAAAATAAAAACAAAATCCCAAAAACTAATGTCTGCTATTACAGTAATATCAATTGTCCTAATTTTCAGCAGCTACACTGAGGATTCAATAGTTAAACCCAAACTGGAGTTACTGTTTGACCCAATATTTTGGCATGATAAAATACTGACCAATACGCTTTAATCACTGTGTTTAAATCTACTACTCTGATAGCTTGAACTCCTTGAAAAAGCCTAGAGCCAGGCAAAAAACAGAAAGGAAAATTTTCAAACTCCTTGTTAGATACAACAATGCTAGAGTTGGGGAGATATTCAAAAGAATAATCCTAAACTAAATTGTGCCACACTACATTACATGGACACACACACACACAAATTAGCCTCTAACACAGAAAATAGCACTAAACTCTTAATATTTGTGGAGCTGGGAAGCTCTTGCATGGAAGCATTAAGAAATCCCTGGAGCAGGCAGCAGGGTGATTTTTCTGTGCTATTTTCCAGCTTTCCCCATTTTTGTCAGTGTTTATTGAGAGCAGCATTTTCTCAGCACTCAAAGCCCTGCCCCTCCTGTTACACCCTCCCAGGATGTGCAAACTTCCCATGGATGCACCTGCTGGAATTCCAGTCACCCCACAAACAGCTGAAGCTGCACATGGTAGAACCCACACTCCTTTTCAGCCTTTGAGGCCCAAGAAAACCTTTGGAACTTCCATCTGCATTGTAGGGCAGCACTAAAGGCACAGTCCTGTGCCAGAGCCTGAAACACCCCAGCTCACCTACAGATGGGCTTCATTCACTCCTAAAGAAATAAGAATATCCCATGAAAACCGATGGTTCCAAAACACTCACAACTCCTGTGCCTCAGGAAGGGTTTGTTTTCTGATTTCAGTGTTATAAATGAGTGACAGAGCACCCAGCAGGGAGGGGAAGTGCAGCCAATGTAAATTCTTGTTTTGCAGCTCCCGATGGTTTCTCCCACGGCGGCTCCTCGGCAGAGCTGAGATCCACCTGCAGCGAGGAGCTCCCCCCAGGCTGTGATTTTGACTCCTACCTGGACATCCTTTCTCAGGTGAACATCATGTATCCTGATCCACCTCCATGGTAAGCACTTCCTGACATTCTCAGGGTTACAGCCCTGCACTGGCAAAGCCCACTGCAAAAATTCAGCTCACACAAATTCTGAATACAGACAGAACTTGTTTAGCTTGAGTGTAAGTTCAAGTTTTCCTTAGCAGAAGACATTTTTACTAAATAAAGATGGACAGGAATTCTCATTCAGTGATATTCACATCCAAATTTACCATAGTGATGATATACTAATGAAACACACAAGTAGAATCAATTAAAATCATCTTTCTTTGGAAGAAATGCATTTACAAGTCAAAGTTTCAAACTCAAAAATACATAGTTTTTCCAAGAACTTCCATGTTACATTTATTACTGACCTTGAAAATGTTCAGATCAGAGGAAGCAGAAAAACAAAATTCCAGAAATTATACAGCAGCTGCTAAATTGTGTGCCCACATTCACAGGTCCAGGCTCACTCGTGAGCCACAGGAGCTGCACTTTGGGCCATGGGCATCTCCTTTGTGTGCCTCAGGCCCCTTGAGGTCCAGAAATGAAGGAATTCAGTCACTCCCTCCAATGAACCCACAGAAATCAATTTAAGCAGAACATCACTTCAAGCTTTCTGCAGCGCTTTATGTTACAAACAGCAAACACAGGTTGGACAGCCATGCCCCCCTTTCTTTTTCTTTTTTTTCCCTTCCTTTTAAGCAGAGTCTTTTTGAGTTAAAGCACTATCAGACCAGCCCTTTTCTGAATGTGATATAGAGCAGCTCAGCACTATGAGCACACCAGACATGGATCTTTGCTTTGTTTATTCCATGCATGTTCTACAAGCAGCAGTTATGTATTACCTGCTCATCCTATATAACTAATGGGCTTTTAGGGATTGTGTAAATATTTCACCAGAAAGCTCACATGTGAAAAATTACTCTGAGCCTGCAATCTAAACGTGTAGAATTTCATATAAACCCACTTAGGAATTTAGATTGGATTTTGGGCCCACACCCACGAATCTTTCCTAATAAAAGGCAGCCAGCTGACACCCAAGCAACACTCTGAGTGGGCAGCTGGCCAGATTCCTGAGAACAAACTGACAATATAGTTCTTTAGCTGACAGATCATCAAAGATTGTACCAAAGGATGCTTCCATTTCCAGCTGGAAACAGACAGAGAGAAGGTTTTTTCCATTTCTGTGGAGTTGTGTTTGAAGGAGATGAGTGACACAGGACAGCACAGATTGTCCACAGATTGCAGTAAATTCTGCAGTGGCTCTGTGACAAGCCTGCCAAGGGTTAATTATCTTGTGTCCTACTTGTTCTCAGAACATTCTGGGACACATAAAGGTGTCCAGCCACTGCCTCCTCAGGTTCCCTGCTGGGCTGAGTGTCCCTGAGGATCCACTCTGCCCACCCTGAAACCACTGCTCATCCCAGCAATTACAGCCCTGCATCACAGGCCCAAGGGAAAGATTGTTGTGAATGCTTTGGCTGCTTTCTCACTGCCACTGCAGTTCAATATTTTAGAAAAAGTAGCTTTGGCAAATCATCAAAATCTTAGTAAATTTTATATCTTAGCAACACAACTTGGGGAACTTCAGGGAAAGAAGGTGGCTGAAATCAAAGTTACATGGAAACTTTCAAACTTGCTATTAATGCATTCTCCAGACCATTGTAACTGTTCAGAAAAGCACAGGGTGAGAGGCACTGTCTGAGTTACTGCATTATGTGAAGCCTGAAAAATTCCTGTACATCTCCCTTTATATTCTCCTGCATGGCACAACACTGCAGTGTCTGTTTTTCATTAGTAGAGCATGGAAATTATTTGAAAGCTGTCAGACATGGCCTGGAAGCAGAAACAAGACATGCCTGACCTTGTGCATTTAAAATATTAACTCCCTGGGATCAATCTCATTGCACATGATAATATTTTGAAGAGTAGGTTTACTGAAACATAGCACTGCCTAAATGAATGTAATTCCTCCTCCTAATTCCTGGAAGGCAAGATGTAATTTAAAGCTAAACTAGCATGGCCAAAAGCTAATGATGCAGCTGTGGCATCAGCAGAACAGAAATGAAGAGCAGCAAGGAAAGCAACTGCACTGGTAAATAACTCTCAAAAATCTTTGAAGTGAGAGAGTTCAGTGTGTGAAAAGCAGTGGGTGCTGCCAGGATAATTTCCTTTATCCACCTGGTGCTGCAAGGCCACCTGCACTGCAGCCCCCAGTGCAGCTCCTCACCCCTCCTGCCAGGCCACACACTGCAGTGGTTTCAGCAGAAAGCACAGCACTCTGTCTGGCCAAGGGGTGGTTATTTAGATTTTATAGCTGAGCTTTAAACCACAAAATGAGTGGAAAAGGGATTTAAGGGCAAGGCTGATGAAACACAGAGTCAGTCCCTATGTCTAGGCTGAGGGAGATCTCCCTGTTCAGGCTGCCCACTCCCAACTCTCCAGCTGGAAGTCCAAGAACTGTTTATACAAAATACTATTTATAGAAAAAATGTTATTGGTAAATTAATCTATGAAAAATGCCTTGGGATATTAGTATTTGCTCTGATCTCTGAATCACAAGTTTCATTTGTGACTCAATCTGACTATCTCCACAGACACTTCCACTAACCCCTTTCTTGCATTAGATTTAGAGGGATGCCAGGCATGGAATTCTGTCATTAGCCTGCTGTAGTTGCAGGGTGGTCACAGAGAAGCCATTTGGTCAATTTGTTTTGACAGCCCAAAATATACAGTGCTGCTATCTATAAACATCCCTTTAGGACAGTTAATGGCTTTTTAATGAATCTCAGATCTGTGCTAGCATCTGTCACATTGATTTTACATGAGGTGTAGATGGGAAATAGAAAAACAAAATACAGGGGGTATGAACCAAACAGTTTCAGAATATGAGGGATTTGTATTTCAGAGAATATTTCTGATATGTACAGATACTGGCAGCAGGGCTGGAAGTCAATGTTTCACAGTCTGTGTCACCAGACATGGCAAAGCTTTTGTTTCTAAGAAACTCAGTGTGAGAAAATGATCCAAGTGATCTCCCAACAATTCTAAACCACAGAATTGTAATCCCTCCAAGTGAGCAAACTGAACACATCCAGCCAGGACAGATGGCAAGCACAATCTCCCTGCCACACCTTACCTATCATCTTGGTCACTTGGAAAGAAACACTGGGAAGCCTGTAAATCCAATATCTGCATTTTGTTCAACAGTGGGAGTAAAACCACACTGTTGGCACTGTGGGGATGAAACCTTCAGAGACAGAAATCATGAGTTCACATTCTCTGTGCTGAGTTCTGTGCAACACACACTTCTAGTGAGCATTGCTAGTTATCTTCTTACAAAGATGTAGTAAGAAAGCTGCTTAAAAATAAGTTGAGTTCACAGGTTTGAAGTGGATTGAATTACAGTACCAACTAAAGTCCAAGTAAATTAAAAACAATTACAATTTCTTTAGGAGACTCAGTAAAACCCAACCCATGAGGAGATTTCACAGCAGGAAAGGAATTTTATCAACTTCTCACCTTGTGGCCAGGGAAATGCATCTCACCCCACTGCATAAGTGCTTTTTCACTCCTTAGTGATTGGATATTAATGGCATGTACAGAGCTTTAGGCAACCAAGGGGATTGCCTTTTGCATCTGAGACTCATGAGTGTCTGACACAGAGCATCCCTGAGGAATGGCTGCTCAGGAGATGCAGGGATTCACCTTCAGGAATGGGCCCAATGGAAGCCACAGAAATCCTCTCCAAACTTCACACTGAATGTTCCCCACAGGGCACATGAAGTAAAAACCCCTCAGCCCCCTCTATCCCAGCATTCCTATTAAATCACATTGTGTGAGGGTTTGCCTGTGGGCTCACTGTTCCTCAGCTGGTCACCCTGCCTAATCTACAGGATCTGTTCTAGAGAAAATTCTCTTATTTAGGCTTGATAAATCCCAGTATTCTCAATAACCATGTTCAGCCTGCATTGTTTAAATGGGCAAATCAATTTAAAAATTACTTTAAAATGGCGAAAGGAAATGCTCCTGTCTTAAAGTCAGACACTAATTTCCCTTTAAATATATATTTTTAAAAGCCTACTTAAGGGACTTTCTTTTTTAAGACATTCTTTTCCATCCCCCACTTCTGAGTATGCAAATTAGCCAAGCCATCCTTCTGGATTTTCTTGAAAGGCAGAATTAGGCTTGCAGGGAACTGACATAAAATCTTGCTATATTGTGCTGTATTCCTTTGCCAAGGCAGTTTTCCTGAGAGCAAACCAGGTGAGGAGCTTTTGCCACATTACAGTGACAGCTGGCAAAGCATGAGATGGACTTCTGGGGTTCAGTTCAGCTCTTACTTCAATACCCCCACTGAGATTTTCAGTTAGTAAGGTAAAAAATGCCACTGGAAATATGACAGGTTTATCATTCCATTAGGTATCATGACACGAGCTAAAACTCTCAATTCCTTTAACTCCAAATTCCAAACACTCTAAAGCCCCTCCCTTCACATCCCAGTGTGTATCAGGGATAGAAACAAATTCCCAATTATTTTGGCAAACTTCTTATTTCAAGCTTAACTTTGTTTACAGCCAATTTATGAGCATTTCTTTCTGTGGCATTTCCAGTCCTCTTAATTTTTCACACCTTTCTCTTTTTTCTTGTCTTTGTAGTCAAAAATGCTCTCACACCTCAGCCTGTGTTTTAGGAGGCTCGGGCACAAAATTTCCTTTGCTTTCTGTCATCAAAAATATCTGTGGGCACCTTCTGCCCAAGCTCCATTTACACCTGCCCCAGTTCCACTCTGCAGGTGCAAATTATTGCTGCATAAAACCCCCCTGCAGCAGGGAAAGCAGCAACACCTGATGGAAGGGAAGCACCAATGGTTTCTAACCAGAAATCTGCAGTGCCACACAGAGCAACCACAACTTAAAGCTGCCAAATATTTGATGAGTGTACTTTAAAAACAAAGAGTATTTTTCTCTGATTTCCCAGTTGCATATTGCAGCCAGTACTTCCTTCACCTGCTCAGAATTCATTCCTGGAATAACTACAGCAAAGCCCTTTCTTGGAATATGATCCTAAAACTTGTCAAATGGAAAACTTCCCCAAACATCAGCAGGTTCTGCTGGCATTCAGGAATTGGTGGTGGTGTTCAGAATCCTGTTTGTGGATTAACTCCATGGCTTGGGAAGCTACAAATTTTTATTTAACTGATTCTTGTTACTCAATCAGTGACCAGCATCCTTTACTGTGCAATGGTTACAGAAATCCAGAAACCAAACACTGCTGATGGCCAAGCAGTTCTTACTATGTGTAAAATTAATGCCAGGCTGAATTGTATCATATGAAATCTTCATCCTAGAATGAGACTTATTTCATTTAAAACATTTATTTCAATTGTTTAAAGCTGCACAATTATGATGAAACTGCACTATATTGGTTTCAAATGTTATCTGATATATGTTTTCATGAAAACAGTTTACACTTAATTTCATTTTTCCTCTGGAATATTTATCCATCAAAGTCATAACTTCCTCAAGATTATTTTGACACAGAGTGCAGAACAGAGATGCAGCCTTTTAGTGCTCATTAACACAAACAGTCCTATTGTAGCTCTGAGGAATTGGAAATTCCAGAAATAACTAAGCACAGAAAAAAAGACAGAAAAAACCTAAATTCCACCTTTCCTGTCTCTTTAATAGTTAAGTTAATTAAGCCCTAGATGTTTACTTGAACAACACCTTGGGTTACATTTTGTACGATTTAAAAACATTAAAATAAATATGTAAATAAATATGCATAAAATTAGAATCTCAAATGAAAAGTGTCAGTATCAAAAATAAACCTAGGAAAATATCCTAGATCATCACAATGTCATTAGAGAAGCAGTTCTGTCAGAACTGATATACTTCCCCATGGTAATAATAAATTGTTATTAAATTAAAGAAAATAATATATTTTAGGAAAGAATATGTATTCTTTCCTAGAATATAGGAAAGAAAATTTGTATTCTAGGAAAACACACCTCAAAGGACACATGGACAGATTTCCAGGCTGCTCTGCTGCCATCCTGGCTGGGAGCAAATTGTGCCATCACAGAAGGCAGAATTCAGCATCATCAGCTCAGCTGCCTACATGGGCATCAAACTCATCATTATTTTTTTCATCTGAACCTTCTTGCAGAGAGTTACAGCACAATTGTTCTGATTTCAGCTTTTCTGTTGGGTAACATCATCATGCAAACATCCTTCGTGCCGTTTCATCCCAGCCCCAGCCTGCCAGCACACAGATGTTCCAGATCCAGGGTCCATTTTCAAAAGAACACAAAATGCAAACAGTGCAACAGGAGCAATTTTAGCAGAGTTAGAACATACAACAAAAGAACAAAGTGAACCATGAGACATCTACTGCACAAAGAATTCTTCATGCCCAGCTCTGCCTTTTTTCACTTCTTGTTGTTTGTGTCTTAAAAAGTTCTGTCAGCAGAACGTTCTTCCTGCCCCAGAGAGGGGCTCCTAATTTATGAATGGCAGCCACTTAAAGGAGCTCTTTGGGGTTTCTCTGGCAATAAACCCATCCTAATACTGCAATGAGACCCAACAAATTCCCAAAGTTCTTGCCCCTCCTGCCACACTCTGAGTCAGCAAGGTCATCCTGGAGAGCTGCTGCCATTTTTGAGCATCATTCCCCTCCCTGCAGATCCCATTTACCTGCAGTGGGATGCTCACAGACATCAGCCTCCCTTGCTTTTCCCAGGGAAACTATCCCTTAAAAACTCAGTAGTGTGTCTGAACACAGCAGTGCAGGAATTGTAACAAAACCAAGGCCCCAGCCCATGCAGACAGCAGCACATTTCAAGGGCAGTAACCCCCTCCTTCTCATCACTCCTGCTGATACTGCACCTCCAGACAATACAAGTTTTACAAAGCTGTGGATTAAAGTGGATTCACTACAAGGACTGCAGCCAAGGATTTTTTCAGGGCTGGTATCCACAAGATGCAGTGTAATGAGTCCCTGTGCTCCATTATTTATGTTATGGTAACACAACACTTTCCAAAAGCATTTGCTTTCCTGTCTAAAAGGATTTTCCTGTGACTGCTGTAGTGAACTTCAAGCCTGAGCTACTTTTTACATGTCCAAGATCTCCCCAGAAGTGATTCTGTCAGATAAAATATAACTATTGTGGTGAGTTTTGTAAAAGATGAGCAAGTATTTTTGTTTTTCCTCTTCATGGTCCTGCATTTTCAGTTCAAAACATATATATATATATATATATATATATGTAAATGAATATATAAGCACATATAAATATACCTGTACACACACATATTCATGTACACACACAT
>JAWWMS010000028.1:1445082-1461314 GCA_035048045.1 Chlorospingus semifuscus
GAGTACGTGTCGCACTTGGCGGCCCGCGCGGCGCAGGGACAGCTCGCGGCCTGCGCCGACCCCGCGCTCAAGGCCCGGGCGCGGCGGCTGCTGGGCCCGGGGCGCCGCGGGGCCCTGGACGTGCGAGGCGTGGCCGAGCGCTGCCGGCGGGCGCGGGGCGGCCGCGCCCTGCGCGACCTGCTCAAGGCGCTGGAGCTGCTGGAGCTGCTCTGCGTCAACCTCCTGCTGTGCCCCTGGCGCCGGGAGATTCGCTCCCTCAAGGTACCGCACTGCCGCCCGACCCCCGGGGTACGAGGCCGCTTCCCCGGCCGGGGCTTGGCAGCGGCACCGGGACGTGGGAGCGGGGTCAGGGCACATCCTGCTCGGGGCAGGGAGCTGGGTATGGGGGGCATCCAGCTCGGAGTGAGCCGGGCCAGGGCATATCCAGCTCGGGGCAGGGAGCGGGGCCAGGGGCACAGCCTGCTCGGGGCAGGGTGCCCAGCACGGTGCACGGCTGCTCAGAGGCGCTCATTGGCCTTCACTGGCCGTGTCCTCGCTGAGGCCCTGAGTGCTGAGCAGCTGCGGGGGTCGGGAGCGGAGCCCCTCGCTGTGGTGAGGCAGCAGGGAAGGTAAAGGCTACCCTGCAAGGCTTTGCCGTTCATCACGTTAAGCTGTGAGCAGATGTGCCCATAAGCAGGGGTGTTTTGGCCGTGGCTATGTGCAGCGGCTCGGTGCCCCAGGCCAGGTGAGGCAGTGCCTCTCAGGACCCTGATCCCAGCTCAGGCTGGTGTGGCGGGCAGGAACAGCCCCTGGGAAAGAGGAAATGCTGCTGCTGCTGCTTTTTGCAGCAGGGTGCTCACGGTTACCGCACTTCCCCAGCACACTGAGCACGTCTCATTGCCCAGAGGACAGAGACATCTTCACACATCCCAATTTTAAACAGACTCCCCAGACACCCAAATGCAAACTTACTGCCCTTGCTTTGGCAACAGGTGCTGGTGAGAAAAAGCCTTTTCTTTGATTCTTCCTGCACTTAAGTCTCACCTGTGGATTTTCAAACAGCTGTAAATTCCTGTTCTTTTCATTCATCTCCCTAAAACAGGGCAAAGCATCAGATAGTCAGATCTACACTTGGTGGGTTCAGCTTTTCCTAACACAAGGATCCTAGGCTGCATTAAAATAAACTTTGAAGACCACTGTGGGCAACACAAAGTGTAAGACAGCCTGCTGCAGGCCTGAAATAATTCTACCACAAGGCACAAGTTGGAGAACAACCAGTACCTTGTGCATGTAGAGGTTTGATTAGAAGCTACTTAAATACATGGAACAATATTTCCCATGTCCTGCCCCTCACCTGCTCTGATGTCCCTGCAGTGCCTGCAGCTGCCCCCCTCCAGAAGGAACAGGAGGTGGGGAGGGCAGGCACTGTTAACAGATTTATCTGAGGATTACACTGTGGCCATTCTGGGGGTCAGTTTTGTTCTCCTGAATCTCCTGCTTGTGACACCAATGCTCAGGGCTCAGCCTTGGTCTGGTCCAAGCTGAGCAGCCTGAAAACAAGGTTCCCCACTCCTGGAAAGCCTGGCTTTGCATTCCCACCTGTGTTCTGTTCTGACTGGCCAGGAGTTGGTCATGCCCAGCTCAGAATAGTCTCTCCTGTCACAGGGTTTCAGACAAAACCAAAAACCACTTCCAGTCTAGGCCTTGTGCCTGGGGTAGCTCTAAAACCAAGCAAACATTGAACAGTGTTTTAAGTTGCTGCACAGCAGCAGCATTTTATTGTGTTTTGGAGACAGCTTGTGCAAAGAGAGGTGTTTGAACAATATTTCTGTTAGAACAATCTCTCTTCAGAAAGCTGCTTTTAAAAAATGGCAGTTTAATTCAAGGGTAGCAAAGTTCACAGCAGGAGTCTGAACCGTGGAAAAAGAAAAAGTTACAGACTTGTCTCCAGTTCAGAAATGGGATTCACAGTGAGTGCATCATGCCTGTTTCTTTAGGAAAAGACCTCAGTGATTCATTCTATGAATCTCTGTTTGTTTCAAAGCTTAGGTTCAGTAGAACACAAAAGGTTTATTTCTGAGTTTCTCTGGTTGGACTAAAATGATTTCCTTATTCTCTTCCTTTTTGAATACTGGTACTCTTAGCCAAGACCCCAGTGGGTTTAAAGTGGCACAACTTCACTGGGACTGATGTGCTGTAGCAGAGCCACAATGCTGGAGAGGCTGTTAGAAAAGGCTCACTCACTGCAATTCAAAACTCTCACTGGTAGAACACAGCTTTTTGAAAGCTGTAAGCAAATCTTGAAGTATTTGTGATCTTTAGGAAATCAGCTGTTTCACGTTTCCCTGCACCCTTTCCCCCAGTGTTCACCAGCTTTTCCATGTTGTGTTCTGTTCCAGACCTTCACTGGGAATTTTGTCTACTACATCCAGCCAGTGCTCCCAGAGGACATTGTGAAAGCAGTCCTGGAGAAAATCGGCTATGTCGCAACTACAGCAACAGAGTTTTCACTTGTCAAAAAGAGAAACAATGAGGAAACCAAGCAGACTGCATTTGAGATATTCCTGGCAAGAATTGAGTGTGAGGCCATCCTGGAGATGACAAATGAAGAAGCACATGGCAGTCTGGAGAAGAGCCTGCAGCAGGGAACACAGACACGACAGCATCGAGGAGAGGAGGATGAGGAGCATCACACACCCCAGAGAGGGGGCACTGAAAGTCTGGGAGATGAAGGCAGCAGTGAGACACCTCTGTGCCTTGCTCCCCAGCAGAAGGGTTCAATTCCCTGTGCTGCATCCTTTGGAGCTGCTGGGAATGTGAGGATCCCAGGGGACGTGGCTCAGTCAGCAGCTGCTGCATCCCCCAGCAGCCTCCAGCAGCCCCAGAGGCAAAGCATGGACACCCTGCCAGGGAAGGGCTCGGACAGCGAGGACTTCCTGAGCAAATACAGTGACATTGTCATAGCACAGACACCCATCTTCAGTGAGAGCCTCTCCCCAAAGGCTTTGGGACAGGAGCCCAGAGCCAGGCGGGGTGAGGAGCGTGCCTTGGCACGGGCACTGGGGCCTGCGCCTCTGTCCCCCGGGGCCAGCGGCCCCCCGGCCTTTGCCATGTTTGCTGACAGCTCCTGTGACAGCAAAACCACCTTGGAGTTTGAAGCTCCAGGAGTCCCAGAAGGATCAATTGAAGCAGAAATTAATGATGCCATCAATTGCATAGACCCAGCCCCTGGTGATGAGCCCTCTGAGCTGAAGTCTCTGCCCTACAAGGACTTTGCCTCTGCCCAAAACTGCGGCGTCCCCAGGGAAGAGGACATTTGTGAGCTGTCTTTAACCTTCACAGAACTGCAGATCAAGGATGCTCAGGAAGAACTTATGTATCCAGTAGAGGAAAGTGGCCAGCCTGAGGCAGTGGCCTATGCAGGAACAAGTGACAGGCACGTTAGAGAATTCAGTTGCTCCCAAATAAAACATACATACCTGACTGATGCTGACCTGCACAAGAGAGCAGCATCACACCCTGAGCCACCTTCAGGTCTGTGCTGTACTGCTGGGCACACAGAGGATGCCACTGCTGGTTCTGACAGCAAGAGACTGTTCATGGATCCTGCTAAGGGACACCTGGCTTCTGAGTGCTTCAGGCATGTCAGAGAGCCCCCCAACCTCACCTACATCCCCCCCCAGAGCATCGATGTGCAGCCCTCACCTGGGGGCAGGAGGGGCCTGGGGCAGCCTGCAGGTGCCTCTGCTGGAGGCAGGGAAGGGAGGCTGGAGCACAGCAATTCCCAAGAGACTGACAGCCAGGAGCCCTATGTCATCATTGACAGGACCGAGCAGGCAGTGCTGAGCCAGCACACCTGAGGCTGCAGTGCTTTATTGTCACCCCCTGGGGGGAACTGTCCCCTCACCTGTGGCCTTGATCCCATTGGCAGCGAGATGATTTGCTTTGTCACAACAGTTCTAAAAAACCCAAACCACATCCCTGCCTTGGGACAGTAAATAGCAGGAGTTACACAAATTCCTAATGGTTCCTTTTGCAAGGAAACCTGAATGGTCACCTTTTTAAAGGGTAGGCAAACTTCTATAAATTTAAATCCATTTAATTCATCAATCAGATTCCTTCTGGCTGTTCTTAATGCCAGACAGGTTTCTTCAGCTGGGCATCCTCCTTCTCTTTTTTCCCTTTACAAACCTATTCTGGAATACTCTTGCAGCTCAAGGTAAATTCTGCTAAACTGGAAGAAGTTTAGAAATGCCTTACTGGACTGTACTCCTTAACTCTGCATTCCTTTGAAGCTGTGTCTGAGCTAATCTTCCTCCTGACTTCAGTTGAAAACAGGTTTAGAAAGTTTGATAACATTCCTTTAGCTTTAAAGAGGGAAACAGCTCTGTGAACACTTGGTTTTGTAGAGGCATTGACCTGTGTCATAGCTTTTATATCTAACCAATATATAATAACCATTTGTTACCAAAGTATTTTGTGGCCACCACCACAATTTCCAAGAGAAGCCTTGAGCACTGTAACTGTTCACTGCCACCAGCAGAGAGAGGGCCAACTGCCATTTCCCTTGCCCCTGCTCCTGACACTTAATTCTGCACAGAATTTTCTGCAGGCTGGTTCATCTCACTGAAATGAAGAGGAAAAAAAATCTCATTCTTCACCATTTTAATGGCAGGAAAAAAAATCTCAGAGAAGGATCCCAGTGAGCAGCAGGGGCAGGATCAGGGATATCCTGCAGGTGGGAGTGCTGTGTGGAAAGCTCAGGATGTTGGACCAGCTGGAAGCTGGGATCCCAGCACTGAGAGCCTGTGTCACACAGCTCTGAACTCATTTAGGAAAGCACACTGCTGCTGTAGGCACAGTCTGCAGTGCTGTTGGTACAAATTCCTCCAAGGGGTGTCAGAGCCTGGTGCCCAGCAGCAGGACAAGGAGCAATGGCCATAAGCTAAAACACAAAAAAAATCACCCCAACATGAGGAAGAATTTGTTTTCCTGGAGGGGGCAGAGCCCTGGAGCTGATGCCCAGGGAGGCTGTGGAATCTCCCTCTCTGGGACATTCCAAACCCACCTGGACATGTTCCTGTGTCACCTGCTCTAGGTGACCCTGCCTGGGCAGGGCTTGGACTGGGTGACCTCCAGAGCTCCCTTCCAACCCTAAAAATTCTGGGATTCTATGATACACTTGTTACCTAGAAAAACACTTCAATACTGCTTCAGGTAGCTTTTTCAGTAGCACTGAAATGTGTGCTGCTTTGGGCTGGGGTAGAGTTAATTTTCTTCACAGTGGCTAATATGGAGCTCAGTTCTAAATGCTAAAAAATGCCTTCCATGTGCAGTTAAAATATTAGCTGAAACTAATGTTGTATTAATTGTTTATAATGGACTTTCCCAGAAAAAAATCAGAGGAGCACACATGGATTAGACTAGAAAAACCTCAGGAACTAAAACATAAAGATTTGCTTTTTGAAGAACTAATGGTTGAAATTCTGTCATCCCCTGATTCCAGCAGTGTAGGAGAAACAGAATTTGCTCAAGGTAACACCAGGGCACAGGACTGCCTTCAGCTCTGGGTGTGGTGTGAGAAGTGAGTGTTAGGAACAAACAGCATTCACAGGGCTGTCCTGACAAGTACCAGTGGCATCCTTTGGGCTGTAGGATTCTCTGTACTAAACCATAAAGTGACATTTTCTGTGCTGTGCTAAATGTATGTCCATAGTGAAATTAGAATTAAGAACAAAAACTGCAGCTGACTGAGCTTCAAACATATAGAACCATTTCCAAAGAAATTGTTCTTTTGGACTCTCAGAGAAGTAAAAGTTTTGAAAGTTTATCAGAAGGTATCAAGAATAGCTGGTATCCCCCTACAATGAAGCTGCAAGAAGTAAGTTAATTATTTAGCATACAAAATCTTACTTTTAAGCTGGAATTTTAAAGATTTACAACAGAGCAGTAGAATGGCATTCCTGGAATCACAAGCTTTAGTACTTCACTAGGAAATGCTCTCTCTGTGCACTTATTAAGTTGCATTTAGAACTTACATTATTTAGAAAAGAAGCAGCTGATCAGGTGGGAATTACAGGACAGGAGCTGCAGTCCCTGACTGGGTGTGGTTCTTCCAGTGCAATGGGTTTTAGGTAAACCACAGCCCTACAGAAGCAGCACCCTCAGATATTGTTGAAAAGCCACATAACTGAATGTTTCCATCCCGCACAAAGTGCCTGACAAATGTCTGTACAAAGTGATCAGAGTGCTGTTGAAGCCTTGCTTGTTGCAGCTAAACCAACCAAAACCAGTAGGGGAAAACACATTCTGTAGTTCTGGGATCATTCCCTAAAACTGCCCAGAAAATCAGTGTGAGAGCAGTGTGTGTGCTGCAGTGAGAGGATTCCCTTGAGGGCAGCACCCACAGGGTAAAGCACAAGTGAAGGGCAACTCAGCACTTTGACAGGTCCAAGAATGAAACCCCCACTGGTTTTCTGTACTCTCCAAGTACTTACAGGTCATAATAAACTGATCATGGCATAAACCCAAAAACCAATTGTGTTTTTCTTTAAAAAAAGAAGTACAATCAAAGAATGTAAACCAGTTAGGAAAGCAATTAATTCTAGGATGTTTTTAGAAACATTTGAAAAGAATAACAAACAGTCCCATGCACCCTGTATTTTCAGTATTCCTCAGCTCAGCCAGAGCAGGGCTGGGGTTCTCATGAACACAAATAAAATAAGCTCTCTATAAAAAGCTGGCTGAAAAGACCCTCAGGGCCATTCTGCAATCACCGAAACTCTGGGTTTTTAAAATTTTTTTGCACTGAATTCAGTGGGACTACCAGTGCACAGTTCTCTTCAGAACTAAGCTATATTGTAATGTCCTGTAGAGCAGAAAGAACTTCCTGAATTCAATGAAATTGCATTAATGTGGGCAGGATTAGAGCAAAACCATTTCCAACTGGCAAGATCTGCTTAACAAAGCTACTTTAACTAGATGCACTTCATTTGCTGCCTCCAATAATAAAATAATGAACATCCCCCTCTGGTATGAAGTGTGTAAAGCCCGGGCAGGAAGGAGTCAATGCCTTGCTGTGCCTCAGGCACCTGGTGGCCACTCTGGATGTGCCTGGAAAGGGGAACCAAGGAGCAGAGGGTAGGGCAGCACCTTCCTGGAGCCAGATTGCTGCTCAGGTCCGTGGTGCCCACACAGCACAGGAGCACAAGTGGGCACAGCCAGAGGGGCACTGAGACCACCCAGCCTCAGAGTGCCCTGACTGCTGCCAGGGAGGCTCCACCGAGGGCTCTGCATGGCCCTCAGAGCTGGCAGGAGGAATCACTTCCCTGGGGAAGTCCCTTCCCCCTCCTGGGGGGGGACACAGCTGTTCCCATGTAAATGGAATGTCTGCAAGCCTCTGAACCTTTTGTTTGGTGGGTACCACCCCAAGGGATCAGGAATGAACATTGACCTGACCCTGGACATCAAAATTCCAACAATCCATCCTTGCTGATGAGAGATCTCTCCACTACCTACTCTTACTGTTGCCTTCCATACTGTGTGTTATTTTTGTACCTGAATAGAAAACCCAAAGAGCTGCACCGCTCCTCTCTGCTGCTATTCAGTTGTTAGAAAGTCACAGAATTACTGAGGTTAGAAGGTCAGAGGACTTTGTGTCCAGCCTGTTCCCAGTGCTGTGACCCAGCCTGGAGCCCAGACCTGCCCTGGAGCTGCAGGGACAGCGTGGCTGCAGTGCAGGGACACCCAGCCAGCCTGGCCAGGGCCCTCACAGCAGAGCCCTCCCATTCCTGCCCAAGGGCTGTCACCCCAGTTAGCTGAGGGTCAGCTCAGTGCCCTCCTCCAGACCATCAGAACAGGTTAAACAGGGCTCTTCCCAGCATGGATCCCAGGGGATCCCATTCCCACCACCCTGGGCCCAGCCAGCTGCCAGGTGCCATCCCAGCCAAGCTGGGGCTGCAGCTTCTCCAGGAGATGCCATGGGAGAGGGGCTCAAAGGCTCTGCTGAGCTCCAGGGAGACACATCCACAGCCTTTCCCTCACCCACCAGGAGGGACACCTGGCTGGGGAAGACGAGGTGGGCCAGGCAGAACCTGCCCCCCCTAAACCTAGGCAGGCTGGGGCTGATCCCATGGTGAGCACGTGGTGATCCCATGGTTGGTGATCCCATGGTGAGCCCATGGTTGGTTATCCTGTGGTTATCCCATGGTTGGTGATCCTGGGGTGAGCCCGTGGTGATCTCATGGTTGGTTATCCCATGGTGATCCCATGGTTGGTTATCCCGTGGTGATCTCATGGTTGGTGATCCCGTGGTGATCCCATGGTTGGTGATCCTGGGGTGAGCCCATGGTGATCTCATGGTTGGTGATCCCGTGGTGATCTCATGGTTGGTGATCCCGTGGTGATCCCGTGGTTGGTGATCCCATCCATGCCCTGTGCTCACACTCAGGATGATGTGCTGGGCCCCAGGGCCAGCTGACAGCTCTGTCATAATCAAACCTCCCCTGTACACACCCTGGCCCTTTGGTGTTGTTTCAGCCCAATTCACCCCAAGGGGGGCATTAAGAGAAACCTCAGGTGCCCTCCCTCAGAGGGACACTGTAATAAATTGTTTATTTCAAATTACAACAACAGGGTTGTCTTTGTTGGGGGGGAAAGGAAAGTTACTTCTAGGAAGCAGCAGTGAAGTGGGAAATGAGGAAAACAGCCATGTTTTAGCTGAACAGAACTGACACAGTAAAGCTGATGGAAAACCTAAAATCACAAAGGGAATTGATTCACATTCTGTTCCTGATTGGTACCTGATCATTTCAGAGCTGTAAGTCCACAGCGTTCTACAGAGCATAGTGCAAAAACAATATCCATTATATTTAAATATTAAAAATACCAACTCAGACTTGAGTAGATGATTTCTGATACAACAGTCACAGGCTTCTATAAACAGTGCTGTCTGTTAGCTGGGTTCAGTATTTGGTCCCGGTTCTCCTCATACTTCTCTATCATTTTCTGCATGTCATGGTCAGCTCCAATCACCTTGGAGAGAAGAGGATGGACACTGGCAATAGCTGACACCACAAAACTTGGTTTCTTTTCAGCAGAACAGGACTACCAGTGCAGCCAAACTGGGATACCCTATGGATTTGCCCAAGCTGCTTTGTGCTGGGAATTTGGCATTCCCTGAAAAGCTCCACGGCTGATCCTGGAAGCAATCCCAGTGACCAGCCCCTCAAACTCCACTGCAGAGATGGCAGACCCCCCTTTTGTGCTACACACCAACAGCTACCACATTTGTCTGAGGCTGTCCTTCCCCAAAGGTTAATCAGAAAAGCAGATTTATTTACTTTTACCACTAAACAATGCTCCTATTATTTGGAAAGCACAACCCCCCACATGCCTAATTGGTTATAATAAAAATAATACTCACAAGTACTGGGCAGGAAACTTCAAACAGTGCACGTTTAATGAGCCACTCTTCATAGAGCTCATGAATAGCTTCTAAATATTCCTAGAAAAGAGGCACTGGAATAATACAAATGCCCAGGGATGACACACATATTGCAATCTTTATCCATTGGGATACATATGAAAGCCTGCAACACACATCTTCCACTAACAAAAAATAAAAAGCATCAGAAGGTTTTTGAGAAAAATTAATTTCCAGTACAAAGTTTAACTCCAGGAAGACCTCAAAGACACAGCTTACAGGAGCACAGGGCTCTCAGCTCCTTTTAAGATCAAGCCACCATGATTCTCTCCCACAGGCAAAATGTGGTTCAAGATTTTACAGAAAAAATATACAACAAAGTAAGGACAAAAAGGGCAAGGCTGCAAAGAATATGTATGGGAGGCACTTTCTGTGTCAGTACATTTCCCTAGAATTCCCAGTTCACTTTCTCATAACTCAATTTCCTCTAAAAGCTCTCCTGCCTGTCATGAACTGGCTTTTTTCTTCATGGAGACCACTTCACATTGCTCATTCATAACTGCTCCCCTCTTCTTCAGCAGAGCTGCAAAATAATACAAG
Source organism: Chlorospingus semifuscus (assembly GCA_035048045.1). NCBI lineage: Eukaryota > Metazoa > Chordata > Aves > Passeriformes > Passerellidae > Chlorospingus > Chlorospingus semifuscus. The sequence goes on from JAWWMS010000028.1 coordinate 1,455,086, forward strand.
AGCTCTTCAAATCCACTACAGGAGGATTTATTCTCAAAATGTCACATGGCCCAAGATTTAGCTCTTTGCACAGATCTTCAACTGATGATTGCTTCTCCTGAGCCACCCACCCCGGGCTGCATTCATGTCTGGTCAGGCTCCTTCGGAAGCCCTGTGGCACGAGGGGCCATGCTGAGAACCGGCACAGAAATCACTGTTCCACCAGCACAGCTTGTCTCAAAGCAGATTCCCAAGCTCACAGATTTCAAGGAGGTGCTTCTTTCAGCCACTGCAGGGACACTTTTCATGCACACACATCCTGGAGGCAGCAGACAGCAAAGGGCCCACAGAAACCTCAGCACCTGCAAGGCCAGGCAGCCATGCTACACACCTGGGTGCTTTTGTGCCATTTCATGGTACAAAGATAATTGACTTTTACATCCTAGAGAAGACTACCAGTTGATTAATGCTGCACCTAAAGTCAGCTACAGCAGAACACCTGGGAGAGTCAGCGTGCATGACAGAGCATTTCTTAAAAATAAATCTAAATTCAGTATTCAGGGTTTAGTTTGCAGTGGAAACAGCTGCACCACATTCTGGCAATATACTCAGGATACAATTTTAGTATTTAGACTGGAATTGTTCTGTTTTCAAAGCTCCTTGTAGCACATGTATCAGAGGAACTCCTTACCAGAGGAATGACTTTTTCCTCTTCCCTGCATCTTGTCTTTAGCCTCTCATAACAAACTTCAGGAGATGTCTGCAAATAAACTGCAGGAACAAAAATGTGAATAGCTATGTTCAAGGATCAGCTTTAAAAGCAAACAGGAAAGTCATTTCACAAACTATAGAAGGGAAGGATCCTGGCTTGGGCACCACCACTGGACCTCCCCTTTGGCACTACCCAACCCATGAACCACCCACAAACCCAAGATGCCTGATGGTGGTCACTTTTATACTGAATAATGTGATTATTTATGACCCAAGAAACAAGTATTATTTTCTTCTCCCAGAAAGGAAGCCCACCCACAAACACAGCCCTCCAGACCCATCAAGATGTTACCTATCAAATCAACTGAAACATCAGTGTTGTTCTGGATCCAGTCAAACCATTCACTTAGGACAGCATAATCCACCTCTGGCATTTTTCCACTGAACAAACACAAGAGGAGCACATCTGAGCAGCAGGCAGAGATCAACTCCAAACTCTCATTTTGCTCACCTGACCACAATCCCTCCCCATTGACTCCAACATTTGTGAAAAGAAGCCCATGCAAATTGAAGGCTACATAAAGCATTGTTTATAAAACAGAAAGACCAAATCTTTTCCCTTTTTTTTAAGTACTCAATGGTATTTATTGCTCAGTTCTCTGTATCAAATCTGTCCCAGGGCATGTCAGCAGAAGGGCTGGATTTACTGAGCAGCACCAACAATTCCTCACAGAAACCACAGTAAAAGGTAGCAGAAATACAATGTCCATGTGTCAATAAATTCACTCCCACTGTAAGAAATATTTGTGGAAAGAGTACTGAAACACTCAATATGCTTAACTCTGAACTCAGAGCACAGAATGCTGGAGACAAATGTCCCAAAGTTATCTCAGCAACAACAATAAAGTATCAGACAACTCAAGTAAAAGGGAGTTACTGAGGACATGTTAAGAATCACATACTGTGTTTCTATTAGTGTATCAATTTTCACTTATTGCCACATTCCTGAGAGTCAAATATTACTAATTTTACAGTATCCTCTCTGCAAAGCTGGTGACAATAACACATACTCCATACTCTTTCCTAAACACTTCTGCAATAGAAAAAATGTTAAGAAGATGGAGTTGGGAGGCTCCTGTGCTCTCCAGCTGAATGACTAAGACCAGTTAGGCCATTTTAAATAGGACTGAAGAAAAATATTCCACAGATTTCTAAACCAGTCCCCTGGCAACTTGCTTTGATCACTTGCAAAAATGAGCAAAAGTAACACAGATACTTCCCTAAGTATGGAAAAAAAGCAAAATCCCTGTTTGTGCCACGTCCCCTCTTGATCTGCCAGCCAGAAATGGGGTAACACTGCTCACTGCTGCTCTTCTTGATAATCACAGCAATTCTGGGCAGCAGGGACCCACATCAGCCAAAGTCTTATTGTGCTGCTGTTCTCCAGCATAGATGGGGGAAATAGGAAGGTGAAAGGAACTGGGAATAAGAAAAGCTCCACTGTTCTTACCCTAAAAGACAAATACATCCAAGTCAATTCTGCATTGAATCTACAGACAGCACATCTCTGCTTTCCCTGGGAGGACTCTGGCTCAAGATCCATACAGATACAGGGTATATAAAAGGCACAAAATGGTGTTTACATTTCCAAAGTTTGCTGGCATTTGGCTCCTGCCAACTCAGGTTTTTACTGCCTAAATCCAACATGAGCAGAGTGAGTTTCTATCCTAAGCAGTGATGGACTCAGAGGGACAGTGAGCTGCAGTGCTCACCTACAGCACACCCATGTGCACACTCTTAACACTCACCTAACACAGCCAGACTGACTCCATGCTTAATGTGTCACAAAACTGCTACTTTCATACATTCCTCAATTATTCCTTATTTATAATCCTTTTACACATTATTTTCTTTTGGCTTGCTGTTGGTTCTATCAGCTGCCTTCTAGCTTGCTGTAACAAAACAAAGCAAATGCCTTTTTTCAGCATTTAAAAAGTGCAAAACATCTTAAATGGCCTTAAAATTGTTATTATTAACTCACAGTGTTGCCACAAACACATTTAGCCTCAGAGCAAGTAAGTCTTTAGGAAAAAAAGCACTTTGTCTACAATGAAAAAAGAACAGCAACTAAAAATGAGGATATTCCAGGCTGCTTGTACTGTGTGGGATGAATAAGAACTTCCAGTGGCTTTCCCATGGCAGAGAGGTGCTCGTGCAGCATGGATGACACCTTGTGGTACAAACTGGGGTTTGTTACTGTTCCAGACTCTCAAGGCCACTGAAAAACCGACTAAAACCCATCTGTCACATACACTCCTCAACAGAAATTCAGCACTCCAAACAAACAAACAAACAAACCCTGATTGCTGCACTATTTCAGTTTGTTTGGGACAGGTGAGTTTCACCTAGGGCAGTTAGGTGTAACTGTTATAATTGTTCTTCCTTTACTCACAGCCTGCCAAGGCTTGCAGTCTAATTTGATCCTGTCAATCCTGATTCTGAGCAAGAGCACAGGACTTGAGGATGCCAGGCTGGATAACACTGCCCAGTTCTCTACCTCCCACACTCTTACTCTTTCTATCTTTGTGGTTTTTTACCTGTCCAGCATGTGTTTGATTCAAGCAAGATTTGGGCATTCAGCTGGAGAGCCAGTAACTTCAATAGATGAGTGCTAAATACTCAGGAGCACTGCTGGAAAAGGTTTTCCAGAGTCCTGCAGGAAGTGGGCAGCAGCACAGCCCATACCAAACACACTGCCACTAAACACAGAACTGGCACATTTCACAGGCCCCTTAAATGCACATCACCAAAGGAATTATCATTTGATTAGATATATATTTAAAATAATGAATCCAAGAAAGTAAAGCAGAAAACCACATGCCATACCTTCGATAGAGGTTTTCCACAAAAATGTGTTTTGCACTGTGAATAGACCTCTCCATCATCCTTATGGGGGAAATCTGCAACACAGAACCTGACTCTGTGATGTTCATGCTTGTTTCTTTTCACACTCACAGGGCACATATGAAATACAATTTTCAGATCTTGTGAGAAACAAACTTACCAGGAGGGTGGGAACCACAAAGCAAACGAGGACTCCTGATCTTACTCTGATTTGTTATTCAGTTCAAGGGCAAGTGCTCAGCATTCAGCTGAGCAGTGGAAGGTAACTCAGGGTACAAAAAAGCAGCAATCCATTTGGGATCTGCAGGACAATGGGAACTACTGCTCCCCAAAGTGCTGCTCCATCCCATGCATTGCTGGTCACAGCACACAGCTGCCATCAGACACATTCAAGAAAGGAAACAAGACTTTTAAAAGAAGTGACTGCAGCTGACAGAGCCCTGGCCTCAGCCAGCCCTGAGCATGTTCAACCAGCACCTCATGTTGGAGCAGGGAGATCTCTGACACTCCTGGGCCTGGCAGAGCAACTTCTCACCCAGGCTTCTGCACATTAACAAAGCAAAAACGGCTCCAGCAAGGCTCAAATGACAAAAAAAGCTCAGAGGGAAATCCTCAGGAATTCTTGAATGAACAACTCCAACAGAACAGGATTTCTATTGTCTTGGAAAAACACCTCTTCCAAAAACCTAATGATTATATGTGCCACTTTCATATTTGGCACTGCCAACAGTCTGCCCTGACACAAACTCAGAAAACAGAACATAAGAACAATCAGTAAAATAGAAGCATGGCATCTAAGACCAGGTGTTGTCATCAAGATAGCATAGAATGTAACAAAAGGTGTTTGAAGGAAAAAAGAATGAAGAAATCTTGATAAAAAGGTAGGATGTGAAATTTAATATAAAAAAAAAAAATTACACGAAAGAAAGAATGTCAACCACCTGAAAAAGGAATAGAAAATGGTAGGGGAAGTATTTTGCATAAACAGAAGAAGCAATGGCTAAATTTGTACTAGACAGCATGAAGCAGTACTATGAATTCTAACAAGAGATTACTTGGTGTTTGCCAAAGATTTGAGATAATGAAATTCCAGACAAGTCACTGACATGAAATGAGGAAGAGATTTGTGCAAGCCTAGCCCTGGAGGGCGTGCCCAAAGAGCAGCACCACTTTGGGGAAGCTGTGAGCAGGCAGGAGGCAGAGGTTTTACCCCAGAGCATATCAATGTGCACCTCAGAAATTCCTGCTCGCTGCAGGAACAAAGAATGAATGCACACAGCATCCTAACTCTTGAATACAATGTTAAAGGCATTTAGCACTCATAACCACATCTAATTACTCATAAAATGAAAAGAAGTTTCCTTACCATGGGCCTGGTGTGCTGCTCCAGCATGGTCAGCTGGACATAGGTCTGCAGAGTTATCCCCCACCTTGATGCATCCTGGTACATTAAGCCCTGGGGTCAGAGATGGAAGCAGGACAGATGGACATTTGTTAGGACAAACAGCACAACAGGAAGTTGGGTATTTAGGAAACTTTTCCCTACAACAGCATGGCTCTAAGAAAAGTGCTAAAACAGCTGACATCAGGTTTGACCAAAATGAAGTGATCATCTGCTCTCCACAATGGAGATGCAGAATTCCAGCCCTGTCCCTACAGACACTGAGTGGGAGGCTGGCTGATCTCAGCAGGAATTAGTTACTCTGCACATGGAACAGTCTGAACCAACCAATGGAAAAAACCCACCTACTGCACTATTTTTGTGCCCTGACAGACCCTCAGTGCACCCAGTGCACCCAGAAATCATACAGGGTTCTAAGTATGGTCTGGGCCTCAGCAAAGGTGTCCTTTAACACAGGCTATTCTTGCCAAAGGATCCTCACAGCAGCTCTCAGGTAGCTGTTCCATTTCCTGATTGCTGCAAGTCCACACTCACATAGAACTTAAAGCAACCATCTATCCTGCACAGCAGAGAGAGGATCTCACTCAAAATAAAACATCATTCAGTGTCTTTTGGCTGAGATGACAACTTTTAAGACAGCAGCAAAGCTTCAGCCCACAGCTCTGACCTTCTGCTTTGCTCCCTGCCAAGATCAGACTTTCCCTCTGCTCCAAGGCTGCTGTGGTGTCATGCAACACATGCCCCAGCCCTTTACTAACAATCACAAAGGCATCAGCAACTCCTAGGAGGGACAACTTACTGTTCCAGAGGGCCTGTGCTAACACTGATGGTATTTAACACATGTCAGGGCAAGCATGGCTTGGGGAGTGTCCACAGTGCAGACTGCAGAGCACAGACCCTGCCTCAGCCACCCTGGGGTTCCTGCAGAGGGGCTGAGCCCAGCACAGGGCTCCCAGCAGGGACCATCCCAGCATCCCAGCAAGGCCAGGGAGCAGCTGGGACCCAGGGACAGCCTGGGGAAGCAGCTCCAAGAAGCCTCAGCCACCCAAAGGACAATGGAAGCCCTCAACTCCTCACTGAGCTGAACTTTCCTTACCTGCAGCAGCCACAGGATCACAGATTCATGCAGGGTTAAAGAGTTGAAAAGGACCTAAAAGATCACCCAGTGCCACCCCTGCCATGGCAGGGACACCTCCCACTGTCCCAGGCTGCTCCAGCCCCAGTGTCCAACCT
>JAWWMS010000028.1:1461414-1479210 GCA_035048045.1 Chlorospingus semifuscus
CTGCCCCTGGATCCCTGGCAGTGCCCAAGGCCAGGTTGGACACTGGGGCTTGGAGCAGCCTGGGACAGTGGAAGGTGTCCCTGCCATGGCAGGGGTGGCACTGGGTGGGCTTTAAGGTCCCTCCCAACCCAAACTGTTTCATAATTCTCACAGACCAATCCTCCATCTTCAGGTCAAGCAATGCTTCCATTGCTGCCTTACACTGGACAGAACTCAGGACAGGCTCTTAACATATAAAATGACCATGGTATTAGTGAAACAAGGGATTTCAGTGTATTTAAGGGTCCTATTATTTTTTTAATTAATAAAAAAGCTTTTCCAGCATTGTTACCATTTCCCCAATCCTGGGGTGAGCAATACTCTCAAACCCTGGAAACCTCCAGAGCCAGAAATTTTACTCCTCTCTGTATTCATGGCAACTGGGAACAACTTCCATGGATTAGCTGGTATCTTCCAGCTACTGCCATTCAGCATGTCTGTGATAAAAAGGGGGAAAAGTGCATGGAAAGTTGGTTAAGCTGACTGGCACACACATAGAGCTGGTGCTGCTCTGGCCATCTCTGCTCACCTGGGTGGACCAAGGAGGGAGGACCACAGGGACAGATGCGCCTAAGACAGCGGTGACTAGAGGCCTGGGAGGAGGAAACAGCAAGAGGCATTTCAACAACAACAGAAATGTCTGAAGAATTGTAGTATTTACAACAAACTCCATGTTCCCTTTGCTCAAATGTACCCCAGCCTCTTTGAAGATGTTATGGGGTTATATCTGCCCCACAAGGAAAAGGTCTTCTAAAACTCAGCTATGTCATTTCTGTTATGCATTCCTTAGAATTTTCTTTTAGTTATAGATACAGCCCAATTTATTGGACAATAATATTTTTACTTCTAAGTTTCCTAGGAAATATAAATTTAGTACTATTAATGTCTCAGTTTGAAAAGACAGGTGTCTGTTAGGGGAGGCAGGGGCCTCTCTTGAAACAGAAAATGTAAACTCCCCCCCGCCCCCCAAATTATAATTTTGAAATTAAGGGGGCTCTCAGGCAAAGATATGGGAGTCGGAATAACAGTTCTTTATTAGGAAGAATTAAAATGCACTAATATAAAACAACACTGCCAGAGTCAGAACAGGAGCTGAACCCCTGTGGGTGAGGGTGGTGGCAGCAGTCCCATTAAATGGTGGCTGCAGTCCTCTGCAGTGCCAGGTGTGGTTCTGTTGGAGCAGTGATCCTGTAGAAGGGGGGAGTTTTCCTCTGAAAATCCAGTGGTGGCGTAGATAGGCCAAGTCTTCCTCTGGGAGCCCAGTGGAGAAGAAGGCTGCTCCTCTGGGAATCCAGTGGAAAGGCTGTCCTGGTGTCCCAAAATCTCAGATTGTATCTGGGTAGGAATGCTTGGCTCCTCTCCCTGGGTGGAGCATCTCCCAGTGGGATGATGTAATTTCATCAGTCATGCAGGGACACTCAGGGGCCCATTAACAGAAGATATCTCCTGGGGGAGGATGGTCAAGGGAGAGATAAAGCAAACTGCCCCACCTGGTTTTAACAGCTGCCCCATTAACAGCAGATAACAGCCCCAGCTCTAACAGATGGCAATAGAATACACACCCCCGGCCACATCTTGCATTTGCAACCTAAGACAATTAAAATTAAAAAAAAAAAATTAAACTAGGCCCATTGTCCCACTAACACCCACAGAAATTTCAGAGAGGTCAACCTTGATCTCTTTGCATGTTGAAGACAATGATAAAGCAACATCTATTTAATGCTTGTACCTCCTAGAGTTTTTGGTGTTCATAATAAACTCAGCAGTTTCTCCCTATTTTATATTAACTGGTGGGCAGACAGAAGTTGTGTTTTGCTGGAAAACAGCACATGCTGGCAACACGGACATTTGTTTCAGAAATCAACATTCCAATGAGAAGGAAAGAAACTAATTAGACAGTAAGATATTAATTAATGACATCCAGCTGAGAAAGCAGAGGTTTCCTCTCTGCCAGTATATCGATGCTACAACAGAGAATTGCAGTTTCTTCATTGAGCTTTCATTAACTAAATAATGTTATCATTTAATATTGCCCTTCTGTAAATAGTAATAAAGCTTAAATAAAATCAGAATGACTGAGTACACCAGTATTTCCTTGTTTTTTCACAGCATTGTTGTCTATTTCAAGTAAGAGCACACGCTGAGTTACTTAAGATTTCCCCTACAAAATTCTCTGAACTTTCTGAAATTAATTTTCATAGCACGCAATGGAGCAAATTTTCATAGCTGGCCATTTGCCATTTAAATTTTAAATAAAAAGTGCATGATTTCTTCCAAGCCTTCAAAATCTGTGATGGTAGGATACAAGAAAGTATTTCTGAGAACACTGCCCACATTTCAGGCAGAATTCTGAAACTCTGATATTTCCTACAGTCAAATTATTCTCCATTTACCATGAAAGTCTGATTTATCCATGGGGCCTAGACTTCAAGATGTCTAGTTTGTATTTCAACAGAGATAAAGATGTGAGACCTCCAGGAGGGAGAAAGCTGTGAATAATTTCTACTTCCTACACCAGGAGGTTTTAGGACTCAGGGGATCATTTTTCTTTGTGTAGAAATGACCACTGGAAAGTTTTCTTTTCTAGGGTGTGGCAGAATTTGAGTCCTCTCACATTCCACGCTACCTTTGGAACAAGGAGCTTGTGGAACTGATGAGACACTGCAATGAGAAGCTGTGTTCCAGCCCCAAAGTCGTCCCAAATAAAACTTCAGCATCCTCACTGAGTTAACTGGGTTTCGCAGGAACTCCTTTTTGAGGGTGAGAAAAGATGGCAAGTGCTCTCTTGTGGCATTGGAACTGCATATATTAGAAATCCTTCTGCTTTATGTAGTTTTTTAAATCATCAGCTGTTTGTGAAGCTTCATAGAACTTCATCCCTCTCAATGCAGAGGCAACTAAGCCTATCTTTAGAAAGTCTTGGAATAAAAATATATTCTTTATATATTGAAACTCCATCAATTCCTCAGCACAGTCACACTCCTGGGGCTCTATAAAATGTTAACAACTGTGAGAGCTTTCAATGTGTCTGTCATTGCCACCTGAGCTTCTCAGCCCAGTCCTGAAAAACTACGGCAGTGAGATGTCCTGGATTATTCCCTTATGTTATATCCTGAAGGGAGATGATGACAAGATGGAGAGAGATTATTTACAAGGGATGGAGTGACAAGACAAGGGGGAATGGCTTCCACTGTCACAGGGCAGGGATGGATGGGATCTTGGGAATGAGGAATTGCTCCCTGGCAGGGTGGGCAGGCCCTGGCACAGGGTGCCCAGAGCAGCTGGGGCTGCCCCTGGATCCCTGGCAGTGCCCAAGGCCAGGTTGGACACAGGGGCTGGAGCAGCCTGGGACAGTGGAAGGTGTCCTTCCAAGCCAAACTATCCTATGATTCCATTATGATCTTTTCCATATATAAAAAGCTGAAATGGAGACAAAACCATTAAGACGCTGAAGTGCTTAACCTTACCAGTCATTCATTCATTCATTTGTCCATTCATTCACTCATCCCACATAATCCTGAAACTCTTTTTATCCCTTTCATTTCCTGTGTTTTTCCCTCATCCACTTCCATGATTTTGTCCATCAAACTGACCAAAGTGTGAAACATGTGGCTTTAAATATTAACCTGTGGGATTCTTAATGTAGCTCTGGCATACAGAATGGTTCCTCTGTCCTCACATCACTCATTTAAACAATTCTCAGGGTTAGTTATCAATAAATTCTCTTGGAAAATAGTTGGTAGTATTTGATCCTCTGACAGTCAGTGGTACAACACCAACCCTGGGCAGAAGAAGCTTAAGTTGCTTTGAACAGGTGACAGTAAATATCATTGCAATAGTAAAACTTGATTGCTGAATTATCAAAGCTAATTTTGAGAACTTGGTTCTTTTTGATTTTCTGTGATTTTGTGATTGTGTTCATTTTATCTCTTGACTTTTCTTATTACCTGCATGTTTCTCTGATTTCACAAATTTCTATTCAATTTTCCTTATGTTTCCACCACACTCTTCTTCTGCTTTAAATTCTGTCTTCTTTTACACTTCTGAATTTCTCATTCTTCTTGATGACAATTTTGGTTTTGATTAGTTTAATTTGAGAAATTAAGGCCCCACTACAACACCGTTGGTTTACATAATATACCTGTATCTCACTACCATAAGATACGTTTCCTATAAAAAAATCCTTCTGAGAAGATGCTAACACTTCTTTCTCATGGAGCACTTTAATATGAAATATTTTTCAGAGATTAATTTTATCCATCATTTAGATGAGCTAAATCCCAAGTAAGACAGCCTTTAGCATAATTATTCTAAATCATTCCATAACTTTTATGTAACATAATAAATGCAGACTTTATTTGCTTCTGGGAAAATAGTTAAATTTTGCATGCATTCATAACTAACCAAAGTACAAAGTAATTAAAGCTTTTCAGCACTTGCTGATAAGCATTGCCATGACATAGCAATTAAGCCCTCAAAATATCACAAAGAAGATGCATGAAATTATAGTCCTTTAAAATCAGCATTAAAATAGGGAACCTGCGGAAGTTTTTGTAGTATACACATATGTGTATCTCAGGTGATGCCTGGAAATGAAAGTACCCATGTTCTAACAAAAGGAACTGCTCGAGTCTGGCTCTAAAGAAAGACTTTCACAAATTCAAAAACAATTTTCATCATCGGAACAGATGGGAATCTCTCCTCTTGATGGATTCCCACAACAGCTGCCCATCCTAAATGCCCTCTTTATTGTCTTTACACACATGAGGGCTGCAGGTGCTGCTCAGAGAATGGATAAGGAATGTCTGCAACAGCCTGGAAGCTTGGGCTGGAGGGATGGGTGGCATCTCACAAGGCACCCGCCTTGATGGCAGCTCCAGGAATGCTGTGGGCACTGTCACTGCTGCATCCCACTACAGCTGAAGGAGAACAGGCTGTAAGGAACAAACTTGCTCAGTCTTTTCAGCTCTCCTTGCTATAATCTATGGCTGGCAAACATTTTTTCCCATTTTTTTATTCCTTACAAAAAAAAAAAAATTGAATTGTTATGGATCATGTACAAAGTATTTGAAAATCACATCTAAAATGCTAAACTTCTAGTTGGCAAAGACAATTGCAAAAGAAACCCAGATGAAAACCAGAATTCACAGAATGCTGGTTCACCAGCATCCTTTCTTCCAGTGGCTAAGCACAGTAGCCATGTGTGCCACTAATTCCATCAAACCTGGGCGTATTCCCAGACCTTAGGGAAAAAGGCAGCTTATCACTGAGTCAGACTTAGCTTATCTTTGCCTTTTTTATCAGTACTCCCTTGCTGCTGCACCAAATGCATCTGACAAATATTGTGGTAAAATTCTCACAATATGGGACATGGAATTTAAAATTCCTGATTCCATGTCTCTATTTGTGACATTTTTCACTATCCCAGATTGCTCCAAGCCCCAAGGTCCAACCTGGCCAGGTGTCCAGGGGCAGCCACAGCTGCTCTGGGCACCCTGGGACCCTGAAGATGGGTCCCTCCATCTTGCCAGGGAACAATTCCTTCCTAATATTCAACATAAATTTCCCCTCTGTCAGTTTGTACCTGTTCCCCCTTGTCATGTCCCTGCAGTTCCTGAGGAATTGTCCCTCTCTGGGTTCCCCTCAGAGCCTGGAAGGAGCTGTGAGCTCTCCACACAACCTTCTCCTGTCCAGGCTGAGCAGCCCCAGCTCTCCCAGCCTGGCTCCACAGGGGAGCTGCTCCAGTCCCCTCAGCACCTCCATGGCCTCCTCTGGACTCTCTCCAACAGTTCCATGTCCTTTTAATGCTGGAGGCTCCAGAACTGTTCACAGATCTCCAGTCAAACAACATTAACTGACAGATCCACCCCTCACCTCACCTCCTTCCCTTCTTTGAAACAGGCACAACAAAAAAAGCACATTTAGAAACAACTGCCACACTCAGGGCTTGCCTTCCTGGTAATTGCTTTAACTCACCCCACGGGACACTCAGTCCTTGCCAAAATCACATTTTATATGCAGAGTTTCTATTACATGCATGTCTTAACCACAGCAGAAGCTCTTTTGCTTTGTGGAGCTTTAGTTTTTGCTGTGTGAGATTTGGATCACACCTTTTGTAGCAGTTTTGCTGGCTGATAAAAAGCCATCACACAAGTCTTGCTAAAAGAACAGCCACTGTAACTGCAGGAATCATTTCTGCCACTTACCAGGATATTATGACCTCGAACATTCCTCCACTTGGTCAAGGGCTCCTTCAAAACCTGGTTTAAAAGAATTACTCCACATTAAATACATCTTAGATTCAAAATACTTAATGTGACCCTACAAGTGTACAACTATTCTTCAGGAATACTTGTGCAGTAAATCAGAGCATTCAGGACTTGTATTGGAAAGCTCATGACAAAAAACCAGCACTGAATTCTGTAACACAGAAGGTAATAATGAACACTGCTAAAAATAGAGACATGTCAATACCCAATGTCTTCTGAGCATTTTTAAACACCTCCTAAGCCTGGAGAGAATTTTTTTTGAGTCAAAATCAGCACCATGTAAGGGAAAGAGCAGCTTAGCAGAGTACTCAGCATTTCAATGACAAGTCCATCCCCTCACAAATTAACTTCTCAGAAAGTAACACTTGGCAGCAAAGGAAGAGGATCAGACTGCTGCCACATTCGTTTTCATTTTATTTTTGTGTTCTTACAAACAAAATGTATCCAAATCTTTTACAAAATGAATCAGAAAAGCTTCTACCCTGAATAGTTAAATCACAAGAGACCTGCCTGGTTCAAACAGGGTCTAAATCTACAATAATACTGTAGAGTCAGGCCTAGGAGGATCTCATCAGCCTAGGAGCTTAAGTAACTACTTTAAAATGCTGCACTGTATGCAAATTAAAGTCTGTTATCCTTTGGATTAATAGTTAATTACTTCATAAGGACAATTCCTGTTAAATTACCAAATAACATCTGGCAGCCCAGCATTTCTATGAGGACTCAAACTTATTACCAGAAGTGTTGCCAGGTCTGTTGGGGAAAGCATTAATATCTGTTGTACAAGAACAATTGTTCACTAAGGTTTGACCTTGATTTTGTTTAAAATGCAACAAGCCTGCCCTTCCCCTAACCTGGTTCTAAGCAACATGAAATCAAATACCAGATCAGTCTAAGAAATCTCCTGAAACAGCTCTAACAGATTTTCCTGTTATTAAAAAAACCATCTATTCACTGGGATCTCTGTTACATGGCATAGGTATTTTTACATAATAATTCTTTACTTTGCTTTGACCAGACCCATCTAAGATTTCAGTGACATGAAATGGCAAACAGGCAAGTCCAAACATGCCCATGCTCTGTGGGTTGCTGTCATTTTATGAAGGCACAAACACTGATTCACAGTTTTTTCTGGTATTTTGGCATCCAGTGCATACCACATGTGATCTACATTTCTCTGCTGCACTTTGACTGTAAAAAGATGGGGTGGTGCCCCTGCTGCTCCCTCCTCTCACACCCAAGGACACATTGGATCAAAGACAAGCTCAGTGAGGGAATAAGGACAAAGAAATGTGCATCCAGTACCTCAATGCTGGTAGTCTGTGCAAAATAATCCAGGCATGTTGTTTTTCCACTGGCAATGTTGCCCTCGATACAGATCTGGTGAAAAGCAGAGAGACTTTCAGCCCCACGCTGTGGCAGAGCAGTGACAGTGTGTCAGGAATGCCCCCTGCCATTCCAGCATCCCACACTGGGAACAGATTGTTCCATGGGATCCCTCTGGATGCTGTGACTCCCCCAGAACACCACTTTTTCAGAACACCCCTTTTTCCCTCCCTGCTGCCCCCACAGCCAGCCCTGTCCTGCTTCCAGCTTTTCTCCCCTTCCAGGACCCCAGGGACTCCAGAGGGTCACCTGCTGTCCCACTCTGCCACAGCCCACCCCAGAGCCTGACTCCCAGCTTCAAATAAGTGCCAGCTGGAATAATAACCTCAGCATCCATTATATAGATAGCTTAAACCTTAAGAGGGATCACATTTTTATTTTCAGAAAACTAAACAACTAAAATAAACTCAGAGAATTTTTTTTCAACTGTCTTAAAATAATTTATAGCCTAGGGGGGTTATATAAGCAATGGCAAGGCTGCACATGCAGGAGTGAACCCACACTGCCACCTGTCCTGACACAAGCCCTCACAGTTTTTGCACAGATCTCCCACAATTTTACACAATTTTCAGAACTAGCCCAGGCTAGCCCTGCACAGAGTATGAGCCAGTGACAGACCCACCACACAGTGACACAGCTATGGCCTACGGCTGCCTTTACACACACACTCAAATTACAATGGAATTACAGTGAAAGAGGCTGCACTTTTCACTTTGTTTTCTGAACAAAATGCAAATACTTACAATTCTCTTCCTAGGATCTTTTTTTATCAGATGCTTATCTAGAATGGAAATAAACAACAGTTAAATCAAAGCAATTTTCATAACTTAGTTATACCGAGTTTCTTAATGTGAGACCCTCCAGGGCAGTTTTAGGTAATTAATTATTGGGTCATGTAACAGAGACATTGTGGCACCGACTGACACGGATTTAGCTAAAGTTCTGCACTGTCCCTGACACTGCCAAGAGTCCGACGGTGAGTGCTCACACTTTCACCGATTTTTGCTCCATCTGCTGCTCCTCAGTGGGTCTGCACATAAATAAATTTTGGAAAGACCAGCTGGAGCAGCACCCATTGGCCTCACAGGATTACAGAGCAGCTCCCAAACAAGCACCTTACACCTCAAAACAGCGGTAAAAACCTGTCCCAGCCAAGGTGAGCTTACAGAACCTTCACCCAGGCAAGCAGGGCAGGAGGGCAGGGACGGGCTGGGCGCCCAGAGCTCCAGTCTGACCCCGCTCCTGCTTCTCCGGAGCCGCCCGAGTCCGACCCCGCTCCCCCGGAGCCGCTCCAGAGTCCGAGTCCGACCCCGCTCCCGCTCCCCTGGAGCCGCTCCCGGCTCTGACCCCGCTCCCCCGGAGCCGCTCCAGCGCATCCCGAGGGCTCGCACGGAGCCGCAGCCGGGCCTAGGGGCGGCCGCCAGGCCCAGCCCGTCCCGCGGTTCCGCCCGGCACTTACGGTGGGCAGCGGCGCAGGGCCCGCCCGCTGAGGGCCCGGGGACGGCAGTGCCCGCGCCCCGCCGGCCCCACGCCCAGGCCGCGCCCCGCCGCCACATCGCCCATCCCCGCTGCCGCCCGGCCCGCGCCGCACCGGCCCAGCTCTGGCCCGCCCCGGCCCTTCCGCCGCCGAGCCATCACTTCCTCCGCCCCGGCGCTCTGGGGCGGGGCTGCTCCAGCGCCGGCGATGGCCCCGGCATCACCTGCGGGATCGGCCCCGGGATCTCCCCGGCTCCCGCCGTCCCGGAGTCCCGGTGCTGCGGCGCGCCGCCCGCCCGCCACAGGGCGGTCGCAGGTGGACCGGGCCTTCCCCCGCACGCCGCGGGGCGCGCTGAAGATCTCCCGCACGGTACGGCCGGGGGCGGCCCGGGGTCGGCGGGCAAGGCCCGAGACACGGGCCGGCGCTGACCTCCGTCCCCTCCTGTCCCGCAGCTGGTGGCGCTGGCCGCCTTCATCTGCTTCGCGGTCTCGGGCGCGCACGGGGCCTACACGGCGCTGGCCGGCATGGAGACGGTGATCACCCTCCTGTTCCTGCTGCTCTACCTGCTCAGGCTTGACGCGCGGATGCGCTTCCTCTTCTGGCCACTGGCTGTGAGTACCTGTGGGCTGTGAGTACCTGTGGGCTGTGAGTACCTGTGGGCTGTGAGTACTGAGGGCTGTGAGTATGGATGGACGCTGGGTACCGATGTCCCCTGGCCGTGAGTACCAATGTCTCATAGCTGTGGGTTCTACTGTCCCCTGGCTGTGGGTATGGCTGTCCTCAG
Organism: Chlorospingus semifuscus; assembly: GCA_035048045.1. Taxonomy (NCBI): domain Eukaryota; kingdom Metazoa; phylum Chordata; class Aves; order Passeriformes; family Passerellidae; genus Chlorospingus; species Chlorospingus semifuscus. The sequence continues at coordinate 1,471,370 of JAWWMS010000028.1, forward strand.
TGTCCCCTGGCTGTGGGTACCAATGTCCCATAGCTGTGGGTTCTACTGTCCCCCACTGTCCCTAGTGTCCCCAGACTGTGAGTATGGCTGTCCCCAGTGTCCCCAGGCTGTGGGTATGGCTGTCCCCAGAGTCCCCTGGCTGTGGGTCTTGCTGTCCCCAGAGTCCCCTGGCTGTGGGTACCAATGTCCCCAGTGTCCCCAGGCTGTGAGTATGGCTGTCCCCAGTGTCCCCAGGCTGTGGGTCCTGCTGTGCCCAATGTCCCCTGGCTGTGGGTCCTGCTGTGCCCAATGTCCCCTGGCTGTGAGTATGGCTGTCCCCAGTGTCCCCTGGCTGTGGGTCCTGCTGTCCCCAATGTCCCCTGGCTGTGAGTATGGCAGTCTGCAGTGTCCCCTGGCTGTGTGTATGGCTGTCCCCTGGCTGTGGGTATGGCTGTCCCCAGTGTCCTCTGGCTGTGTGTATGGCTGTCCCCTCGCTGTGGGTATGGCTGTCCCCAGTGTCCCCTGGCTGTGGGTCCTGCTGTCCCCTGGCTGCTGTGGCTGCTGGCTGTGAGCACCAGCAGGGCTGTGACCTGGAGGGATCACCTGTCCCAAGGGACGTGCTCAGCAGCTCAGTGATTGTTTCTGTGCAGGTAAGGCAAGCCCCAGTGTGCTGTGGAGGCTGAGGCAGGTTCTCCTAACAGAGTGTTCTGTTCCACCAGTTCCTGGACACTGCTGGATCCAGTAACAGCCCTTCCTGGCACAGGCACTGTTTGCCTCGTTGTGTAACGCCTTCACATCACAAATTAGTCACACACTTTCACTCAAATGCTAACAAGGTCTCCTCTTACCTCCCTTTTGTACATGTATTTGCTGCTTCAGTCTCTCAGGTGTAGCCAAGTTGCAAAAATTTGATGCAAAAACAACAGAAGAAAGGTAAAACCAGGAACTTTTACTATAAACACTCTTTTTGTGATCAAACCACTGGGTGTCAGTGTCCTCTCACACAGATATTGCTGTAACTCTGTCTTCATGGCAGTCCAGCTGTTTTCAACCATCCCTTCTGTGCTGGGAGCTCTCCACACTCTCCTTCAGGCCTGTATTTCAGAATAAATATTTTGCTTCCACTGGCTGTTTCAGGATATTTTCAACTCGGTGATTGCAGCGTTGTTCCTCCTCGTTGTGGCCTTGTTTGCAATAATAATCAAGACCAACAAGGGGACATTGGCTGGAGGAGTAAGTAGGAGCATTGTTAATGAATTTCAGTTCTTAGAGTGCAGTGATTTGAACCTCTTAGTACACTCACATTGTGGTAGGACCATGCAAACTGTCTTGGAAGAACACTCAGCAGTAGCAAAAAAGTTGCATCCAGTGTGTCTCATTAAAAGAAAATGATCCTCACATCACTAGTAATCTAAAGATGTTACAAGACTTAGGAATTACTGCAGAGAAGTACTGAAACACTGAAAATTTCCAGAGTTTTTAAGTAACCTACATTTGCTACATAGCTTGAAATCCTGGGTGGGAGAATCCCTAGCTCTTTTAGGACTACCCAGTTTGGTTACTACTTGAGAAAAAATGCCAACTGTCCTAAAAAGAGTTGAAACTTTTTTAACAGACACACTGGTACCTCCCTCCTTGTGTGTACATTGTTTTTTCTGACACAAACTGAGGGATTATGTCAGTTAAAAATGGGTTTTGTTCATACTATGATTGTAAGAATTTTGTGTTCTTAAGATGAAATCAGTTTAATAGTTTGAGTAACTGGTAGTTTTGATTCAAATTAATGTAATTAACCTTAATAAACAATAAGAGAAAGAAAACCCTTCAGTTTTGAAAGTCTCTAGAAGTACAAGATAAGCTGAAATGTGACAAGCAACCAAAAGAAACCTAAAAGCTGCCACAGAGCTCTTTCAAACTCAGCTTAGGAGATGGTGAGGGGGAAAGCTGATGGCTTCACTGGCAGTGGCATCCTAAGCAAAAAGGAGACTTTCTGATAGAGTGACTGTGCTGGAATAGAATTTATATTCTCAGTTGTGAAGTGCACAGAAATTAAAGGTGGGAGCAGGAGACTGAGCAGGTAGCTGGGAACACAGGTTTGGGTAGAACATGTGACATCTTCAGTGCTGGAAGGGACAGAATCATCCCCAGCCTGTTCTCCTGAGGCACAGAGTGCCTTGAGCTGTGCCCTCCCAAGAGCTCTCCTGAAAATAACTCCCCTGATCAGGTAATGCAGTGCTTGCATTAATAACCCCAGTGTGCATGTGGGATGGGGCTGAAGGGCAGGAGCTGAGTGAGTTATCTCAGTGGCTTTTCTGCAAACACATTTTTCCAGTTGCCTTCCTGAGGTGGTATATATTTTAAATAATTTAGTACATTTTCTTCAGTTTGGAATATGTTTCCCATTCAGAGCTTCAGAGAAGAGCATTTTTCTGCTGGGCTTGTTTCTAGGAATACTGACTTTCCCTTGACTTTTCTCAGGGCCAGTCCCATTAATTAAGCAGCCCTTAAAGAGACAGAAGGGCTTTCATTTAGGATAAAAGTATTGTCTGGCATAATGCAGCATTAGCTTAGCTTTGAAGGAGAGCACCACACTACCTCCAAGGCCTGACACAAACATCAAACAGAGCAGGCTGCAGACAGCTCTCCGAAAGCCTGATGGGATGTAAATGTGGGTGTATTTAATTTATCAGCTGTCTCAAATCACACACATTTTCAAGGCCAGAAACAAGTATATGTTTACTGATGAGTCACTACAGTAAAAGTTCGAGACTGAGTGGGGGAACTAATTTTATGGTAATTCTTATAGGTTTTGGGTCTTATATTGCTTGTTCTCTGCATTGTCGACGCGGTTCTTCTTTGCAAGAAGATTAGACTTGATAGAGGAAGAGGAAGGAGTGCTCCTGCCAAATAAGAATGACATGTTAGTGAAAGAATGAGTTCTCCATTCTGTTTTCCCACTCTCTTTTAAAGAGTTTGTGTTTTCATGTGCTCACTTTTGAATTTCCTGTGCACTGATGTTTCTGCAAGTATCATTCATAAGGTTTTGTACTTTTCTAAATGCAGTTTCAGCATTGCAATTTCACCAGTTAAAGCTTTGGAGAAAATTGTCGTGTTTTTCTAAACTTAATTATGTTTTTACCTGTATGAAAATTGTTTTTATGGTTGTCTTCTTTCTCTAATAAAAAGAAAATACAAACCGGCTTAAATGCATTATTTAATCTTATTTATTTACTAAGTGTAAAAAAGTACATTAGAGTAAATGTACCTTTTAAAGTAAAGTAAAAATGTAATGACCCAGTAACCATTCTTTGGAAAGATTTTCTTCTACCATGCAGATTTCATGTTAAAGCGTTCGCCGAGGCATTTGTATCCTGAAATTTCAGCCTTGAGCGGGGTTTGGGCTGTGATCTGCAGCGGCCCCTTCCATCCCGGCGGTTCCGTGTGTTCAGGGTGGCGGGACCCGAGCCCGCCTGGCTCGCTGCTCTGGGTCCCGCAGCCCAGCTCCATTGTCCCGGGGCTGGGGGCGGGCGCTGGGGCCGCCCCCCACAGCTGGGGATGCTGAAACTTTTTTTTCACGTTTCCGCAGTGTCACGATTTCCGCTTCCCTCCTTCAGAGAGAAAAAAAAAATTAAAAAAAAATTCTACGGCCAACCCCCTACCCCGAGCCTGAGCCCGCGCCCAGCCCGAGCCCGGCTCGAGCTCAGCCCGAGCCCAGCCCGGCCCAGCTGAGCCGAGCCCAGCCCCAGCCCGCGCCCACCCCGCCCGCGCCGCGGCCATGGAGGACCCCGAGTCCGCGGGGACCGCACCGCCGGGGCTGAGCTCGCTGCTCCCCCCCCGGGAGTTCCTGCGCTCCCGCAAGGGGCAGCTGCTGCTCGCGGAGTCGGTAAGGACGGGACCCCGGGGCCGGGGGGCTGCGGGAGCCACCCCCGGGCAGCCGGGACCCGAGCGGGCTCCGCCGGACCGACCCGTCCCGGGCCGCTCCCTGTGCGGCTGAGGGAGAGGGGGCGGCAGCTGAGGGGAAAACTGGGGGAAACAACTGAGGGGAGACGGGGGCAACAACTGAGGGGGAAAATGGGGAACAGCAACCGAGAGGAGACGGGGGCAACAACTGAGGGGAAAAATGGGAGAACACAACCGAGGGGAGACGGGGGCAAAAAGTGAGGGGAAAACTGGGGGAAAACAACCGAGGGCAGACGGGGGGGCAAGAGCTGAGGGGAAACGGGGAAAACAACCGAGAGGAGGTGGGGGCAACAACTGAGGGGAAAACTGGGGGGAAACAACCGAGGGCTGACGGGGGCAACAACTGAGGGGAAAACTGTGGAAAGCGACCGAGGGGAGAGAGAGGCAACAACCAAGGGGAAAATGGGGAAACCCGTTCCCCAATGGAGGAACTGCAGGGCAGTTTCAGAGCATAATGGATTTAGCGTAATTCAGGCAGAGCACGTTAGAGACCAGAACTTGTCACGTTAGACTTCCAGAGCATTAAGTGTGTTTCACTATTGGGACCCCTTTTCGGTAAAAAAGCGCTTTGATTTCGTTTTAAATTATTTGTGGTGTAATCCAGTAACCACTGGGGCTGCGGTTTGAATTATCGGCTGGTACCAGGTTAGGGGGCAGCCTGTCCTGAGTGTGTCAGGAAAGACTTTACTCATGAATTTATGATGCGCGGCATCAGGCCGTGCATCACGGTCACTCAGCCGCTGTCCCGAGCCCTCTGGAGCCGTGTTTGTCACTGACCCTCAGAGGGATGCGCTTGGGCTGGAGAGCTGCCCAGAGGGACAGGCACCAGCCCAGGTGGGCACAGGGCCAGGGACACCTGGCCTGGATCAGCAGTAGTGTGGCAGCAGGACCAGGGCAGTGACTGTGGTGTGAGACTTGCTGGAATTTTACAGGCAAAGGCTTAAACCTGACAGCAGAAACAGTACCCATGTGATAGGGAAGGAGATTGCTCACCCCATGGGGAGTGGGTATTTCACACCAAAATTTAGCTTCTGAATAGGAAGCTCGTTGATTGAAATTAGGTGTTCAACATCGTTTTTGCTAGAAACAATGATAAATTCAAACACTAAGTTTGCTGGAGTTTTGGCAGCAGATAGTCAAATATCAGGACAGCCCAAACTGGCAGTCAGGTCCATGGGGCACTGTTCAGATGTGCAAGGTGTCTCTGGCTATCCACTGTTCTGGTTCAGGGAAGAAAACCAGGCTATTCCAGCAAAAGAAAGATAAGGAACAGACAGAAGGAGGCAGGATTGTCTGTGACCAGCTGGTGGGGACCAGCTCTGAGGGCTTGTGAGGCTGTGGGCACTGCCCTGTGGCAGAGAGACAGGAACAGCCAGATGTGAGGCTGGCTTTGAGAGGAAAAGCATTCACTCAGGAGGTCAGGATGACTTCTGTGGTGGACAAAGCCTCGGGCTGGGTAGCAGCAGGCCATGGGCTTTATCAGCTCCACCAAAAAAATGCCAGCTATGCCATCCCTCCTCCAGGTACCCATCACTCACACAACATCTGGAGTTTACAAAGCCACACATTTAGAAGATACCAGAGCCCAGCTAACCTGGCTCCTTTGGCATGTATTTTTGTTACATACTATAACACACACTGGAATTTCCTTTACAAGCTTACAGCCACTAAATGATGGCTTTCAGGCAGTCTGGCTTTTAAACATCTCAGAATGATGACATATTGGAGGAGTACTGTTCTGGTCATGGGATCAGACTCACCCTTTTGTTGCCATAGAGAAGCACTGACGATGCCTCCTTGGAGTAATAAAAACTGCTCTGTCTTGACAAAACAGGGGTTTATCCTTTGTCAGGCCACTCGGGGCTTCCCAGGGGCTGGGCTGGCTGAGAGCAGCTCTGAAATCCCATCTGCAGAGAGCTTTCCTTGTGCTCCTTGCAGGCCAAGCCCACGTGCTCAGGACGTGGTTTCCTGGCAGACAAGAGGCAGCAGTAGTTTCTCTGCAGTTGTCTCAGCTTTGCCAGAAGAAACCCTTGAAGACAGCACAGGCCCCAGAGTAAATGCAACCTGTACATAATTAGAGAAATGCAGTGCCAAATAATTGAAGATGAGTCCAAGTTAAATCTGTCATGGTTTAAATCTGTGTTTCGTCTTTAGCTTTGTATTTCTCATCTTGGATGTTTAATTTTTCCTCTGACACGGTGCTAATGTGGGGTGGGGTTGGGTTCTGCATAAATGTATGGAAATAATATTCATGGATGCATTTTTTGAACAGTGCTTTTTGTTCAGAAGCAAAGTGGGGTGCTCATTACTGTTACAAATGTCACATTATTCAGCATCTTGGCAGTTCCCCAGAAATGCACTTTATTTCTGCAGCTCTCAAGCCGTTTTTGAAAAGAACATTTCCACACAGAGGATCTTTTGGATGTTCAGGTGTGATTATCTCTGGTGCAGTACCCATGTAAACTGGGCATCTAGAACAGGCCAGGCTGGGATGGAGCTGATAATAGGTAGAGGCTTAATTGCCTCAAATTTTATTCAGATAAGGAAGATATCCTCCCCCCATCCCCTGTTCCTTTTGATCTCTACAGAATCACAGAATAGTTGGGGTTGTATGGGGCCTCTGGGGAACATCCAGTTCACCCCCCCCCTTTAACTGCCTGATTAATTTTTTATTCAGCCTGGGACATCTGTAAAGACAAAGAAGCAGTAGCATCAAATACATTCATAAGCTTCACTATCTCTGGTAATCCTGTTTCTTTTCACTGCCTTGCTCCCTCCATTTTCTAACCACCATTTTTAATCTTACAGGTTACTGTTTTTCCTTTCTATTCTCCCCTTTTCCATGCCATGATTTCTTCCACACATTTTAGTACTCTTCTTAAGCTACTAATTTTTCCTAACCACTCAAGTTGCTGTGTTGAAGGTCAGCATCTCATCCTCACTCTTTTCCACCCTTCAAGAGATGAGTTTTCAGTTCCCTGTGTCCTGTGTTGGAACCATTTAACAGCCACTCTCACGCTGGCACCAGAGCTTGTCTGGGCAGGATCCCAGCTGTGGGTTCTGCTGCTCACCTGCCTGTTCCACTCGAGCCCTTGTGGCTGCTTTATTGGCATCTCCTCAGTCTCCTGGAGCCAGCATGCAGTGGCACTGCATTTTCTTTCATTTTTATAAAAATGCAGTGAGAATAGGTAAAGTTGTGCCACCTTTGTGGTGACATAAAAGGATGTAGAAATCATTGTGCCTGTTTCTCTCCTCTTCTCCTGTCTTTCTCTGTCTTTTCAGTCTCCTCTGACCTGACCTTCGTAACTGAAACTCCAGATGCTCGGTGTAAACTCTCCTTGGAAGAGGCCCCTGTGCCCTTCTCAGGGTCTGTGGCCAGAAGGCCTCTCCTGCAGCCAGTTCTGGAGGAAGCAGCAATTTCACCTCCTCAACAAGTGCAGCAGAGAAGTAGTAACTGAACAGCAGAGACCACTGAGTGCTGCACTTTGTCTGTCTGACAAGAATACAAGAACAAAACTCACTCTTGCCCAGAAGATGACACTGCTGCCCACTTGTAAAGCCTTAAGCAAAGTTGTTCTCTCCTGGGGAGGGAGGTGAGAGCAGGAGATGAGGAGCAGGAGATGAGGGGCAGGAGGTGGGAGCAGGAGATGGGAGCAGGAGATGAGGGGCAGGAGATGGGAGCAGGAGGTGGGAGCAGGAGATGGGAGCAGGAGATGAGGAGCAGGAGATGAGGGGCAGGAGATGGGAGCAGGAGATGGGAGCAGGAGATGAGGGGCAGGAGATGGGAGCAGGAGGTGAGGGGCAGGAGATGGGAGGAGGAGATGAGGAGCAGGAGATGAGGGGCAGGAGATGGGAGCAGGAGGTGGGAGCAGGAGATGGGAGCAGGAGATGAGGAGCAGGAG
>JAWWMS010000028.1:1479310-1509242 GCA_035048045.1 Chlorospingus semifuscus
GCAGGAGATGAGGAGCAGGAGATGAGGGGCAGGAGATGAGGAGCAGGAGATGAGGGGCAGGAGATGAGGAGCAGGAGGTGAGAGCAGGAGATGAGGAGCTGGTGCAGTGATGCCTCTCAGCATCCCCATATTCCCCGTGGGTTCCAGCAGGTCTGTTCTCCCTGCTCATGGGAGACAAACGCCTCTGGAGCTGCCATGACCTCAGCACTGCCCAGGCCTCCCTCCCTTCAGGGACACTGTGCTCTCTAACCACTGTCAGCATTGTTTTTTAGGCCTTGAACTGCAAGCTGGTTGTGCAGTAAAGTATAACTTTGTAATGCCTGGCCACTCTAAGAACACAATATTAAGTAATAATTGCATGGGATTCAATGGGAAAGTTACTTTCTGAAACACAATACCCAAGAAGGGTTTTGTGTGAATGGGAGTGTACATAAAAGGTGCTTAGTGAACAATCAGGCTGCTTTTTTGCCAGGATTTTTTATTCTTTTTTTGCCAAGCTATAAAAGGTTCCTATCCTGCTCTTTGCAGCATTAGAGCTTCCTGCATGCAGATATTCCTGCCCTGTGAAGCTGGCAGCAGTCACACAGCCTGTCAGCAGCAGTGCCTCAGGAAGAGCTCAGACTCAGCTGCTCTCAGTGCTCAGGGTGCAATCCCAAGTGAGGGGAAGAGAAAAAAGCTGTGTAAATACAAATTGACAAAACTGATAAAACACTGCTTTTTTTCTTCCCCTCCCAGAATCTGCAGTGCTTTCTGAAAGTGCTAGCAATGAACTTGCAATGGCATGGAGACTCTCAGACTTCCTCTCTAGCTGCTGCTTTTTTTTTTTTAAGCACAGATACAGAGCTCTAACAAAAATCAAGGTCCATTGCTTGACCTTTCTCTGAAGTGACCCTGAAACACACAGCTCCAGGAAAAGAGGTGCAGAGGTGCACAAATGTGATGTGCAGTGGAACATTTGACAGTCCTTGGAGGGGTCAGGGTATATTCTGAAAGGTGCTGTTGAGTTTTTAGAGCACCTTTCAGTTTGCAGGATGTTTTTCACGAAGACTTGAAGTCTGGAAAAGTACGTAGGTAGGTGTCATTATTTCTGAGTGCAGACTGGCACTGCAGTGTTTGTATTGTGGGAGGGGAGGTGTATTTTTAAATTTTAAGATAACATCAAATGCTTGAGTTAGTAGCAGTGCACGTAAATGGTCAGAAAAGGCACCTGCTCACTTCTGTAATCGAGAAAAGACAGTTATAGGTAATATCCAGTATTGCTCCAGGAGTCCACAGCTGTGCATTCCAGCTGTCAGAAGAGGAAATGAGCTCTACACAAGCAGAAATGAGAAACATCATCAAAACCCTACAATTTGTGGGCTCTTGTATTACACAGGGCTCTTCCCAAGCTACCAAGGAAGTTTGGCATTGAAATCCATGTCAGGAGACAGAAAAGACAAAAAGCAAAGAGCGAGGTGCAGTACCAAGGTGCAGTGCCAAGGTGCAGTGCCATGGTCCAGTGCCATGGTCATCACCTTGGGCACTTCCTCCTGGTCCTCTGGCTCTTTCCAAGGTCTGCCTCCCTCCCCTTCCTGTGCTTTCCAGCCTTCCCCCAGTGAAGGTATCTAAAAATACCATCTTTCAGATCTTCATTCTCAAAATCTGGTCTGTTCTTTTATAGACATTTATTTCACATAAAATCTCGAGTGCCTGCATAATGAGGAATGATGTTTAACTGCAGACCAGTTAGCAGTCTTCAGAGTCTTTCCCCTGCACTAATACCATCAGTAATCTACTGAAATCAAATGGGTTCTTGTGAATCAAAGGTGCCTTTTTATTCAGTGTGCCTGGAGGTGCAGTTTTCCCCACAAGGGGAGGCTGCCAAGTGGAGAGCAGGACAGGCTGGAGTGAATCCCAGCACTGAGGGTGGGAAGGTGGGAATGCAGTGCCTGACCTTCAGGGCTGAGGAGCAGGCAGCAGGACACTGCTGTCATCTACCTCCCATGCAGGGCTTGCTTTGAACAAGTGACTGGCCTGGGAACCACATTTTAAAATAAACAATTAATATTTCCCCAGCTTCTCTGGGTCAGACCATTTAGAAAGTTGAAATGCTCAGACTGATGTGTGTCTTCAGCAGCCTCCCTGGCACAGGAGCAGGGATCCCCTGGCAGCCTAGCACCTGGGATCAGGGGCTCCTTGGTGTGTTCCTGCTTCTGTTTCACCCTGAGTCTGATCCTCATGCCTGCCTAGGGCTGAGAGGAGACAGCAGGAGCCTTCCCTGGGACAAACTGCCATAAAGCTGACAAGAACAGACCACAGAGGCTCTTCCTTTCACTTTACACTTTGTCAGGAAAGCTTTTTTCTCAGTGCAAAAGCAGTCAGAGCCCAGGAGTTACTGACGCAAAGAGAATCGAGATCAAAGGCATCTCTGCTGTGCAGCATCACCTCACAGATCTGAACTTGCCTCTCTGCCTCCCTCACTGCTCCAGTAGGATGGATTATTTAACACTGCATTTAATCCTCTCTTAAGAGATCACTAGGTTCAGTTCAAGTCTAAGATCTGCCACTGGAAGGTCAGTGGGACCTGTCCTGAACCCATCACCTCTGCAGCTCAGCCATCACACACCTGCTTTAGCCACAAAAAGGAAGATATTTTTTCAACACCAGAACAAAAACAAAAAGTCATGTATAGATGGTGATTTCTTTTTATTCCAAAAAGACATAGAACTGTGTCTAAATTGTGTTCCAGAAATGCAAGTGAAGCAGGTGCACAAAGCAAGTGCAGTCTGTTCTTTGGGGTGGGAAGGGAATAGGTGCCGTGATGGGAAGAAGGAAGTCCTCTCTCCTCTTAGGAGTTGTCAAGCTCTGATAAATCCACTTCCCTTCAAAGAGTTCTCATCCCTTTTAGCTCATAGGAAGAAAATACTACACTGAGGATGAGATACAGGGAATGAATTCCCTCCACTTTATGAAAATAAGAAAAACCTGCAGAGAGGCTTTGTGAGCAGTAAACAACTCAGAATGGGGTAGACATGAACAAATGGGGCAGATATTACCAGCTAGCAGGCCCGTGCAGAAATGAGCTCTGTGAACTATCCCAGCTCACTTTCTAGAACCAGTGAAACAAGAACAATGCATAGACCTTTAAGATAAATATAGTCCCTTACTAAAAATGTCACATCCTCTCTAGCCTCACCAGCCAGTCCCAATGGATGAAAACAGTTTGTTCCAGCTGTTAGCATCCTGCTCAGGCACTGACTGCTTTCCCCAAAACACGGGCTGAGAATAAAGGCTTGGTAATTAATTACACCAAGAAACTATTTCAGTGGGATTGAACTGCTCAGTTGTCCCCTAAACATAAAAGGTTTTTTTGAACCATGTATTTGAGGGTTGAATGACCTCTCATAGGAGTAATTACCAATTAATAATTATAGAAGCCTAATCAGTCAAGTGTAATGGTGATTTTTTTCTGAGGTTCAGGTGGTCCCCAAGAATCTTTGGTAGCAGCAAACTAAGAAGTCCTTAGAGCTGAAATTTAATGAGGCAAATGCGTTGATTACCTTTGCAGGAAGCTACATCTGCCTTTAGATGTGCCATCTGGGGGAAAAGAATCCATTTATTTTCAGTGCTGTGTGAGTGAGAATGTCAGTGTCCTGATTTGGAATTAGAAGTTAAAAAAAAATCTCTGTAATCTACTGCTCAGTCTGTGCTCACCAAAAACGTCCCTGAGCTTTTGGAAGGCAGAGATTTGTGTCCAGGAGGAAAGGCTGGACAGAGCAGCCCAGGTGCAAACTGGCACATAATAATGTGTAATTCTGCATCCTGCCTACTTTTGTTACTTCAAGCTAGTTTGATTGAAACAGCAGCCAGTTCCCATGCAAGGCAGTGAAACAGGAGGACTGGAGCCTCTTTGTGGAGGTGATCAACCCCAGTACAGCAACTGAAAATGGTCTTGAGCTTCTCCATGGCTCCCTCACCATCCTCTTATACAAACACCGTCCAGGACAACACTCTGGTACCTGCCTGGTTTAGGTGAAAATGCGTTTTCTTCAGTTGTTTTCCATTGTGAAACTTCCTATTTTGAACCATATTCTAAAGGTATTTCAATTGAGTGCAGAAAAAAAAGCTATTTTTTATTATTTACTAGTTAGGAAACATTATGGAGATAAAAGAAATCTATGGGAGTTATCTGTCCTATTACTCTCTAAAACAGCTGCCACGCTGGAAAACTGGAACCAGACACTTCCAGAAGTCACAGAACAATTAATTCTTGGCCCTTTTCTATCCATCATCAGCAGACTTTATTCTTTCAACTCCAAGATTATACATGCTGAGTTACTTCAGGCTGTCTGAGCACTGATTTGGGTTTCAAATGAGAGCTGTCACAGCTGAAAGCTTAGAGCTCTGCTTGCTTGGCAACATCCCACTCTATTTTCAGAATTATGTTGTCAGAGCTGTTTACAATCCAGAGCAAATTACTGACTTCGAGAGGTGCAAATCCAGCCAGCGCTCCGGAAAAGCGATTTCACACACGTGGAAATAAACACCCTTACTTCAGATTTATTCTGTGCTGAACAACAAAAATCATTTGGCCCAATGAAAAATAAAAAAGTAGGATGCTGAAGCTATGCCAGCAGCAGCAGCCCTGACAGAAATACACAGGGAAAATAACACTTCAAAGCGGCTCAGCTGCCTACGGCTCTGCTGTTCCATGCAAATAACTTCGAGTTTTCCCTCCACTTTAGGTGCTGTCATTTATCATCTTTATCTGCTATATTGCATCTCTAGCAGCTTCTTTCATGATGGCACCACTCCTAGAGTTTCTGCTGGCACTGTTTCTTTTTTTTGCCTACGCCTCCAAGCTTAATGAGAAGTTTAAAGGAGTCCACTGGCCTTTGGCGGTAAGTGAGATGTGCAACAGAAACCTGCAGATTTAATTGTGCAGTGAGAGGGGAGGGAAGGTGCCTGGGCAGGAGTTCAGGGTGACTGGAACAATTTTACTGCCCTCTTAGAAACTTGTCCCTGCTGCCTCTGCTTCAGAAGGTCCCAGAGCACTCTAAGCTATGCTCTGCTCTGCACTGCAGCTTTTTGAGTGCTGACACAGGGCATGGCTTTATCAAAGCACAGATTGTATGCCCAATTCCAGGCAGATGGCTTAGGGCCAGCATCAGCCCAAGTCTGCCTGCTGGAGGCTCCTTACTGCCACCCTTGCAGAGGGGGAAGCAGGTGTGTTGTTGATAATGGGCAGACTTGTCAGGCTGTGATTGAATTCTCGGGTAGAGTTACACCCACAGACAATCTGAGCTGCTCTGGGAAGGGGCAGCTCTGGCCAGTTCATGCTCACAAAGGAGCCCAGTGGCTGCTGGGGCTGCAGGAGAGCCCTGGCCACTGGATGGCCCTGCAGTCTCAAATATCACTGCAAAGGGAGCAGCTGCCTTGCAGTACTAATGCTTCAAAAAACCCTGCTGGTCTTACCAATCTCGATTCTCTTTTGGTACCATCAGTAGTTCATTGCAGTGAGATTTGAATTTGAGCTCTCAGTGTATAAAAATAACTTCAGCAAGGCCACTGGTGGATAAAACAATATCAGTGACTTTGGCTATGACTGTGCACAGCTCTCAGCTGGTAATCTCTGTTCCATCATTTTCCCATTTTCTACATGCATCTGGTTCCAGAACTAAGACAAAAAAGGCACTTGTGTGTTTGTTATGGCCATTACCATAACATATTGCAGGCACACAATGTAGATAAGTGACCTTGTCCTGACTTCAGAGGAGTCAGGTTTCTTGCAGGATTTGTGCTTTGAGACAAATCTTACTCCTCCATCTGTTCTGGAAAAGCAGAAGAGCTAATTGTGAACAGAGCTGAGGGTACCATTATTGCAGCCCTCGTGGTTTGGACGTGCCCTGGGACACAGCTCTGTGTTAAAGCTCACTGCAGAGATGTCCCTGCTGGTGTGACAGGGCACAGCTCAGCAGGACAGATCCCAGGGGTCACACCAGGCACGGGCTCCTGGGGCAGGCTGGTGGAGCTGCAGTGGACATGAGAAGTACAAATCATTCCAGCACTAAACCAAGGGTTTGGTTCCTGAATGAGGAGTTGCACAGACAGGTCTCCCTGGAGATCACCACACAGCCCTGCATCCACAGAGAGACAGGCACCTGTTCCCACAGAGCTGGGACCTCCTGAGCCTCTGGGGCCACAGCAGTTCCGCTCTAACACAAGGTTTTTAAGGCATTTCAAATGATCTTTCCATTAAAGCCCTTGCTGTGCTCCAAGGCAAACACCCCACACAGCCCATCCCAGGCTGAAGGAAGGTCTGCCTGACACAGGCAGGGTAGCAGCAGGATTTATCCAGCATCTTTAGGAGCAGAAGTTTCTGCCAAGGTTCAGCTCTTCTCTTATTTAGCACTATTTCACAGATGAGCAGTTCCTCCTCTACAGCAAACCAGGCTGTGCTCACACACCAGCAAAGGCACTGATGCAACAGCAGAGGGGCTGAGTGTTAGTTCCCAGGATGGGTTTAGAAGAAATCCTTGACCAGTCTGAGAAGGCACCATTGCTTCTTCCCCAGGATTTCCTGCGCTGTGTCACCGCTGCCATCATTTACTTTGCCATTTCAATTGCTGCTGTCTCAAAGTACGGCGATGGAGCATCGAAAGCAGCAGGGGTGAGTAGGCATGAGCTTTCCACCCAAGTGCTGTGCTGAACTGAGTACACTTCAGTACATGGATGCACTTAGAAAACAGTTCAAATATCACCCCACTGCAAGTCAGAGAAGTTTCTTCAATTAACTGAGAATTAATTTGCCTAAAGCAAAGAAGAAATGGTCACTTATTCAGAAAAACATGTCTCGGACCAATGAATAGTTTTTTCATCCTAACAGAGCTGCTCAGTGTTAACTGTACCCTTAGGGAAGGCACCTGTTCTGCTTTTTAATTTTACTAGCTGCTCCTGCAAGGAGTGTCAAGATCCTTGAGTGGAGGGAGTAATAATAATAATGATGATGATGATGATGATGATGATAAAAAAAAAATAAACCTGTAACTGCTAAGGCCAGTCTAAATTAAGTAATTTCAACCTCCTGCCTCTCCTGCTTAGTTTTATTTGGATGAGTTGAAAGAAGAGCAGTGTCATTTTACCCTCCTGTACAAGGACTGCCCAGGAGAGAGCCTTCACCCATCAGCATTTTGAAATACAGAAATACAATACAGCCCCTGCATCTGCAACTTGACTCTAAGCATCAATAATGTATGCAACATAAATAAAATTTGCATAACAATTTTTTAAGCTTGGGAAGAGCAATGCCCAGTTGTGTGGGCCTTCCCAAACCATCCCACAAAACAAACCCAAATCTTGTTTAATCTTTGTCCCTGCAGTGAGCCATGGAGCAATGGAGTGTGTTCAGCCCAGGCTCCTAGACCAGCACCCAGCTTGGCACAACTCTGCTGCTCTGTCACTGGAGAGAGAATTCCAGAATCCTTTTAATCTGTCTAGTTCACTCAGCAATAGACACATCTCCTTGCAAACAAGTGGAAAATTATTTCCCAAGAAACGGAGATGATTCCTTGGTGGCAGAGGTGCCCTGGGACAGCAGGAGGTGCTGACGTCCAGAACATGCCCAGAGCCCAAGAGGGCTGCAGCCTGGGGCAGGGATAAAGACACCCCTGGTCACTTCTCAGGCTCCCAGAGCAGCTGTAATTCAGGTGATACCAATGTCTCACAAACCATTTCTCCTCCTTTTTGGAAAGGCAGGGGCCAAAAAAGCCATGGAGTTTTTGCTGTGTGGGTTTGGTTGGGTTTGGTTTGTCCCTGACAGACTGGAGCTGTTGTTAAGGAGAGCATTGTTTTGCCCTTTCAGGTGTTTGGGTTTGCAGCCACCATCGTGTTTGCCATTGATTTCTACATCACCTTCAATGACCTGGTCACTTTCCTCAAGCACGGCGGCTCCGATTCCCCTGAGGGGCACAAGACAGAAGGTGGGTGAAATTCCCTGCTTGTCACACGAGCTGCAGGGTGAGATTTCCCTCTCCATTTCACCCTTTGCAGGGAGCAGGAGCTCTTTCTCAGTAAGAGCAGTTTCTATTCTTGGTTTGTCTGCCACAGCTCTGCTCGGTTAGGAAGCTGCAAATGGAATTCCAGTGATTTATGAAGATAACCTGCAAGCCAGGAATGTGAAGTTTCTCAGAGTTTCACATCTCACTTTGAAAAGCCCTAGATCCAATTTTAGAAATCACCATGCAGTACAGATTTTCTTTCCCTATTAAAATGTCTTGTTGTAAAAACAAGGAAACTTCTACCTTTTTTTTCTTTGTAACTTATAATTAGCATCCATTAATCTACAGCTTTTTGTGTCCAAATAGTGCTTTTCTCTTTATCATTTCCTTATCATGATTGCCTCTTATCATCTTTGACCATCTGTGGGCAAATGACCTTAAAATCCAAGGGTCTAACAGCGTAAAATTAACAAGGTTGCTATCAATTTTTTTTCTATTATAGTTTACTTCAGATCAGACAGATCCACTTAGGAGAAGATAAAAAGAAGGTGTTGGGTGTTCAAAGCCAGTTCAGGCCAGGACAGGGGTAGTTGTTCTGTAGTTTCCAGGAGCCCAAATCAGGCATCATGTCCCTGTGACTCCTTATTGCACCCACATAGATTAAAAAGATTGCTCCACACTTAAATAAAAAAATATCCCAAATGCCCCCAAAACACCTCATCTAAAACCCCTGAAAAACCAAACACCCAAGGTGTGTATGGAATCCTAGGAGGGGAACAGCAGCACTGTCTCTTCTGGGGATTTTAGTAGACTGTTCAGTGTTTTTTCAAGCTTTAGGCTGAAAAGAGGGACAAAGGAAAAAAAGAATAAAAGGAACAGGAAACATACTGTAAAAGCTAAAACCTGAACTGCCCTCAGAAGATGATCAGGTGGCAAGGGTGCAGAATTAGGATACAGATAGGATGTAATTCCCCTGGAGCTGGAGGTACAAATACATAAACTCACAGAAGTGCAGTCACACAGATTTGTGTTGGTGTTTGTGGCTGTGCAAGGAGGGCTCAGCCCTGCAGCCCCAGCCTGTGTTTACTCAGGGGCTCCTGAGTGCTGAGGCCAGAAGGATGGAGCTCTGTGGGCCTGCTGGGATTGCTCAGCATCTCAGAGGCTGCTGAGCACACAGCAGTGCCCAGAGCAGCAAGGATGCCAGCAGGGCCTCTCAGCAGCATCTCCCAGCTCCTTCAAACACCATTTCAGGTCCCACCACCTCAGCAAGAGCTGTCATTTCACAGAGGTGTTCATTCCCAGCCCTCTGTGTCCTTTGAGGCACGCCCTGTCAGCGCAGCCTCTCTGTCCCAGCCAGAGCCACAGCTGGGGGGATTTCCAGTTTGCATTTTCACTCTTGTTCCTTGTTTCACCCCTCAGATGAGGACTCCGACTCTGACTCAGACTGAAGAACCAAACACCAACCAAGCGTGAAGGGAAGATGATCAAGCACTTTCCTCTTTGCTGAATGCACTGCCAATTGAAATATCCCCTCCTTTCAGCCCCTTTCCACTTCACTGTTTATGGAATCACCAGAGCACAGACAGGGCAGTGATGTGGAAAAGGAGACTACTCCCAGTGCCATTGAACACTCCTTGGCAACTACAGATCCTACAGCAGATCTGTGCAAACAACACAGCTCAATTCTCTGTTGCCCCTCCCCACCCAGCACATCCATGTCCCAAGTAAGTGGGAACAGCGTTTTTAACATTTACAGCTTTTAATGTGCTTTCATCATTCCAAACCTTTAACACTTAGAGCTTTTATACTTCTTGACATGCCAAAGAGGAGAGGTTTGGATGCCTGTTTGTCTTTTTCTTGATTAACTAACAGTATTTCTTTATCCAGTCTGAATACTCCCAAGCACTGAAGGCAAGGAGTGCAGTTAACACGTTGGTTTCAATGCCTTTGTATCTCCTGTCGATCTGTGACAAGGAAAAGTGACAACTGGAAATCTGCAGCAAGAGCAAACCTCAAAGTGTAATGGTGCTGCCGGGCAGCTGGCTCATCAAAGCTTCAGTGTCCCTTGTTTTAAGCTGCTTGCATGGAGTCACATCCCCTCTGCTGCAATTCCACCCCAGGATGGGGTGGAGCAGGTGAGGCAGCTCTGGGCAGCCCTGTCCTGTTTTTGTGGAAGCCCTGGGAAGGCAGGCTTGGCAAATACCTCCAGCAGCACCTGCCTGGAGGAACCTGCAGGAGTTTGTGCCCCAGGCAGCAGTGCTGATGTCCTGCTCTGTGCCATGGCCACTGCTGCTGCCACACTGAATGCGCCCAGGCCTCAGGAGGGCAGTGCCCCCTCCCCACTGTGAAAAGGCCAAGAAACCAACCCCAAACTACAGAATGTCTGCAGTGAATTCATCTCCCCAGCCCCCTTTTTCAGTGTGACTGGGTGGGGTAGGTTGGGTTGGTTTTTCTCTCCTGGAAGGATGTGATTTATCTTGTGGTGTATTCTAGGGAAAAAGCCTTCAGAATGTACAAGCTGTTTTCACAGGTAGCACAACCTACCCTGGAATATCTGTGTCCATTTATAACCACTTGGGAATGCTTGGGAAGAGCACGGCACGCTCCTCACAGGTGGCATCACACAGGTCTGTGACAAAGAAACCTGCATGGATGTTTTAAAAATGAACACCAGAACAGGTGTGATTAAAATGAGAGCAGATGGTACTAACAGAGAAAGTGAAAACCAGGGATGAAACAATAAAGGCAGATTTCCTTTGGAATAAAATCAGCACCTGGGTTCCAGTTCCCTGTGGCAGCTGCCAGCAGGACAGGGGAGCTGGCAGGGACCAGGGGTGCTGCTCAGGCTCAGAGTTGTCCAGCAGGCACTCCTACATCTCCTGCTTCCTGACCACTGACAGAGTCAATGCAAAACAAGTGGTTGCTTCTAAATGGGACAGACTATCTCTGATTGATGGGAAAGATTTCTTTGAACCTTTTCCTGTATGAAAGCCTGTGTTTCTCTCCCTTCTCTTGTCATATTTTACTGGCACACACTGTGATGTTCAGGGGACCTGGGCTCATTTTTGTACTTGTTTTGTATTTCTCTTTTTTTTAAGTAAAAAAATGTACTGCATGTCACAGCTGGAGACATGGTTAATATTTAGAACCATGCTGGATTAAACTTCTTTTAATAGAAGTATTGGGTGTCTTTACTTACTTGAAGACCTGATTTTGCCTGCTTACCTGATTTTGGTGCTTTGCCTCTGCCCAGCACAAGGGACTATGGCTCCAGGAATCCTAAATCTGTACTGGGGAACGGGCACAGCTCAGAGCCAGCCCTGGGGACCAGCCACAGGTCAAACCTCTTCCTTAGGGCATGACATGAAAAAATTTAACCAAGAATTTGTTCTAACTGTTGAGTAGACATTGTGGATTCAGTGCTCTCTCTTGGCAACCAATAATCCTTCGGGTTCATCCTTCACACACCCAAAATATACTGAGGTTTTCTGGTCATTTGTTCCATGTTGGTTAAAAGTAATCAGGCAGCAAACAAAATGTTCATTTGTTACTTCAGGACTGCATTAGCAGCTTGCAGTGAAGTGCCTGCCCAGAGAATTTCCTTACAGGCTTTTTAGTCCTTGATGGCTCAGATTATTTCAAAGCAGTTTGCTCCCAGGGCCAAGCACTTCTGTAAGATCCCTTTTGTTAAAAAAGATCTGTTCCCATGGCTGAAAGAAAACATGGTTCTGTATCTTAGGGATATCATTTCAGAAAATTAGATTTAAAATTATTTCTTCAAAGCCAGTTTGGATTCGGGTGGAAGGGGCTGACTCAGTCTTCTGCCCATATTCTGCCACAAGTACTGCACCAAGTTCAGGCTCTGGGGCACATGAAGGAAAAGTCAGCTTGGCTTTTTGGGCTTTTTGTTTGTTTGTTTGTTTTTCCTCAACTGCCAACATCAAAAAGGTGCTGGGAGCACTCTCTGCAATTCAGGAGACAAGCACAACACCCCACCTGCAGCGTGGATTCAGTGGCCTCCTCAGACACCTCTTTGAATTCAGAGTCACTCGTGTCCCGTGGAGGAGCTGCTTCCAAAGCCCCCAGAGCCCAATCCCTGCCCTCACTGCAGCACCTGGAGCTCCTGGGCCTGCCCAAGAAGGAGTTTCCAGCCCCAGGTGTGGATGAATCCTTGTAGGAACAATGCCAGAAGTTCCATGAGCTCAAAGCCACCGACAGGAAGGGAAAGTGGCACCTCAGGTGAGTTCACTCAGCTCTCACCTACCTGGAGGGCTCTCTCCCTCCTACCATGCTTTTCCATTCAGACTTGTGCAGTGATCTTTGGACAGGTGACACTAAAGAGTTCAAAAGACCTTTCCAAGGAATTCAAATACCTTTCCAAGTAGCTGTTTTAGATTCTGACTGAAGTAGGAGGCTCTGTTATCCTTTGAACACTGTCCATTTCCTAACTGTGCTTTTCACTTGATACTGTTTGAAGTTCCTCAAGTCTTCAGTTTCCATCTGGCAGAGTCACTCCCAGGACACCAGGGAAGAGCAGAGCATCTCAGCTGCTGAGGTGGTGGAGAGCAGCCTGCTGTGCTGGAAAGCAGAACACAGCTGGATGCTCCTGGCTCCACTCATTGTCCTTCTGCTGAGGAAGTTCACTGGGCACAGTTCTGGTCAGGAATAACATCATTGAGTGGCTTCACTCCAGATCAGCACCAGGATACAAACAGCCCAAATGCCACATGTGCAGGGCAGCCCCACCTGGCCCTCCTTTAATCCTCAGAGAGGATGCATCAAGAAGCAGAAGAAATTTAGGTAAGCACTGAGAGTGTAAATCTTCTCAAGCATTCCAAGATGCTCGAGACACCTTTTTGCATGGAGTATTGGCTTAAAAGTCAGGATCTTTAAATGTCAGGAATAAATAAACAGGAGTGCATCAAAGAGTGTACACTGCAACACAGATAGTCACCCTAGGACACTCCTTTACTGGAAGAATTCAGTGTTCAGTGTTTTGTAAAGCTTCCAGGCCAGAAAGTAAAACAGTGCTACCCAGAAAATTTAAAATTTAAGTGTGGTTTTGTTTGGGACTCTGGGGAGGGAGTTTGGGGTTGTTAGGTTTTTTTTTGGTTGGTGGGATTTGGTTTTGGTTTGGTTTTTTTATTGCTATTGCTTTTGTGGGGTTGTGTTGATTGTTTGGTTTTGGTTGTTTTTTTGAAATAAGTCAATTTTTAAATTCACTTCCGTGAAGAGGAAAATTCTGATTCCAATGTTAATTTTCACCAGGAAATACTTGTCCTTTTCTTTTATGGATTTTGGACACAGCCCATCACATTTTGTTAGACTGATCCATGAATAAATTAATTACAGTCTTCCCAGGAGACTGTAGGAAGATCCAGTAACTAAAAGTTAGACAATTTCTATTTATTTATTTTTTTTAATTTGACAGCTGATGAAGCTTCTCCTGCCCCAGGAGCACCATGGATACCACCCTGGGTAATGCACAGTGCTGCTGACAGCCCCACACAGGGAAAATGAACTGGGCCCTTGTAAGAGCCTCTGGCTCCTCAGGGAATCCTTCCCTTGTGCCACCCCCTGTGTCCCCCTCCTCAGTGCTGGGAGTGCAGCAGCCACATTCCCAAATCCCAGACTCACCCATCCCTGGTGCCTTCCCACAGTTCTCACCTGTGCTGACTCAGTGCCTCCACCTTGTGCCTGAAGCACCTGGAAAGCAAAACCCCCCCAGCATCACTTGCAGCCCCAGAGGCAGCAGTGTCCCCCACTCCCTGGGGTATTTCAGCCCCAAAATCCCTTTCCAGTCCCCAATGGGCAGCTGCAGACCCCAGGATGGAGCACTGCAGGCCATGGCAGCACACCAGAACTGCTCCAAGAGCAATTCCACCCCCAGCCTGAGAGCAGCAGAGCAGTTCCACGTTCCCTCTGCTCCACTGCCTCTCCCCAAGGCTCTGCCGTGGCTTCTCCTGCCCCCAGGAGGGTCCCAGGGACAGCCCCAGCCAGGAATGCCGTGGTGGGAGGTTCCCCACACACACAAAGCGCCTTTGGCAGCTGCCTGGCTTTGTTTTGAGCCCAGGACCCTCCCAAGCCCCGGGCAGTGGGATCAGGCAGAGAATGGGGAGGGGAAAAGTGAGAAAACTCCTGTGGTGAGACAAAGACAATTTCATGGGGAAAGCAAAAGCTGTGCACACAAGCAAAGCAAAACAAGGAATTAATTCCCATGGGCAGGCAGGTGTCCAGCACCTCCAGGAGAGCCACAGGGCCACATCCCCTGGAAGGGTGACTTGGGAAGACAAACTCCGTCATTCCAAATGTGCCCCCTTCTTCCTTCTTGCCCCTTCATATACCAATGCCATAAGGTGTGGGATGCCCCTGTGGTCAGCTGGGGTCATCTGTCCTGGCTGTGTCCCCTCAGCCTCCCAGGCACCCCCAGCCCCTCCCCAGCATGGCAGCACAAGGGGCAGGAAAAGCCTTGGCTCAGCATTAACAAAAACATCTCTGAATTATCAACACACATCCAAAACAGCCCCACACCAGCCACTGGGAAGAAAATTACCCCAGGCCATGTTCAAAAATGAAGACACTGTTTTAGTACTTTAATATGTCCATTTATTAAACAGGAAGTCCTTCACAAATGATTCCGTACTATATTGATTGGGATAAGTGTTAGAAAACTTCCATTTCTCCTACATACAAAAATACAGACTTTTACCACTATGAAGAATGATCAGAAGAGTACCGTGAAAACCCAGAGAGCTCAAATCTTCCAGTACCAGAAAGAAAAGACATGAAAGACAACTAAATAAAAAAAAAAATTTACAAAAAGTATTGTGCCCATATACAAAAGACTGGAAAAGCAAAATGACATTTAAAACTGATAAATACACCATTTAAATTATGCTGCAACAGCATGGATTTTAAAACCAAGACTGCTTTGTGTATTGCAAGACTTTACAATTCTTCAGCTTGTGTTTTTTGATTAGCACAGACACCAAAGAAAGAACTGAACAACTGAAAGACGGTTACTGGTGTAGAAACAAGGAGCTACACAAGGAGGTTGTGTTTCTTGTAGAGTACCTGCCTTTGAGCTTGGTCGGGCATTCCCAGGACTCCTTTCCCAGGCAGGGCTGGCAGCTGCTGCTCTGCCAGCAGGGAGTTCAGCCGTGGGCACGGCAGGAAGGTGCTCCCAGCTGCAGGCACCACCTCGAGCAGCTGCTGCAGCCCCAGGCTCTGCAGGACACTGGGAACTCCTCCAGGGCTGTGAGCTGGCTCCAGGGGAGTGTGCTGCCTGCTGGAACCCCGCAGTCCTGGGCAGGCTCTGGTGCCAGGGCAGCCCTGGCCTGGCCCCGGGTGAGGGGGCGCTGCCAGGGCAGGACAAGAGCTGGGCGCTGCCCTGGCACCACTCAGAGATGCACCAAGGGTTCTCAGCACAGAACAGTGCAGGCTGTACTCCACAGTACCAAGGGTATTGCACAGCAGACTTGTGCTCATGAAAAAAGGAAAATTGCATCCCCTTTGCTCAGCCTGAATAGAATTCTAACCTGGTGTTTCCGTAATTCCTCTGAGCTGTTTGCAATTACAAACCTGTCAATACAGCACCTGTAACCCAGAGAGGTGAAGTCTTTTGGTCAGGCCTGGATGCTCCCTCCTCAGAAGCTGTAAATTATAAATTATGAGCTAAATTTGGAATGTTTGGATTGGGCTGCAGTCGGTCTAGAGGAGCCAGGGTCAGCCCTGAGGACACAGACACCCCACCCTGAGCATCCCTCCACAAGGCCCGAGGAACAGAACCCGGAGCACCAGGAATGTGCTCGGGGGGCAGAGCAAAGGAGACACAAGCTGTGATTCCCCAGTGCACGTGGGAGGGAAGGCAGTGACCACAGCAGCCACAAACCTGGTGGTGGTGGGAACAAAGCACAGCGAGGCCAGAGCTGTGTCAGTGACTCACATTACAAAAATAGTGTTTGCTGGATTCATAAATTTACATCTCCGTTCCTGTGAATGACAAGTGTTAGTACCACACATGGAAGGCACCCTAGGTGAAGCAGTTTTTCGGTATTTGTTTACAATTCTGTGAAAAGACATACAAAGTGTCAACTTCCAAATTAAATTTGAGCATTAACATGAGAAATAAATACATACTTTACTATTTTATTGTGGGTTCCTGAACCCTTACAAACTTCAACATATACAAATAGTTTCAAAATGACACTAACACAAAAGAGAGTAAGTCTAGACAGATACAATGATTAGCTAAGTCATTCGTCTTATTATGTCATAAATGTTGTGTCTTAAGTATAGAAGTCATTTTAAAATGCAATAAATTGGCCACAATATATAATTCAAAGTATTTTCTTACTCCAGGACTGTGATGTATGAGTTAAAGCTGGATGAGCTGTAGTGCTAAGAGACTCTCCCTCCACAAGATCCAACAATAGAAACTGGTAAACATTCAAGATTAAAGTAGAAACAGTAGAAAAATGAAGGTAGCAATTGTTGTAATAAAAGGGTGCTAGCCAGGACCACTTTAACCTGCAGACATCAGGATAGCTGGAACATCACTTAAAATATTTAGACAACACTACTTTTGAGATTAAAAGGGTACCAAAAATGATAAATCAGCCTAGTTAAGGGAGGATGTTTTCTTTCAGACACATGAAGGTTTTAATTAAATAGGTCTATTGAGACATTTGTCCGAAGCAAAACAATACAATACCCTGAAATTTCCTGTGCTCTAGACAATAGCCTGTGACAGTCAGAAGAGGCAGATGCTCATATTCCATTCTGTTACTCACATCCAGATGTTATTAAAATAGCTGCAGGGACCAGCCCCAATCAAAAAATAAGATACTCTGTAAAACAATGTGGCTATTGCCTTTTAAATGCTTCTATGTCCTCATTGTGAAGCCATGAAGAAAGTTCCCACAACCTTCCATAAATGTTAACTGACTTTTTAAAGTTTCACCCATGAAGTCCATGGGATACAGATAAAACCTTCATAGTAAACACAAAGCTCTATGTTATAAATATGTCAATCAAGGTAACTATGTATACTGTATATAAAATTAAATATCTTCTGTTTGCCAAGTATAATTTAAAAAGGAATATCTGTGGCTAGTTATAAAAAAATATTTATTAACCCATAGAGATTAAAAGGCAATTTCACTAACTAGTCCATCCAGCACATATGAAAGAGCTGCACTGGGATTCTGGATAGGTTACTTTATCTAATCACATTCCTATGATAAATAGACAACTTTCATTTCTGGGCATATATAAGAACACTTCTGAAAGCTGCATATCCCAAAAGAAAATTAGATTGTGTTGTATACTCTAAATTAAAGGCTACCAAAAATCACAGTGTAAGCAGATTTTTTTAAGATTATTTTTAGCATACAAATGGTTAAATTATAGACAGATTTTTAAAATACAATCCAAAAAAAAAAGAGACCAAAACAAGGGAACCCTTTCAGGTTGGACAGCACCACTCTGACTAGGTCAAGCAGATCTATCAAGGTGGCCAAGTGGTTGACAGGGAAAATAAAAATAATATACCAGGAAAACCCTCTAAAATGTCATTCAGAGATTTCCTGAGTACGTGTATAAATTCATTTTAACCAATCCCTCTGTCAAAATAAAGAGAGGAACAGGGCATAATTTCTGCAAAGTATAATTTCTACAAAGTTCCATGCATTTTTGTACTGATTTTAGGATCAAGCTTAAAATGCTTTTGTTGCCATTAAAACTCACACACAGGACACCTGTACCTGCACAGTAATTCTGAGCTTTGCTGGCCCTCCAGCCAATGAACAATCCATTTTTCATGCTACAAACAGCACAAGCCAAGTGCCTGATTTCCAGACGTGCCCTTGCTTCCCTCCTCCCCGTGGGACTGAGCAGGGCCCAGCCTGGATCCCCTCTGGAAGCTGAGCCTGGGCAATCCCAGCCCTTCCCAGCCCCCTGAGATCCCCATGGCTGCTGTGGCCGCTGGGGGTTCTTACTGTTCATGTCTCACTGTGAAAGCTCTGGATTACCAAGGGTCCTTCTCACATCTCCAATCCTTATCAGACTGTGCCTTTTCATTATCCTCACTGCCACTGAAGAGTTTTGGCCCCAGAGCTTGCAGGACAGTTCTGTTCTTCATGCTCCTCCATGGACAAAGCTGATCAGTATCCCAACTGAGTAGGAGAGACAATATTACCTCCTACACTAACTGAACTGCTATTAAGTTTGTTTACATTTTTTAATTATGCCCTAAAACCATTATTCTTGCTTATTTTAGATTTTTGGTCAGTTTTTTTCCCTCGTGAAAGAAAACAAGTAGAAATTATTACAACATGACATGAGACAAGAAAATGACAGATACAGAAAGAGGCCTAAGGAAGAGGGAGGAAGAAGGAATTGCATTAATAAAGCCACAGATTGGGTAAGAATTTGCTGTGCCTGCACATCCCCAAAAGAGTGGAGAGGTGACCAAATTCATGTAGGGACCTTAAAGCTCATGAAAAGTTGGTGTTTAACTGAGGCAGCAGGGCAGCAGATCCTCTCTCTGCTGTGTGCACAGCACTCCATGAACCACTGGCTCTGTCCTGGTGGGATGGGAAATCAGCACATGGACAGAAATCCACAGGGGGAACATAAACTGCTACCCAGGGAGGAGTGGGAACCTTTCCCTCCCCTTTCTGGAAGCAGCCATGAAATCCAGAGAGCTGAAACAAAGCCAAAGCATGCCATGAGACCAGAGTGACCAACAAACCCTGGGAAGTGTTTGTCACAACAGTGACAAAGCCAAGGAAAGAGCAGCACACTGCTCCTTTATCCCATGGAAAGACACCTTAAAGTGAAAGGTGAGGAGCTGCTGCCAAGGCACAGGGAGGGCACTCCACCCTCCCAAGCTCCCTCCAGGAATCTCAGAGCAGCACCAGCATTCCACAGGCCCACAGAAAGAACAGCCAGCCAAGCTCCTAAGCCAGCAGGAAAGGGAAGAGCACCACAGCTGACACCAAGGGATACTGGACACATTCTGATCTTCCTGGCACTGCACAGACCAACAGAAGCTTAGCAAGAATTAAATATTAAAGCATTTGATCCATGAGGCACGAATATTCCAGATGAAAGGAAAAGGGGGAAAGAAGAAGGACTTCATGTCTACACCCAGAAATACACACAAACCCCAGGTGTGAGGGCTCTCTCTGACCAAAGGGCACACATCCAAACCCTCACTGTTTCAAGCATCCTGTTCCTACCAACCTCAACTGTTTGCTTTCATTTAGTTCTATTTACACTGGGGTTTGAGTCCCTTTATGGGGCTAAACAGCACCCTTAAGGACAAAAAGAAATTATCCCTGTGTGCTGGCAATTACAAGCAAGACTAACTGGCTGAGAGAAGAAATTTAATGTCACTTCTCTAAGCAAGTTTAAAAAAAATTAAACTTTCTACCCTCTTTTCTTCCTTAAGGGTTTTTTGTGTGACTGCAGTTTAAGTAACAGTCTTTAAGAAGTACCTCTCCAATATACTGTGTAAAATTAACTCAGGGGAAATGGATACATCAAATGATCTTAATATTTCAAATGTAGTTGTCTTTCACAGCTACTTTATTTCCCTTCTATATAATCCAAATAGTAAATAATGTCTCTGCAGAGCAGTAAGTGCTTAAGATTTTTTAGAAAGTATATACTATACAATACTAAAATCATCTTTGGTCCCAAAAATAAGGAAATTACACATTTACATTTGCTTTTGTTTCACAAAGTGAATCAGAGAGTGTTTTTAAAATTACTGTTCTCTTTTGGATTCCACCTGAGAGCTGTGCTCAGGGCACGATGTGAGTAATGAATATTGGCATTCCCAGCTGCAGGAATCTCACCCCTCCTGTGACTGCCCCACTCTGCTCCTGTCCCTGCAGCTCCAGGGGCTGGGGCCTCACTGCACAGCAAACCCCAGGTACCCTTCTCCTAGGCCAGGACAGGTGCAGGGTTTGAAAGGTACAAATCCATAAACCCAGAGAGGCACACAGAGCTCTGCCCCAGCCCCAGGGAGCTCAGGGAGCACAGGAGAGGATCTGGGAATGCTCCTCCAGCTCTGGCCAGTGACAGACAGGACACACTCCTGACAAAACCCATCCCAGTGACACCACCCTGTTCCCTGATTTCAGATGGCAGCTCCACTCTAACTGCATGGATCTTCTGGAGAACTCTGTTTCGTATTTCAGTAGGTGGGTTTGGTTTGATTTTGGTGTGGGATGTTTGGGTTTTTTTGTTTTGTTTTGTTTTGTCTGGTTTGGGTTTGCTTGGGGTTTTTTACAATCTTTATCCAAACTGCTTTGATGGCAGTTTAAAATTCCTGACCGGGTATGCCTGTGCTACTTTTAAAAAGTCTTTTAATAATTGACATTGCAAACTCTGCCAGTGCTGGGCAGTGCTGGCAAACAGCAGAGCTGTCACAGCAGCTCTGGCAATAACAAATTGTTATTTCCTACCACAGTGGCCATGGAACTGCCATGTGCTGCTCAGGAAATGCACCAGGTGAGAAAACCCTCTGTGGAATGTCTGCTCTGACCCAGCACCAAGAGTTGGTTCCATCTCCTTTTAAACTGTGTTCCCTTTGGCATAGCATCCAGTAAAGCACAATAAAGTGTTACTGTAGGAACTGGTAAACCATCAATCACTAAGAAAATGCAGATTTTCCTTAACCTCATCAGTAACTCTGAGTTTTAATCTTCTCAGCCACTGAGGTGAAATGCACTATAGATGTCAATACACTGAAAATGGAAAGGCATCACCTTTGTCACCTTTTCACTCATCAAAATAATTCTCTGCTGCTCAATTTGAATATTGCAGCATTAGGTTCACACTTCCACTATCCCAGCTCCCTCCAGTATTAGAAAAGCCCAGGCACTTGTCCTGATCTCCTGTTTGGTGTGACTTGGTTTTCGTGGTAAATACCTCACCCACAGCACACTGCCCATTGTCGTTAAGGCTCCAGGTGCTGCACTCACCTGAGCAGTGCAGCTCCAGCAGGACACACAAACCCAGCCACACGTGGCAAACCATCCCAATAATTGCACAGATTTCCATTTTCCTCACACCTCAAAGGAGTTCAGTTCTAGAAATCTCCCCCCACACACACTGTCTTCACACAGGCACACAAATGCCAAATAATGCACTGAAGAGATGAAAACACCAAAGAAACAGGAAAATATCAAGAGACATCTTCCTAATAATATTGTGACATTATCTAGCCAATTACTGCTGAATTTGAGTTCTGAGTAGAGAAAATGTAATTCATTCACTGGAAGTACAAGGAAAACTTAAAAAAAAAAAAACTTCAGCTAAGTAAAACTATTTCTAAACAAATCAATACAATCATATTATTTTCCAATTAGCTAAATTCATTTTTCAAAGAATCCTAAGGGGAAAAAATCTGCAGAAACACCCAGTTAAATAAAAATCAGGTTCACCTACCACCAATTAAGTTTTAATTTTAGAACAACCATCCTTCCAAAAAGAAATATTTACCTTACATGAATCACAACATTGCAACCTTAGGAACACTTTAAAAGCACATACATTTTTGCTAGTTCTTGCTTACCCTGGGCTTAGAGGGAAAGCAAGTTCTAGCAAAAACTTCTAGAAATGTTGAACCTTAAAAAAAAAAAGAAAAAAGGGGAAAAAAAAAAAGAAAGCCATGGCTGGAATGTAAGTCTGTAGGATGACAACCCCTTCATTCTCTACTGTGCCCCTTAAGCCCCTTTTGTGCACCCCATCTCCTAAACACATTTATTTTCCCACTGTGGAATGAACACTGGAATGTGTCCCAACAGGAGCAGGCAGCAGCTCCTTGCCCTCGGTGCCCCCCAGGCTCGGCCAGGGCCCTGCCCAGCACCCAGCAGAACTCTGGCACGGCTTCCAGCAGGCAGGCAGGCAGCTGGGCAGAGCTCAGGGCAGGAGGACAGACAGACAGACACAGTTTGGGACGGACAGGCCCCGCTGGCTGAGTTATTGCTGAGTGCCCCTGGCTCCTTGGCACGTCTGGGTGCTCCATCTCCCCCCTCAGCAGCCGGGCAGGGCTGCTCCGTCCCCGGGGCAGCTGCAGGAGCAGGGCATCTCCAGAGAGGGAAGGGAACTCTGTGCAGGTAATCCAAAGCAGTGACACACTTCAGAACAGACATATATTATATATTCTGGGAGTTATATAATATATGCCCATGTCTATGAGGAGGCCTTGAGGCGATCTTCCTTTGGAACCACCACCATTTTCTGCCTCCACGACAGCAGCTTCTGGCTCAACACATCTCTGCACGCGTGCAGGGCTGGGCATCCTCGCCAGCCTCGAAGCACCTTTTCCTGCTCAAATAAAGCCAAAGCCTTGTTCCACGAGGGAGCTGAGCGCGGTTTCCCTGCGGGCGGCCCCGGGCGGCTCTCAGGCGTCCAGGCGCTGGATCTCGGGCCGGTGCACCACCTCGCGGGACTCGCTGCGGGCGCGCACGTACTCGCTGCTCTGCCGGCTCTGCTGCCGCCGGCCCAGCCGCCAGCGCTGCACCGCCACGGCCGCGTTCACCGCGAACACCAGCGTGGCCAGGAACCCGAACACCTGCGGGAACACACACGCGGCACGGGGCACGGTGAAAACAACAGCGGCAGCTTCACAGCAAAGCGCTCGCAAGTTCCGCTTCCCACGTTATTCGCACTGATAAATCATCGTGGCCTGGGAAATTATGTTTTTTCTTCTCAATGAACTACAGAATCTGCAAAAGCAGCTGAGATCAATGATCCCAGAAAACAGACTTTTCTGACTGCCAACATGAGAATTAAATCCTGCAGTGCAGCTCAGGGCAAAGAAACCAACTCTTACTCTCAGGGTAAAGAACCCCCTTGTAAAGAAACCAGCTCTTCATCCACAAGCTCATTCATTCTTCAGAGTGCACACAAACAGTGACAAGTCCAGAGCATCAGCCTCTATGCTTCTGCAGAACTCATGTGATTTTAAAAACCAGGTTAAAAAGAAAATAATAAAAGGTCACCAGCTCACACACAAAAGTAATTTGTTTCAACCAACCATTGTAGATTTAAAACCCTGAAGTGCTGCTACACTCACTCCAAAGAACAAAAAAATCATCTGTACTGAGCAAGAACAAAGCAAATTATGCATAAGCAGTTTCAATTTCTTACTTTTTGGCTCTATCGTTTCCATTGGTGCTCTATGTTGCAAGCCTAAGAGAAGGCACCACAGAGAAAGGCAAGCTCAACTGTAAAGTGTTCTCTGCAAGTCTTTTTTCTGCTCTTCTTGCCTCATGCCTTCAGACTAAGCTCCAAGGATTCTTAAAATAAGAACTATCTCACAGCAAACTGTGAAAGTAGATGTAAATTGTGATGGCAAAGGCAACAGGTGTATTCAATCAATGAGTAAAACTTAGCTTTAATACAAGGTAAGAGTCAGATAGAAACAAGTTTAAATTCTTACCACAGCAGCAATTTCTGCTCCAGTTTTATGGTTTAAAGCAGCCAGTACTACAGAGGCAATGAAAAAGAAGAAAGTGCTGAGTCCAGTGTTGACCAGATCCTAAAAAAATAAATTCAGTAGCATTACTAAATGGTGATCGTTTGCTTTATCAGAAGTGATGACACAGAAGGTAGGAACAAGAAGTGCAGCTCCTCTGGTGGCCCAGGTGTCCCAGGGAGGCAGAGGCTGTCCCACAGGAGCAGCAGGAGTGGGAGCTGCAGTGCCAGGGCACCCGAGCACCCTGCAGCCCTGGCACATCCCCTCAGGGCTGGCAGTGGGCACAGCTGGCAGCACAGGGCTCACCCTGCCCAGCGGGGCTGAGCCAGCCTGGGGTGCGCTCCTCACATCCAGCACAGCCCACACACCTGCCAGCAGCCTTCCCACCCCTCCTGCACTGAACCAAACTGCATCTCCTGTGCCACTGCTGGGAGGAACAGCTGCCAGCAGGGTAAGAACAGAGATTTTCACCTATTTACTGCACAAAACTGGTATTTCAAGCAGACATTTTAGAACATACACACTGCATCATGCTCAAGGAAAACTGCTTTGCTCCAAGCAAAAGAAAACAACTTGCTCCACACAATTCCTGTCACTGGTGTTCAGATGGTGATGCTGCCCTGCCTCACCTCAAACAGGGTCATGAACATGTCACTGGAACCAAAGGAAGCATTCTGAATGGCAGGTGTTTGCACAAGAGTGATTACATCAATACAAGACTAACTGATCAGACTCGAGGGAAAAAATACCCAAAGGTGTAAATAAGAGAAGAAACAAAGTCTAGAGTTGTTCAGGACAAGGTGCTCAGTGTGTTATCAGGACACCTTTCACATCTGATGTGTGTGGACCCTGCACTGTCTGCACGCTCCCACTAAACTGGGGAACACCATTCCCAAACACAAAGCCACCATGAATGAACAGGTGAGACAAGGGTGGAGGGACCAAGAAAGGACAATTCAGCACAAACACCAAATCTGTGAGAAGTAAATACTACCATAGACAGAAGGGATTGACAGAAAACCTTCAATTCAAGATTGCTGTGCTACTTACAGCCTTGAGGTAAAGAAAAAAACCCCAAAAAACCCACACAAAACCCGAAAAAAAACCCCCACAAAACCACAGTGAACATGACAACTCCCACCATATAAAAGCAATCACAACAATTAGAATTTAAGGACAATTTGTTCTACTTGACTCTTCTCCCACATGCAAGGCAGGCTCACTTCCTGTTACAGCTCCTTCACTTTTTCCATTTTTTAAATAATTATTTTATTTTTTTCCCAAAGTGCATCTTGTGAAGTGCAATGAGAAGTCAGGCTCAGAAGATTTAAGTCATAACTCTAAAGTGACTCCTGCGGGTGTGAGTCCCCAGCTGTGCTCCAGTTCCACAGCACAAGGAGTTTTTGGAGGGAACAGCGCTGTCCAGCCTGCCCCAAACATCTCCTGTCCCAGCCACAACCCCAGAACGCTGCAGACAGACACTGCAGAAGGTTCTGGCACTGTGCTACTCACATCAAACAATCTATTTTGAGGGTACTGACTCAGCACAGCTGGTTATCAGCACTGAGTGTCCAGGCTGCACCAGGCATCTCCGTGGCCTGAGCCTCATCTCCAACAGGGGCTTTCCCAGGGACCAGAGAGGTTCCCGTGGCTCATGGCCACACTCCTATCCAGGTGTCACGAGCCCCGTAAGACCCAAACTCTAATCAAATAGTAAAGAAACAAAAGCAAATTGTGGATCTTACAAATTCCTACCAATTTTTCACCTGCCTGCGTACAGAGATATTTTTTTTTACCCCTGCTCAAGCTCACTGAGATAGATGCTACCTGAGACCTAGGACATCAAACAAACCCAAATTCTATTAACTAGCTACTGCAGTTTCAATTATATAACTTTTTCTTTGCAGAGATGAAATTTAAACTTTATATAAAGAGCAGTGTTAGAAAATGAATGGCATGACAGAGTTTCTCCAAGCGTGCCCCTGTGCAGCTCTGAGTTTACACCCCCAGCTGTGCTCCTGCAGCTGCCAACACGAGCTGGGGCTCTCACCTGCAGGAACCTTCTTCCACTAGAGGGGAACTCTCACTGTATCTGCAACAGACCCACCTCAGCACTTCCACCAAGCCTCTATGTAAATGTATGTGTGTCACCAAGAATGGAGAAACTACATACTGAGGAGAGGGTAGCCCCTGAATAATTAAAAAAACAGAAATTAATTCAACTCAAGGTCAAGTTGTGTATTTTACTACCAGAGTACATCTGGCATCTACAGGAACGACCTGCAGAACAGAGACAGAAGAAATAATTCAGAAGAACTTGGTAATTACTGTAGGCAGGCATCTCAAGATGTGCTGCCATGACCAAAAATAGGGACAAAAATCACTCTGCACTCCTTTGGACTTATGGACACGACAGGTGGTAATCTTACCTTTGCCAGGGACACTGGAATGCTGCACCCTGTTCCAGTATCCACATTTTTAAAAGAATGTTGAAAAATTGGACAGGATACAGAGAAGAGCCTCAGAAGTTATTGAAAGGAGGAGAAAATTTCTCACAGTGTGAATCAAAAGAACCTAAACTGCTTTGAATATTAAAAAGATTGAGCTGTGTGCACTTAGAGTCCGGTGTTCAAACAATTAAAAACACTGGTTGTTTTAAAAGCTCAACATCAGAAAGCCAACAAAACTGACAGCAAAACAAAACCAACAGCTGCCAAGTTAAGGCAGAAGTCATATTCAAAATGAAGCTAATTTTAATTGTAGGAGACCTAACCATCAGAACAAACAGCCAAAGATGTATTTAATATTGTACCCTTTCACTTCATATAATCCAGGTTATGCTTTTTCAGACACAGACACACACACAAACACACATTTTGTACTTCTTTACCTAAAGACCACATGGATGGCACATGATGGTCTGTGATTGCTGGGGTCAGATGAACTCATTAATTAATCCTGCTGACCTCTGAGGTTCAGAATTGTCACCTTGGGGACCCTTCAAAGGAGCTCAGTGTAAGCAATGGGCCAGGCCTGCCCACAACATGACAGACACACTGATCACCTAGCTCCATGCTGCAAATGGACCTGCAAAATGTAAAATCCTGCTGAAATTAAACTGTTGATGCCTTTTCTAATGGACTTTGATATAAGTACAGCAGCAACTTGTCATCATCACTGGCATTTTATTCTATTTAATTTTTACAAAGAGTATCAAATTCTACACAGAGAATTCAACAATTTAAATCTAAAGAAGTGATTCTATCTTGAAGCTCCAATTTATTCATCTTTGCAATTCCATTCTCCCCGTTTAGGTCAAACCTTTCTAATGCAATTAACAAGTGATTCACATGCATATAATGAGGCTGGGTTTTTAAAAAGCTAAAATGAAAATTATTTTATACCCCCAGAGTAGACTTTGGAGCTTTAGGAGCAATGACAGCAGTAACACTGTCATATACACATGTAATGGTAACATCACAGATGCAAATAGCAATGGAGGCCCTTAATCCAAAATATGGGAGCTACTACTTAGAGCAGAAAGATAAGAAAAGCAAAAAAACCTCAGTAGTTTTGGGCAAAGTAAGAGGATAAATAAAAGAAAACAAACTACAGCAAGAAGCAGAGGACACTCCCTAAAATACTGCAAGTTTTTTCCACGTAAGAGAAAATGAATAATCGTGACAATAGGAAGAAAAAACTAATTGAAAAAAGATGAGCTGCTTCAAATCTGTCCATGATGGAGCTGAAGTTCTTGCTATTATATTTCTAGACAAAGTAAAACCACATCACAGAGGTAGAAGAATTTCTGCTGAAATTACAGCAACCTCATGAGACAGTGTGCTGTGCCATAAAATCCTGTGCAGAGCTGCCATCCACAACAGAACCAAATCTCCGAGCTGAATCAAACCCACTCCAGGCTGCTGCTGCTTCCTTTCTCCTTTCCAAAATAATTCAAGTGAACAAATGACTCCTGGTCACTTGCTAGTTTATTTGCAAGTGATTCTGTTCAGTCCCAGTGGTCCTGCCAGTCCACCTGAGAGTATCCAAGGCCATGGATTTGCTCTCTGTCCCACTCGGGGGAGGACCAGGCAGAGGAGATGTTGTAACTCATGGATGAAGATGGGCTTATGCCAAGAAAAATATTTTATGCTACAAGAGGGCAACACTTTTGTTCTGCTGCTTCTGCAGTGAAGGCAGGAAGTCCCATTCCACGATTCTGTAACCATCCCACACTCTGGTTGTTGAGGGTCCAGGCAGGTATAGCTCCTGGATACAGAGGATGGAAAAGCTGAACTGGTGCTAATGAGAGCTCTGTTAACAGATCTGGCCACTGCCACCAAATCACTGCTGAGATCTTCCTTTCAGGCTGGGACATCACCAGAGCTGCCTCTGACACTCAGAGGCTCCGGCAGCACCCACACATCCTCATCCACAGCTCCCCACAGCCCCACACAAGCTTCTAGGAGTCATTCAATCAAAACTCCTGCCCTGCCCTTCTATCCTGTACATCATCCTGCACAAGTGCCCAGGTACTCTTTAGAAGGCAGACAGTGCCATGCTGCAGCTGAAACTCATGCAAACAGAGATACCACATTTAAACTGGTGCCTGCTCTTGTCATTTGCTTTCTGAAATCCAAAAGTTTACATCTTGACGGAGATTCAAGTGGCTAAACTGATGTACTCTGGAGCAAAGCCTGCACATTTCAGCAACCTGACTGTGCTACAAAAGGTGACAGAAGTCAGTACCAGAATCAGACACCTGCTGGTGTCTGATTTATCTTCCATAGAAGACAGAGCTCAAAGTAACATTTCCTTTTAGTTTTGTTTAGGTTTGCTGGTTTGTTTGTCAGGGGAAGGGAGGGGGAGTGTGGTTATTAGTATTTTTAAATTATTATTTTAATTTTTTTTGCACAATGACCTTAATTTTTCCTCCAACCAGTACTTTATTTACAAGGTTTGGGAACATTTTCCCTTGCCTCTATATGAAGGTGTTAAGTTGAAGGTTACAAACACACCAGGCAGTCCTCTAAACCAAGCACCTCTGGTCGAACTCCCAGAATTTTATTCTGTTATTAAACATTGTTTGAGTATTTTGCACTACAATTAAAAATGGAAACATGGTTCATCAAGCAAAAATAAGTGCTAGGTAGAACGAACCAAATTAACCCTATAAGCATTAACTGCCATCTCTTTTTTCCCTCGTATATTTAGAGTTACCTTGGTAAACACAAGATACACATAAGCACTGCTTCCCCAGTAAAAGAGCCCATGAATATAAATCTCAGAAAGTTACTGTCACAAAGCAATAGACCACATCTGCAATAACTACCAAAATACATGATCTTTCTTGTATTTAAAACTAGAGACTGCATTTATCACAGAGTAACATTTACACCATGCACCAAACCAGAACAGTCCATGAAGAGCCAAGAGAAAATAAATTCTTACAATTGTTTTTAAACACATAAAATGTTCATTTTTATCCTTAACAGGTACTGCTATTTTGAAAGCAGTAAGTATAAAGGTCAAGGATGACTGACTTAATTTTTCATTCAACCGCTAAGGAAAGCAAAATATTTTTTTCAAAACAGAAGGGAAAAAAATAAATTAAAAATATAAATAAAAATCAAGATTGTCCTGTGAAGGACTTTGAGCTATAGCTTTGTAATTATACTGTGCAGAGGCAAGGCTGGCACAGGACAGTTTTGTCACTCAGTTTTGTCACATGAAATTTTCTGCCAACTCCTTCAAGTGTCAGCTGCTTTGCTACACAAGGTTTCACTGCTGCAAAACCAAAAAACAAGCAGCTCTGCAGAGATGATGAAATCAGTGTTCAGGCAGCACAGAACTCCCCAGCTGCCCTGTGTGTTCTAACACACACACCTGGGTCCCTGTTTGCTCCCTGGGGCTTCCCTGGGACTGAGTCCAGTGGAACTCTGATTTTGTGCTGTGCTCAGCTCTGTGCCTCACTTCTGAGCTGAAAAACTGCAGCCAGAACTGGACTCCCAAAAATACACTCCATAACTCCAGTGAGTGCTTCAAGAAAATAATTTAAAGCAAAAAATCAATGGTCAAAATGTCTTGGAATATTTCTTCCCTACACACTGACAAACAGCTCATTCTACTGGCTGATCATGCAATGATTCACGTTGGTACTCAGGTAATCTGGTTTCCCTTGTCACACAAACTTCCATCCAAGGGACACTGCCAAATTCCAGCATTCCCAGCTCCCTGGCACCACTGAGGTGTCTCCCTGAGCAGGAGAGAGGATCCCAGACCCAGCCCAGCCCAGGGAGCAGATCCCAGGGCAGGATCCCAGTCCCAGCCCCAGGAGCAGATCCCAGGGCAGGATCCCAGTCCCAGTCCCGCCCAGGGCAGGATCCCAGCCCCAGGAGCAGATCCCAGGGCAGGATCCCAGTCCTACCCCCAGGAGCAGATCCCAGGGCAGGATCCCAGT
>JAWWMS010000028.1:1509342-1521693 GCA_035048045.1 Chlorospingus semifuscus
GGAGCAGATCCCAGGGCAGGATCCCAGTCCCAGCCCCAGGAGCAGATCCCAGGGCAGGATCCCAGTCCCAGCCCCAGCCCAGCCCAGGGCAGGATCCCAGTCCCAGCCCAGCCCTGTGGAGCAGATCCCAGGGCAGGATCCCAGCCCAGCCCCAGGACTCCAGCACCTTTCCTGCTCCTGCAGGCAGCTCACGCTCACCCTTTGGATACCAGACCCTCAGACCTCCCTGTACATCACATGAGATGCAAATCATGAATTTTAGAAAAAAGAAAAAGATAATTTAGGCAAAGACTAAACCATAGCAGAATTCATTAGCTCTCTCTGAAATCAACCATGCCTGAGCTCCTGGTAGAGCAGGAGCTGCTGTGCTCCCCATTCCCCTGGGCCACTCCTGTCTCCCTGCAGAATGGGCTCCCTCTGAGCTCTGAGGCACAAAGGAAATGGAAATTTCCACTGACAGGTTCCCCAGCTTTTGCATTTTTGCATATTATTGATAGTGCTGCACAACACAGACAAGGGACTGTTCTTTCATCTTGCAGGAACAAACCAGCCTCTCTCCAACACACCCAGACAAGGCTCTTTTCTGCCCTCACCAGCTCCATGCTTCTTGCATGTTTACCTCAGGAAAATATGAAAATGACTGGCAAGTCTCTAATTAGTATCTAAACAAATATCTTTTCCCCAAATGGCTAAAAAGATACTTTTTTTTTTTTAATTTAGCACCTTTGCATATCTGTTAGATCCTAGTCCATACTCATCCACATTTCATTCCAGCCAGGGACAAGGGACATCTGCCAATATCCACAACACATTGGAAAGAATTCTCATTTTAATAAACTTTTAAAGGAAACAATCCTGTGTTGGACAATAGCAGTTGATGGCCAGGTACTTTCTAATACATAGGATCATTCGAAAGCAAATTATTTCAATGGTTCCTAGGAAAAAGTGGTATTTTTAAAGAAAGATTTTTTCCTAAATTTAAGTCAGTTGAATTCCTTCAAGCACTGCAACAGCCTCTTCTTCTCACACAGCTTCTAAAAGCAATGCTTGAGACTTTCCATAAGGGAAATATGCATTATAAAGTCATATATATTTTTAAAAGCATGTATCTTGATGAATTTATACATAAGCAGGGGTGACTTCCTTCTAAGGCACTCAGGAATATGAAGGACTGTTGTTCAGAAAGCAACTCCTGTAGTAACTCTGTCATATACAGAGGCTGCAAAAGTATAAAAATAACCATCAAAACACAGGGAAGTAATAAATATTGAAAGAGGCAAATAATGTATGAACATACATTTAAATTGTAAAAAATAAAATGCCAAAAAAAGCAAAAGGAAAAAAAAAAGTCAGCCAGAACCCTACATTCTTAAATTTCTTACTAACTTGGCCAAAGTAATGTCCCACAGGTGTTTTATGAGCAAGCTTTGATCCCACACTCTGTACGTGCAGGAGCAGAAACAGCTGTAGAATCACAGAATGGTCCCAAACACTCTGAATGCTGAAGGTAATCTCTCACTCCTGCCAGAGAAACAGTCCCAACTGTTTGTTAAAATCAAATAATCATAAATAAAAATCAAATCTAATCAGATTGCTGAAATCTGTAAGAAACACCAGGAAGCAGGACGGTCTCATCAGCCCCACAAGCTGCCAGTTCAGTTCCCTCCTCACTTCTGGGGAGCTCTGGTGCAAGGATGGGAGCAGCATTTCACCTCCAGTTCACAACTCAAGGCTCAAAGAAGGAGCCTTGGGAGTCAAGGCAGATTCCTGCTGCCTCTGGATGTGGCAGTGTGAGCTGAAGCCAAGCCCTGCAGGGATTCCAGGGGCCCTCTGCCTGATCTCCACCTGCTCTCACTGCTCCAATGCCACTGAGGCAGGGGCTGCAGAGCGCAGCCACTGCTCAAAAACTGAAACACCTTTATGAAACAAAACAAAGAAACCCCAAAGCACAACTGATTGGATTTGTAACCCCACCCTCTTCCTCAAAACATCTCCTAACAGGTGCTATGCAGGCACAATTGATGCCACCACAAAGGGGTCATTTCTGGACAGTTCAGCCACACAACACCTTATCTATCCACCGAGCACTCCTAGAAGGAGTTCATCAACTGACTGTGCAGCCCCAGGGTAGAAAGGATCACCTAATTCCACGTTCCAGTCTCAATTTAACCAAGTCACTTAGGCTGAGAAACTAAGCAAATTGCTAATT
This sequence comes from Chlorospingus semifuscus, assembly GCA_035048045.1. Taxonomy (NCBI): domain Eukaryota; kingdom Metazoa; phylum Chordata; class Aves; order Passeriformes; family Passerellidae; genus Chlorospingus; species Chlorospingus semifuscus. Next base: position 1,511,552 of record JAWWMS010000028.1, read on the forward strand.
AATAAATTATGTTTTAAAATTTTTTTTAATCACACAGAAGCCTAAAAACCTCTGGGACTCTGACAGTACTTGCAAAATTACTGTTCTAACACAGAACACTGGCAAAATTGTATCTGTACTGTCCAAAGAAGTTGGTATAAATATTGCCCTTGAAGCTGACAGATCTTTTGCTAGAGTGATTTTGTGACTGTGCTTATGCAACCCAGTCTGAAAGTTTAACTCAGAATACAGCATGAAAATAGAGACATGTACAAAAGGAATGTGCACCACCAGCAGTTCTCTTCCTAAAACTCCTCATATCTGAGAACAGATTAAGCATTGCCAGCCAATGTTTAATAGTTAGGTGTGTAGGCAATACAAAACACCCAATTTTCACAGAAAGCACTTAATTTATACACTACTGCCCAATGATTGAATTAGTCTATGTAAGAAAATATATGTAACAAATTTGTCCTAACATAAAAAACCCCCAGGTTAAGAGAGAACAACATGCTGCTGTAAATCAGCATCTGTCAAAGTTAAACAACTACAGGCTGCATTTTTATCCACTTCACCCACACAGCACAATTGCTGGCATTAGCAGAAGTTTGTCCTCCCAAAGACAATCTACCAGAACACGATTTTAGTTCCATTAGTGCAGTTTAATCTTGCCATATTTCTCACCTCATTCTGCTGTTGGCATTCAAAATAAATGTAAGTAAAATGTATACTTTACCCAGCATAAAGAACACTCATACACAATACTAAACAACAGGAGAAAGCAAAGCCCAAAGACCAAACTTAAACCAGATTTGCAGCTATTTTTAACCCAGTGAGGATTCAAATGAACTTACAGTGAGATTCCAGTTGATCTGGGGTATTCTTGTGTGAAGGCTGAGACTGAACAAAATCAGGAGAGCCCCGGTGACCACCAGAGCACTGCAGCTGACGAACTCAAAGAAATAAAGGCCCTCGCAGGGGGAGCATTCCATGATGGTCTCTATGCAGATGAACGCCGTCAGCGCCAAAAGCTGGGAAGAAAAACAAGTGGGGAAAAAAAATAAATAGATTTGCACATTTTGAAAGTAGCCACAAGTATTCCTGAAATTTCCACTGGGAACGTGATCGGTTTACGCTCAGGAATGTGTGATTTCAGTTTACAACACGGCACTGTGCAGGGAGCAAAAACAAAAGCAAAGTAATGTATGATTTTCTGGATTTGTCCCATTCAACAAAGAACACTTGGGCACTTTTAAAAGAACTCTAACACCAAAATGACCAAGACACCCCAAAAAGCATGAAACCCTTGCAGGCCACTGGCTTAACATGCAAACAGCACCTCAAACATCTTATTACATTTTTTACTCATGATACACTATTCCAAAACTAGAAGATGGAATGCATTTGTCAACCTCAAACACAATTCAGAGTATTAATGTTATGTGATTGTAAAAGACATGTCAATAAAGATTATTACTTAAAATTCACTGCCAATTGAGATCTAAATCAATTCAAAATAGAACAGATTCAGGATTTCTACCAGTCTCCAAAAATGCCTGCCTTTTTCACATTTATCATCATCAGTACACTGGATTTCATATAAAACATATTTTATCATTCCTTTATAGCACAATAAAACAAGCAGCTAAGAGATGAAGGAAAATCCCCTGGCGCTGCAATCACAAACATGGAACTGGGATAATGACAGGTCACTCTAAATTCAGAGGATGTACTGGAAGAGTTAAGACATGTGCACTCTGATTTCAACAAGAGTTGAATTCACCATTTAGGATACAACCCTAACACTCGCTCTACTTGAAAATAAAGTCTGCCCAGTGGACAAAAGTAAATATATCCCCCCAGAGGCCAGTACCAGGCAGCAGGGACAGCTGCCACCACCATGGGACACCACTGGCACACCATGGGCACACAGCTCCCACACCACGCCTGAAGCAACTGCAGGGATGGTTTGGGGGTTTTTTGTTGTTTTGTTGGGGTTTCTGCATTTTCCAGGACAAGCAAGGAAGGCCTTAAGAATGTTTTGCTTTGGTTTGCAGGACAACCACCCCCATCCACCCACTGACATTTTTTAGAAAGAATTCTCTTCTTGCTGTGCCACAAAATTCTGTCGAGGCTGCAGTAAGCACTTCAATCTGAGGATGAGGAACTAAGGGAGATTCTTTCCTCAGAGTCAAATATTCAACAATCTGAATGTTTTGCACTAACATAAGTTTAGAAGATGGACAGAAGCCAGGATAAAAACCAATTTCTGCTAAATCCTCCTTTGCCAATTTCAGTGTTTTGCAAATACACTTCCTTCAACACTCTTTATGCTTCATCCATTGGTTTGTCTTCGCCTCCCACAACAAAACTTGCAAAATGAAGAAAGAGGATTTTGAAAGAAGTAACCAAGAAAGCATTTTTGCCACTAACATGAGCAGTAATTCCAAGAAAAGGACAATACCCCTCACACTCATCTGCTACATACTTCAGAATACAGCAGAAAATGTAAATTTAAAACCAGATTAAAACTCAACAAAACTGCTTTAATAAAAAACTCACACTTGGTTGGAAAGCCTCTCACAGTTCACTTAGCACATGTTCATTAAAGACAGCAGATGCCACACTAATTTTTGTCAGCTAACAGAGCAGGCCAATTCACATCAAGCAAATTCTCAATGGATACTCAGTGATTAAACACTTCAGATTTTATCTTTGACATTGAATAGCTTCAGAAAGAAAGATCACGTGTGAAATGGAACATTCAGAATCAAACCAGAATCAAAGTCAAGCTATGATTTCAGCAATGACACACACACCAAAAAAACTGCTGTCCAGACACAGCCTCATTTTAAAGTATTAGCATGTCATGAAGTTCATCTTCTCTGTAAACACAAGCCTCAAAACTGAAGATGACACTGAATGCAATTTTAAAAAAAGCTTTAAAAACCAATCTTTGCTCTTTCAAGAAGGATCAACATCACACATTAATGCTAAATGTTAGCCAGCAAAATTTCTACTTCTAGATTCTCCAATATAATAAAGTTTCTATTTTTCTTGACACTATTTTTAATATATTATGACACTTGTAATCTTTTGTTTTCTTTTAAAAGGTATGGTTCTGCAATACTCTTTAGAAATACTGCAGTACAAGCCCCAAATATTAGGTTCATTTTCTCAAAACATGAACAACTCTGAATTGTGCCACCAACATTAGGCTGAAGGAGCCAAAATCTCTGGCACATAAGGCGCTGCACAGGGCACCAACTCTGGTTTTGCTGACAAACTGTGACACTGACTCTTCTCCACACCAGGCAGCATTGCTTCCTCAAGGCCAACACACCCTTCCTGGCTTGCAAAGCTCAAAAGAGACCAAAGAGTTTCCTGCAAGCAGCATTAGAAATTAATTATGTACTGAAGAGACACTTGGAGCAATGAACTCAAATAATCCTGTGTTATTTACATATTCCCAAGCCCAGAATTAATAAACTCCAGAGCAACTCTATATTTAGATTTCATTTTATCCCTTAAGAAACAATAAAATACATTTACCTGTGACACACTTTTATAAGAAAAAAACCTTTAGCTGTGTACACTTAGGTGTGACTTAACCCAAAGCATTTCAAATGCAAGTAAAGATGTGCCATCAGCAGCTGCAGCAGCCTGGGGTGTGGCAGCCCAATCTACTGATAAATTCACCAGAGAGGCTGGGAGAAAACCTCAGCTGCCTCCCTGTCTGATGGAGGGAGACAAGAAAAGGACAATAGCCCCGTACACACAGTTTACTTCTATCTCTTTGGTACTTCAAATAGATTACAACTAGATCTGTTAGCATTTTTCTTGCAGTAAAAATGTATGTTCCCCTTCTCAAAGTCTGTCCATGCTGCCAGTGCTACAGACACTCCCTCCTGCCACCTGCCTCACAGCAAAGCCATGGCAAAACATGAAATCCACATTAATCACTTCATCAGAAACTTTCTTTTTCCTAATCACAATAGAAATCTCAATCCTCAATACAAAATATATTCTCTTTAAAACATCGGGATAATCTTGTCCTCCTACACATTTATAAACTTGCCTGAAGCATCCTCCCAGCTTGCAGTTACAAGTTAAATGAAACTTCAATAAAACATACTTACTATCACTTTCACTGCCATTCTCCCAGAGAGGAACCTAACTTTGTTTTCAATAAAACTGCTCAGAACACAAGAAATGAAAGTGAAATACACAAGGTTGATTCCACAGCCCCATGACTTAGAGATCTTAAAAGTGTTGTGCAAATGCTGCCACACGAACCAAAGCTGCCTCTCAAAGGCCAGGGCTCATCCACTGAGAGGCTTCATTAAAAAATCCCAGCCGTGTGCTAACATTCATTATCACAGTGGTTTGTAATTGATGAAGTAAGTAACTTGTGAGGCAGTGTAGACAAATGAGGCTGTGAATTAACAGGAACACCCCAGGCTGGCAGGGCTGCGAGCACAGGGAGTCCCTGGCTCTGCCACAGCTCACAGGAGATCAAACTGCTGCCCTGCCCTTCCATGCCCACTGCACACACTCCCTCCTGGGAAGGGGAAGCAAGGATCACGAACCTCCAGCCCTCCTGGGCAGCCTCCATGCTCCAGCCAAGCTTGCCCTGCTCCAGGTGACTGAGGCACGAAGCTGCAGAGAAAAACCCAACTCCCCAGCTCTACAGCTCACTCCCTGCTTTGGAACACTCCAGAGCCAGGATCCTGCTTCTGCCTCCCACAGCTGCAGCTCCAAGGCTGGCTAAAAAACCCCACAAAACCAGGGGAACAGCACAGGTCTTGGCCAACAAAATACACCATGACATTTGTCCAAGACAGGAGGCAACCCCCACTTTCAAATCATACATCTTTTCATAGTTTGGGGTGATGAGATTTGGCATGTTTTTCCGCAAGCAGAAGTTTCAAGGCTGGTTTACCAGGGAAAAATGAGAAGTTGAATGTGGTGGAAATCTCCTCTTACATGAATTACTGCTCTCCCCCACGAATAACACAGCTACAGCTTTCTTGGGCCAAGGCAAGAGAGGAAGTTTTCTCTGATGGACAAAACAAACCTTTCCATCTGGTATTCCCTGCACCAAGTACTTTGAGAGTTTTCTATTCCACTCTAATTCCTCCAACACCCTAACATTTGTATAGCCCTCTTTTACTACTAACCCTTGTCTTTTTTTAGCAGTTGCTTTTGGTTTCTCTTCTACTTCCACTCTTCTTAGAGTTAGTACAGTGAATATTGCATTAAAATGCAACTTTGTCATAACAGAAACATCTGCTAATGCTCAGGTCCATGCAGAGCTATCCCAGGCCAGCTGCAGTGGCACCTTTCTCTGGTAAGGATCTGGTGTACAAAGCAGCTCAGCAGGAACGAGCTGTGCTCAGGTGAGCTGAGGAAAGGTCTGGCTCTGCCGGCGTGGGCACTGCAGCCCCCGAGCTGTGACAGAGCATCCCTGCCCTGCATGCCCCCTCTGCCACCACCACAGCCCACAGGCAGGAGGAAAAAGCCCCAGGCAGAGGGTTAAACAGGAGATGTGCTCCCAATGATGCCATTTTGTGCTTTCAGCCCTGAATAAAGGGGCAAGTGTTACTGGCTGGGGTGATTCCTGCACTGAGCCCCCAGAGCAGCTCCAGGAGCCACCACAATTCAGGGCCACCAATTCCTGAGAGAGCCTCTGCTCCCAGATCCAGTGTCCTTGGAGTCAGCCACACCAGCCTCCACCACCACAGCAATTCATCTCAACTTTCCTGCAAAAGGAGAAGGGCCCTTAATGAAGAAATCATCTGCCCCAGGGCTATGTAAATGGCTCATATTTACATCACTCTCTTGGCAACACAGGCCCATCAGACATAAAACACTCTTTCCCAAAATGGTGATGACCTGCTGTAACAGGTACCAACACTGGAAAAGAACTTTTAGGAGGTTGCTAATGGTTTATTTTTCCTGTCAGAATATGTTGTGCTGTATTTTTGAGGAAAATAATCAAAGAACTTTGCACGAAAAATAAAAAAAGACAGTTCTGCAATGAAAACAAAGTAAAAAATGAGTTTTCCTGTTTATCTAAAACACTACCACAGAAAGCCTTATTGTGTGGTTAAATGACATAATTACGCATGATTTCCAAAAAACCACAAAATGGTCAGCATTTTTTCTGCCTGAAAAATACCCACAGAATTTTAGAAAGAATGTCACACTAGCGAGACATTTTTACATCCAGACTGTTTAAATTAATGGTACAGCAGAATTCACATGCACAAAATAGGGAGGAATATATTGCTTTTACACGCTTAAAGTATCTGAAGACTTTGAACTTTCTGGAATTAAAATCTAGATTTATTGTTCTCATTTCCTTGGCCCAGCAGTCCCAACTTTATGCATGAAACGAAGTGGGTCTCATTCCTTGCAAAGCACATGCATTTCCCACATCTGAAACAGCTGGCACAGATATGAATATTTGGGATCATATGGCTCAAACGCAGTCCTGCTCCTCCAGCAGGAAACCATCTTTCACCCTAAGCAAAAAATGACTGATTTCCCTCCTGCTCTGCATCCTCAAGGCTCCAAGAAAAGTGTTATTAACTCTGGTAAGAGGCTTCAAGGGGCCTTAAATCACAAAGGAGCATTAAAACTTCCCTGCAAGATAGAAAGTTTAGGAAAACAACACTTACCAGAAAGGGAAGCTTAAGCACCACCAGTGATTCAGCACCCTGGGTAAATTAAATAAATTGTGCTCTAATGGCACAAACAATCAAACCAACCCAGAGAAATTCAACCAGGCCTCCCAATTCACCTCTGATCTGCTTTTGCTGGTGATGGTAGAAATAAAAGCAGAAAATATAATTTTCAGATCATCACTGCACCTCTAGTGTTGTACACAGAGATGCAAAGTTTTCATTATTCCTTAGTTCACTTTTGGCTGTAATGTGGCAAAACTCCAGTGCAATAAATTTGGTGGAATCTTTAATGAATCAGCTGATCTTCTGCCACCTCCAGCAGTTTTCTATAACCCTAAGATTCAGCTACTGCAGACTTCCCCTTCTCAGTGTAGGCAGAAGACCAATTCTAAATACAGAACATATTGTTGAGACCTGAAACATTTTGATGGTGTATTAGGAGAAAGGGTCATATTTAAGAGTGAGGGTAATCAACACCCAAAATCAACAACAGAATGATGGTTTTTCCAAAGCATTTGTGACATCAAAACTAAGGCTTATTCTAAAAAAAATGAATTGAACTACAGTGAACAGAAGAAATTCTCAACTGGCTAAACCAGAAATGCATCAATTCTTAAAGTGAACTTAATCATAGAATCTAGAACAAAAAAAGCTACAGACATGATGTGGTGACTTATTTCCTGCTAACTGCATTAGTACAGAGTTTTGTTATTGCTTGGACACACTTATACAACAAACATTCTTATCTGCTAGATAAATGCAAAACCAATTCCAGCTCAAGTACCGTTAAACACACAGTAGGTTTTGACAGATAAAACAAATATAGTTCTTCCTAAGAAAACAAAAACAATGAACCCCCCCAAAAGTCTGATTTAGATGTATTTTAGGTTTTGTCCACCAAGCAGTTGACCAAACAAACCGCTGAACAGCATCTGAAGCCAAGGCACACTGCAAGGAGATTTTTGTTTTAGGCACATGACATTTCCCCACTGAAATCTGAATGAGATTCAAACAAACCTTCCAGATTAGACAAAAATGAATGTAGTGTGCCACCTGACCCATAAACAAAAGCCCCTCAACAGTTTTTTAGCAACCCCACCCTACAGGAAGGTTCATTTGAAGACCATAGGGAGAGCCATGCTTTAAACAAAACCAAACATAATTAGTTTCTCCCACCAATTCCTCTCCACAGGAACTTGTGCCTCCAGTCCCCAGAAACTATAATTCTTGTGTAGCACAAATCAAAATATTTTCATAAGTAACAGGTTCTTCAAGACAATAATGAACAAAATCCCAACACAGAGTCTCACATTTTTAACTTTCCCATTCATATTCTGCATTAATCACCTATTCCTGAACAACCCAGTGAAGTGAACAACTCATAAATGGAAAGGTTTATTTTGTATCCACAGCACATGAATTGTGCCAATGGCTACAGTGAGTGTCATCAAACAGAGAAACTAAAGGAGGTAGATGGTTCTTCACTCCTTTTTCACCAGATCCTGATATCAGAGGCTCAATTTTCCCCTTCACTGTCTCGTGCTCATCCTGGCAGCATCTGGAAGCAGATTTTTCAGCCATTCTAATTCCCAAGCCCCAAAGCTGGTCTGTTAATGATGCTCCCTGGTGCCAGACCGGGCAGGTTGCCCAAGGCAGCTGCAGCTCCCCCAGGTCAGGCAGTGAAATTTGCCTCAGCGCCCCTGCCTGCCCCAGGAGCAGAGAGGGACCCCCAGGCCAGGGAGCTCTGCACACAAACCCCTGCAGCAGGGCCAGGCCTCAGAACAGGGCTCCAGGTGCTGATAAAAACCATAACAAAGCACTCACACAACAGCGAGTGGAAATTCTTCAACAGCAGCATTACCCAGCTAGGTTTCTTCAAGTCTAATTTTATCACAATCTGACCAGCATTTGCATATCGTGTTCTTCAACAAGACAGGCAAAAATAGGTCAAAGAAACCATCATACATTTCTTTGGTGCCACACTGAATGTAATTTTGTATGCAGTGAGTCATCTGCGTCCTCCTCAGCCACTGCCAGCTGCAAGTAGTGGGGGCAGAAGGAAGAATAAAATATTTTCCTATTAGTCCCATTTGCTGCTATAGTCCTGCTCATGCAGGCTTTACCACAACATTTACACAAAGTAAAAACTGGCTACAGGTAACAAAATGGAGACTAAATCCAGCTTAACTGCTCTGTTAGCATGCCTCACTTTCAGGCACCAAAGAAAGGAAATAAAACCTTCCTTAAAAATCACTGCCAAACCCTGTCAGTCTCACAGACTAATTTAATAGTTAGTGCCACTGAAGTCAGCAGAGTCCCCAGTTTTGTATCAGCGTTCATGAGGTGTCAGTAACACCTGCGTGGGTCACTCAGTGTGCAGCATCTCTGCTTTAAATATCACTGTGCTTAACAAAAGGTTTCCTCTGCTCTCAGGAGGTCCCTCCAGCGCAGCCCCACCTCTCCCTGCCCAGCGCCCTCTCCATCCACTTCTGGCACCTTCCATTAAGTCAGGCTGTAAGGATGCAGAGCTTATCACACCTTTGTTATTTACACAAAATGGGCAGATAAAACTGCCCTGTTCTTGTCTCAGGGCTGCACACACACACTCTGCTGGAATACAGCACATCACTGAGATCCTACTTGTGTGATTTTTAAATAAAGTGCAAATAATCCCTATTGCCTCACCCATGAGGATTCTCTGTTCAGCTTTTAAAAAAGAAAAAATCAATACTTCTGAACTGGCTTCATGTTCCCATCCATGTTCACAGGCCAGCCTGTGCTGGAAACCTGTCCAGTCAAAACAATATTAAAACACAGTAAATCTGGTAACAAACAGATAAACTAAGTAATTTATTAATTTTAAGAAGTAAAGGTATAATTATAAAATTTGTCAAGCATTGGGTCTGCACAGCCTCTAGTTTAACTATCCTGTTTGGCTATTTTAAAAAGTGAAAGTTCGATTTCATCACTATCAGAATCTGCCTGTATCCTTTAAAATCCTGTTTAATCCCAACTATGAATAACCATCAAACATCCCACAAATACTAAGACAAGAAAGGAATTTTAATGAGAAAACAGTCAAGAACTTAAAGTAGTCCTAGGGAATCCACTGAAGTTTTTTTGGGTTTGTTTTTGCTTAAAGGAAATGGTGCAAAATGTCCCTGCAATCCCAAGGTTCCCAAGGCTGTAACCCGAAGGCCCCCGTGGATGCCATGCCTTAAAAGGCAAAAAGAGCCCAGACATCCTGGAGAAGGAGAACATTCAAACAGGAGAGGTGGCCAGGACAGACAGAGCCCTGCCAGCTGCATGGGGAACGCAGCAGCCGCCGTGCTGGACAGACAGACAGACACGGGGGGCAGGACAGACTGACACAGGGGGCAGGACAGACAGACACAGGGGGTGCACGACAGACAGACACAGGGGGGCAGGACAGACTGACACAGGGGGCAGGACAGACAGACACAGGGGGGCAGG
>JAWWMS010000028.1:1583910-1600203 GCA_035048045.1 Chlorospingus semifuscus
CATGGGCAGGGGCAGCTCCTGGGCTCAGGCCCTGCCCGTGGCTCTGGGGCCATGGCTGGGCCCGCAGCAGAGCCTGGCTCCGTCTTTTCAGCACACCCCTTTATACATTCATATATATACAGAGAGATATACATAATATCAATATTTAGAATATACATATTTATATATTTAGATATTATATACTTATACAACAAACATTGCACAAATAATTTATATATCTTATATAAAAACGTACATAAGTACCTACGTATATACTTTTATGTATCTCCACCCCCCTTTGTGTATACACTTAAGATTATGTATGCATAATACATATATCCTGTTAATTTATTGCATATCTACTGTCCGTGTGCCGGTGGAGCCCTCACGGCCCCGGCGGTCGGACATAGCTCCTGCTCCCCGCGGCCCCGGGGGCCTGTCCCCGGCGCGGCGCCGAGCCGGCCCGTGCCCTCCGCGGGCCGCCGGAGGCGCGGCCCCGCTCCCCGCTCGGTCGGAGCCGGTCCGTGCCGTGCGGTGCCGGTCCGTGCCCGCCCGCGGTACCTGAGCTGGCGGTCGTAGCGCTGTTCCTTGAGGCCGGCCCGGCCCGGCCGCGCCATGGCCGCTGCTCCCGCTGCGCACGCGCGGGGCGGGTCCTGCTCTGCCCTGCCCTGCCCTGCCCTGACGAGCGGCCGCGGCTGCGGCGCCGAGCCCGGGCCGTGCGCTGATTCCGGGCGAGTCTCTGCCTCCCTCAGCCCTGGCTGGCAGCAGCGCTGCAATGCTGGAGGCTCGAAGCCGGCAATGTCGGTAGCACCTGGATCTTCCCGTCTCACTCGCACCCACCCCGTGTGCACCAACGCCGCCCTTGCCCTTCGCTGTGCCGCTCCTGGGGACCCCTCCGCACCGTTTGCCGGCACGTGAGGCCTCAGAGAGAACTCTATTAAACACGGCTTTCTCCACATCAAATAATTTCGCCCTAATAATAGTCACAACAGGAGTAAACCTGCCCCCATCAGCTTTCCTCCTCATCTCAACCCACCCATTTTTTAAAGCAATGCTACTCCTCTGCTCAGAGTCCGTTATCCACAGCCTGAAGAGTAAACAAGAAAAATAGGAGGCCTACAAAAAACACTTCCAACAACACCCCATGCCTAACCACTGGCAATCCAGCCCTCATGGGAGCCCCACTGCTAGCAGGATTCCACTCAAAAGAGCTCATGGAGAGTTTAATCACATCCTACCTATGCCTTGGCACTACTCCTCATGAAATGTGGAGTATGTAAAATTTTGTTAAGAAAATGTTCTTTGCTGTCTGATCTTTGTGACTTGCAAACCTAATCAACAAGGAGGGAGATTTAATCTGTGAAAGAGAGCAGCCAACAAGCTCTAAGTGATGTGCAGCTGTTAGAAACACAAATTCCTGGTCAGCAGCATTGCCTTGTCAAGGTGTGGGGCTGGACATGTTCCGATGATCTCAGCCCCGTGGGAGGTTAACAGAGGTCAGGAGAAGGATTTCCACTGATACATGAGAAATGCAGAATTCAGCGGCCACGAGGACAAGGAACAAAGCAAGGCCACTCAGTAACTGTGTGGAATCAGCTCCGAGCGGGTAAAGGGGAATTGCGGTCAGGAGCACCAACTCCTGGAGCGGCCCACAGGAAAGCAGCGAGCCAAAGGAGGAGAAAGAGAGAGCGTGGCAGTGATTAGCAGGAGATGTGAGACACTCGTTAACCAATAGAAGAGAGAATACTAATAAATAAGAGAACTATGTAACCTGTAGCCAATGGACACTCATGTCTTTGTTTGCTAAAATATATAAATAGGGGAAAGTACAGATAGTTGGGACAAGTTGGGCTGCTTGATTTGTGGGACACCACCGAACACGAGGCTTGGTAACTCTGAAATAGACAATCAATGTCTCTCTTAAGTGTGTATTTACTGGCTGTTGCACAGGAATGGATCCAACTTATCTGGACAACAGTGCCATTACCAGAATTTATGATTAAAATGGGCATTTCTCTGCATCTCTCGATGCACTTTTTGTATGGACTTTTGAGGCATTTTCAGGCAGACTGAGGCAGAAGCCCTGAAGGTACTGCAGTCAGGAAAATCCGGTAGGATGTATTTTGCAGAGATGTTGCACATTATTGCAGTTATTTGTGCTTAGTATGGAGACAGGAACATATGAAATCTGTTGTGCCGGTGTGCTTCTGTTATGAAGATCTTCCCATATAGGATCAGCATTGGTTGGACTTTGACAGTGTACAAAAAAGGAGAATATTTCAACACCTTAAAAGATTTCAACCAACATTTCTGGCACTAAGTTTCAACAACAAAAGAGAGGTCCTAAATACCTGCATTGTTCACACTGATTTGTTAGTCCATATAAAAAGTCCATTATCCTTTTAATCTGCTTCTCTTCAGTAACTTTCGTTTTCTGTATATCTGCTGGAATGATGCACACAGAAGTGCATTATTAGATGGAGTGGTTTACATCTTGCTGGTGATGTACTACAAAACAGAGCTTCCTCTTTTGTTTTCCATACACAGCATCTCCAGCAAAGTTCATTTTTCAGGCTTTGTGTTTGCTGTGCCGCAGTAAATACTTCCTTTTGCTGTCATTTCAGTGACCATTGCTGGATTTCAGGAAAATTCTGTTTCCCAAAATCAAAAGAAGTCTCCTGTTCTTGTTCTCTACTACACTGCTTAATCTGGACAAACCATAATTTGCAAGAATTAATATTTCAGGCTTAGTTCCAGAATACAGTTCCCATACCTAGTATAAGGCAACCAAGTGTGTATAGCTTTAAAAGTCAAAACTAAGTAATAAAAAAATGGTGTATGAAGGCTGGGAAAGCCCTAGAGAACCAGGTGCCTCATTCCCCTTTTTCTGCCCCACTTTCCCAAGTGTTCCTACTAAATTCCTTCTATCCCCTTGACTGTCTTGGCCCCTGTTTGATACAAGCTCTTTCTCTTGCACAGTTGTCTGTTAACTATATGCATGTCCTTTTTGTCCTTTTCTTCTTAATCCCTTCACTTTGGAACAATTTTTTTTGTTTTCCCCCAATGCCAGGAGGAGATTCCCGGTTGAGTTTTTGCCTTAGAAATCTCATGACTCTCAGAAATCTCTGTAGCTGTGGGAGAAGGATGACCACTTTCAGCTCCTGAAGTTCCACTGGCTGCATGAGAATCTCAATATATCAATGTACATGTATATGACCTCAATGTATCAATACATGTATATATGTATATAATCTCAATATATCAATATATATACAAAAGCCATCACATTTTTCTGTTTGCAGGGAAGAACTTGAGAATTTAAAAGTTGAAATTTCTGTGGTCAACCAAGAACTGTAGGCAGTCTGTTTTAAAATAAAATACTAAAAAATACAAAAAGTATCTGGGATTATTGTGCTTTTTAGTGTTCAGTGTTGGCAGTGCACTGTTCTGCTTATATTTACCGTGTGGAGTATTTTTGTGCAGCTCCTGGGTTCGTTTGAAATGCCTTTAGCACACATGTAAAGAACAGATGCCAGCTCAGAGTAACCCCCTGTGGGAGCTGCCAGCATCTGTGGTGGCAGTGTAAGAGGAGAGAGGAGCTGCCTGGATAAACAGATACTCTGTCAAGAGCCCCAGACAGGCTCTGGAGTGATGAATGTTTTATTTAACATTTCATCTGCTCCTTCCCATGCTACGTGAGCGGCTCGGAGTGTGCAGCCTGCACCCAGACTGGTGGGATTTCTAACCGGGTTTTGTTGGCATGCAGTGACACACCAGACACGCTGGGGTGCATTAAAGAAGGGACATAACACCTTGTTCAAATGTGCCACCATTATTAATGATGTCAGCAGATGTAATTGCCAAGTTACTTAATACACTTAGATTGCCATTGAGCCATTCACCTTGGAACCAAATAACTCTTACTTCATCTTACATACCTTAAAATGCAGCTCTGCCCCTCCACAGTGATGCAGTAATATTTATCAGAAGCATTATCCTCAAGTGTCACCTCCATGTGCAACAACCTCCCAACAATTCCAGACCTGTAGTATTATAGAGGCATTTTACCTTAGAGATTAAAATCCCCAATTTCCTCAAAACTGCAAAACTTAAATATGTCCAACTTCAATTCAGCATTCCAATCTTACTTGAAGTTTTCTAACCATAATATACAGTCCTTATATATATAGCAATTATATAGCAATTTTAATAAAGGGAGCTCCAATAAAATAATAAAGAAAATTAATTCTATATATAAAGGTGGGGAACCTGCAGCATTCGTTGTTAGTTCTGTATCACAACCTGGTGACAGGTTCAGAAGACCCCCTGTATTTGTCCTGGGCTGCTGCTCTGTTCTCATCACTGCTGGCAAAGGGGAATAAAACACTAAGTGAGAAGGCTGGGGAAGACAGATTTCTGTTTTAAGGCAGCTTGTAACATCTCACTGTAGTGAATGGAATTATGCCTTCCCATCACTTACTGTGAAGCAGACACTTCTGACATGGCGTGAAGAGCCCAGGAGAAATTTGTGGAAATCATGTCACTTTTAGCTCAGCTTTGGAGAAATCCACACCTTGAGCACCTACCACTCTGTTGTTCTCACTTCCATAAGTTCATGAGTGTGATGTAATTGTCCTGGATTCAAACTAGTAAAACAGAACAGAATTACATGATGACTGCAGCTTTTGAAGTGATAAATGATAATTTGAGGACAGAATCAGTAAAACCCATTACTAGAGTCAGCCAATATCCAGAGGCATCAGGGTTACGGAATAACGTGATATTTGTATAAGCAACACCATTACCTTATATTAAAGGAAAATTTAATATTTTCCTCATAAAGAAAGAAGGCTGGAAGCACATAAAGTTGTCACTTACACACTGACTATCATTACTAATGATACATTTTACAAGCTAAAGTTTTATTCAGGCTCTCTTTCCTTTCCCCTCAGGTATTATCATTCCCCCTTTCCACTTTTCTAAATCCACCCCTTTAAACCTCCATTTTGTGGAGTCTGTTTCCTGCCATGTCTTCAGGATATTTTCACTTGTCTCAGAGCTCTTCCTGTGCCCTGTGTTTGTAGTGCAGATCTGCAGAGACCTGTGTGGGTTTGAGTGAGAAGATAAAAGCTGAAGCGTCAATGGTGCCCAGTGCAGGTTGGCACTGCTGTGCCCTGTGGGCTCACCTGAGCCCAGTTGTGATGTTTCTCTTGAAAACAGTTGCTCAGCATTCTCTGCCTTGCATGTGGGCTTCCCCAGCTTATGGTCTGCTCTTTTAACACACAAAATCCCTCTTCCATTCCTTTTCACTGCTGTGTTGGTATTTTTTGTACTTTTCCCTAGACCCGCTTTCCTGACTCTGCATCTGAGTATTTTAAGGTTCTAATTCCAGTGTTGGGTGCCCACAAGGGCCTGTGTGCCCAGACTGTTGGGACACAGCTGTGCCCAGTGTCTGTGCCAGGGACCTGAGCGGGTCACAGCAGCTTGACAGGAGCAAACTGAGGAGCTGACCTGAGAAAGGCGTTGTAGAGCTCTCCTGTGGAGACCTTTGCAGCAGTTTACATCCCTCTGTGAGTGATTTAGCTGGCATCAGCAACTCTTAAAGGTTTTATAGCTGACTATCATGGAAACCTCCTGAAAAAAAAATAAATTAATACTTACAAGGCAGTACCACAACATAAAAGTTGCATAAAATGCTCTTATTGATTTATTCCTTCCATATTCTTGATTGCATAATAAAAGAATTCCTATTTTTGTGTGCTGCTGTCTTTGTGAAAATCAATGTGTTTGTAAAATGTATCCTTGACAGAGAGCATTTCCTCAGAGCTAACAAAATTACAATTTTTCCTTGCCCCAGAGATGTCTTAAGACATTTTACAGCCGCAGATTGGGTGTCTCATTGTAGCCTCTGCATGGGTTTAGCAGGGTGCAGGCAACTGCTGGATCATTCCAGGTAACTGAGGCTTCACAGATCAACTCCTTTCTCTGGAGTCTGCTATATTCTGTCCCTAATGTAACCACACTTTTAATTTTGTCCATTTAAAATGTTTCTTTAAAGTTGCAAAATTAAAATCAGATTGTCAATTCATCCTCACTTTGATTTGTACCTTGTTTAAAAGCAGCACAAGAAGTTTTTTTCCAAGATGAGGATGTTCTCCATCTCATCTAAGCACCAATTGTGATTAATTACAGATCTGGTGAAAACACCATTCCTTTTTTGCAGCTGGCAGCAGGGTTTCAGAAGAGAGGCAGTGATGTTTCCCCCTGACGAACACAGATGTGAGAAGGGCCAGTCCCACCTGCACACGACTGTCCTGATGCTCAGAGCACCTTTTTCTTCCTTGGGGCAGAGAATGAGAAAACACTCATGTGTTTTCTAAATTTGATCCACAGTTTGGTTTTCTCTCTAAGTCCTGAGACTTCAGTTATCTGAATTTTACATTTTCCTTCACCTGTGCTGCCTTAGCAAATAGGGGGAGCAGGAGCAGCAAGGCTGGAGCAGGAGAACACGGGTGCTTTCCCTGTCCTGCAGGAATTGCTTTGGCTGCTCTGTATCTTTAAGGGGCTGACCCTATCCCACGGGGAGCCGCTATAAAGGCAGGTAGGCAGCAGTGCCCTGCTCGGGGAGCTGGAGCCAAGCAGGGGCAGCTCCCAAAATGACTGGCCACCACAGTTGGGGATATGGGCAGGCTGACGGTAGGTTATGGCATTTCCGTGCTGCATCTCTCTGTCTTCCCCCACTCGTTTTCTTTCTAGAGCTGTTGCCTGAGCCCTGCAGAGCTGCCTGCATTTTGATGTCTGCAAGAATCAAGTATATACAGCAGGTAATTAATTACTTTATTGATAATCAATAGCACCCAGAAAGTGGCACCAAAAGATGTGCAAGTTTACATCTGCTGCCTTTCAGAGTTGCAATCGACATTCCTAAACTGAGGGAAGCAGTTTGAATGATTTGGGGTTTTTTTCAGACTGCAGATATTACAGATGGGTCCCTTTCCAAAATGCTGTTATAAAAAAGATTACCTGTGTCTCTCTCCAAAAGCAGTTCTGTTAGGCAAAGAAGATTTAGTAGAGCAGTAATAGATCTCCTGGTTGTGTGCAGTTGCTGAAATGTGATATCTAGGCTTTCATAAAAGTGAATAAAATAAGCTATATGTTATGTATGTCTAGTACATCAATAAATCGTACAGACCAGTATCAGATCTCTTACAGAACAAGTTATGCTTTCTGATTTGACAGTTTTTAATTTAGTCCTCCTCCTTTGCTTCCCACCTCCACGGCTGCGTGTCACAGCGCAGGGGGGATGTGGAGCTCCTGAAGGATTGCCACGGGAGTGTCGTGTAGTGCCTGGATCCTTTACAGACAGGGCGGATGAGAGCCTGATGCTGGCCAATGACACAATTGCATAACTTGCTGGAGTCTCTCTCCTTGCAGCAATTATTTTAGCTGCTGAGTGTCCAACAAGAGTCTTTTGTATAACCTTGAGGGGCCAGTCTCTTTCTTAATAGCAATTCCTTTAGTTTCTGTGAGTCTGAGAGCACAGCTGAATACCAAGTGAAGCTGGTTAGTGCTAGTAAGTAACATTATGTATTTGTGCTTGTAGCTAGGAGTAATAGAGCCATGGGTACTCTGATGAAGCTTGTGAGAGCCAAATGATATTGCCTTAGCTTGTGTAAGAGCATTTAATTCCTAGATCTGCTTTCTATGCAGGATGAGAAAAGATAATTTTATAAGCTTAGCAGAAAGTGCCAAAGCCAAGTAACAGTGTAATAGATCACCGTTGTGTTATGTAAACTCAAGGATGCTAAATACCTGTGCTTGATTTTAAAAAAAGCTTCCCCTTGTGAAAGTAAGTGAGAATGCTGCAATGAAAAATGTGCTTCTTGAGAATCCTGAAGCACAATTGTTACTGTTATGCTTCATCGATAGACGCGGCAGAGGAATTTAATTGCTGCTTTCACTACCATAGCAAAGTAGAAAATGAGCCATAAGAAACAGGAGTTCTTAGATATGGATAAGCTTTTGTTATCTTAAATGGCTTAAGAATCTTCCAGCTCTGGCAGCAGAGTTCTGCTATTAAATTGAGCCTTTTCCCCTCTCTATTGAGGTCAGGAAGTCCCAAAATGTTAATTATCATCCTGTATCCTTCACTCAGGTTAGAGAGATACCATAAGGAGCATGAGTGAAGAATGGAGCTGTCTCAAAGATTTACTGCAGTCATAAAATTATTTTAAAAATAACTGCATAGTCAGTAGCTAAGAGATTGAGTCATCTGCATCTAATTTGAATTGCTGGAGCTTTTACACTCTCTTTCCCAGGGAGAATTAAATGTTTTTTCTTTGGGGAGTGTGTTTGTGCATGCAGATGTTTACACCTGTACCTACCTTGGAACACCTTATCAAGGTAACTGCAGCCTCTGCAGAGAGAGTGGCACAAGTGACTGGGGGTACAGCAGTCGCTGCCATGATCTCCTTGGTGTGTTCAGGACAAGATATTTGAATCCCCATCTTGTTGCAGCCTGCTTGTGCTAATAAAACCACACCAGCCTAGAATTTAAATTAATTTCTCACATTCCAAACATTGGAGTCACTCTTGCTGAGCAAGCTTTATTTCAAGCCTCCTGCAAACCCATAATGACCGTTCTGTGTGTGGTGGGAAGGAAATAATGCTGCTTTCCTTTGCTTGCTGTTGAAGGCCCTTCCGAGTGGCACAAAGCTTACCCCATTGCCCAGGGGAACCGGCAGTCGCCCATCGACATCGACTCTGCACGGGCCGTGTACGACCCCAGCCTGCAGCCCCTCGTCATCTCCTACGAGTCCTGCACCTCCCTCAGCATCTCCAACACCGGCCACTCCGTCATGGTGGAGTTTGAGGACACTGACGACAGGACAGGTGAGATGGCACAGCCAGCTAACTCAGAACACCAGCTTGGCACTCAGTGGGGGAAGTAATTAAGCACATTCTGTATGGAGTAACTGCTATGATGTATAATTTCAGCTTAGAACAAGGCATGTGACTGGAGCTGTTTATATTTTGTCTTCCCTTGGAGCCTCTCTAGCGATGCAATATCACAGATCAATAAGTGTTTCTTCATTAGGAAAAGCTCTTGCGTCATGAAAATGAGAAGTTTGATTGCAGTCCTTTTCTTTTAGATGAGCATTGAAGTGTGCTGGGCATCTCTCCAGCACTGCCCCATCCAGCACCCAGAGCAGGGATGTAAGCTCTTCAGTGCCCTGGCTTGTGATCACCCCAATCAAAGATGCCAACTCATGTGCCAGCTCTGGCTCAGTGCCCGGCTCCCACCCACAGGGAAGGGAAGAGGATGATAAGCAGAGCTGGTTCATGCAGCACAGTCATCATAATCATAGTCACTGCACCAATTTGTACCTGGACAAGTTGCTGTTACCTTGCATTTTCTTTTCTCCTCCCTGACTTGTAGCACTTTGGTTTCTTCAGAAATTAGAAAATCTTCAGCTCGTTCTGGGTTCTGAGTTGGTAGCAGCCAACTTTGGATGTTGGACTGTCTGCAGTTGTACATTATTCTTGTCTCAGCCCTTGGCAGAGAATGTAAATTCTTTAAGTGATTGATTTCTTCTGTTAGGTCTGTTTCCATGGTAGACTGTGCTTTTACATCTGGGGGTAGGGGAAGAGCATTCAAATGGAGATAATAAAGCAGCTGATAAATGGGAAGAGTGCATTAAAAAACAAAACAAAAAGAACTGGAACAATTTGTAAGCCTATCAGCTGATTTCATATTCCTTTTGGGTGTGCTGATTGATGCAAGCTAAACAGGATACCTTGATTTTGAAAACAAATTACTTTTTCTGTGAAGTGGCTTGTCTGCCCTTCTAAATAAGGGCTAAAGGTTAATATTCCAGACATCTTATTTTAAAATTTCTCTTCTGGAATGAATTTAAGAACCTGCCCAATGAGGTGGTCAAGTTTTTAAGTATCTTGTCTTTACTGAATTTGCAAACTGGGTGAGCATTTTCCACTTTTACTGCACGGATCTGTTCAGAATAACACCTTAGAAACAGAATTTGTGAAACCTTTCTGGAAGTATTATCTTAGCTTGGTAACTACTTTAATGCAATTTTCAGCTGAACTGTGTCTGTGTAACAGTGAACTTTATTCAGCCTTAGAAGTTAAGAGCATGTATTACTCTGCACTTAGTGACACAGACTCAGAGCACCTGCCAGGAATGAGACCCTTCTACACTAAGCATGTCTTGTTTCAATAACACTTTTCCAAGGAAGATGACTGCTAGGAGTGGGAAACATGGTTTAAACTGCTTTTAGTTGTGTTGAAATAGATCTAGTGACTCAAAGCTCTGCATAAATGACACAACAGAATTTTGACAGTAATCCATAATAGCTAAATTTCTTAAAATATTAGGGACAGGTGATGCATTCTTTTGCTAACTTTAGAAAAATGTACTAGGAGTATTTATATCTTTAATTAATATTAAAACCTTTGCTTTGGCAAGGCCAGTTTCCTGCTTAAAGGCCAGGTGGAAGCACATGCACATGTGGTAGCACTGTGCAAGTCCCATTTTTCACTCTTTAAATAAAATGCTCTGAACTGCACTGAGGATACAAGCTTTACAGATATTAAATGTAATTTTAATTTTCCTAATGTGAGACTCTGATCAGGTCTTGAGGTCTGTTGGGCAAAGTGAGATTTGGTGGCATATAAAATTACAGGGATTACTGATGCTGTGATAAAATATCTTCTATAGGTGGCATCTTAAACATTTGTCTGTGCTTAGGTGTTATTTCTAAATGATGTATGAAGTGTCTCTGTGGCATTTCCTTACCTTTAGAAGGTGATTTGAGGTTGAGTGGTGTCATGTGAAGAACCAGCTATTATATTTCCTCTTTTATGGGATCAGGTATTTAAAGGAAATGGAATATAGATAACCTCCACTGAAAGTAAAGATACTGTAAGAAGGAAATTCTTATCTGAATTGTCTAGCTGATGTTCAGGGTGTAAGGCTTCCTTGGAGCCTTCTCCTCTCCAGGTGACCAGTCCCAGCTGTGCCAGCCTTTCCTCCCAGCAGAGCTGCTCCATCCCTCTGCTCATCCTGGTGCCTCCTCTGGGCTCTCTGCAGCATCTCCAGGTCCTGGCTGTGCTGGTCCCAGGGCTGGGGCAGTTCTGCAGGTGGGGTCTCACCTGAGGGGCAGAATCTCCTCCTTATTGTATTTAGTTTTATCAGACACCTGTGGAAGCAGCTCCAGCACTTTTTTCCAGTGAGATAATCATAAATGTATAAGGTCCCAGAAAACTCCTGGGTTTTTGGCATTATTGGGTGCTCAGCTGTGAGAGACTCTTGTCAAATGCAGCAGGGACTGGAGCAGGTTCCCAAATCATTCAAGCTTGGAGTGTTCAATTAGACTCAGTCTGAGGTCAAGTGTGGCTGAGCAGTGGGGAAAGGAACTTGCTGCAGGAAAATAACTGTCAGTGCATTCACAGAAAGCATTTTGGGCAATACCTGCATGTTCATCTGCATGGCTACACATTATGACTGTACCATACAAGATTCTATACCAGGTTAGAGCTGTTGCAAATGCTGGTAAATATTTCAGCAGAGGAGACACTTGGAGGCAAGGTTAAAAGAATAAAATTATTTAGCTTGTTTTCTCATGGTTTCATTAAAAATGTGAAAGAAATACCAAGCTCTTTTTCCTTGAATATTTCTGCAAATCTAAATTCAAAATTACTTATTTACTATGAAAAAAATACATACCAAAGAATTTGTTAAGGGAAAAGAAAGGAAAACCTGTCATTGTAATGCATTTTGAAGCAGAAGATCTGTGATAGGGTTCATTTTCAGAAGATAAAATGATTTTCATTAATTCACAAAACATTGTACATCACATTCTCACTTAATAAATGTTAAATTAAAAATAAGTAGTTTGTGTTCATAGCCATAATCAATTTTTGAATTATTTTCCATGGAAGCTGTTACGCTTTGCAAAAAAGAAAAACCAGAATTGAAACATCTTTAACAATCACAGACTTAAATTTGTGTGTTTCCTTATTAATAGAGCAGAGTTGTAGTTAGAAAGAACTACTGAAAAAAAATATTCTAGATTTAAGACCTTTTCCAATCTTCTTTGTTAATTTTTTATTAATAATTCAGAAGTGTTGCACAGTCAGTGCTTGCTGCCTTGGAAGGAGGCAATAAGCAAAGCAGGTTCGCAGCTGATCCTCACCTCTTCCTCAAAACATATCTTTTTGATTTGTTTTTGGAATAATCCCTTTCATTTAAAAGGATATTTCTCTCAAGGAGGATCAACCATTAATGTCAAGTTTATTGTGGCAAGGTTTTCAAAACTGTGATAGGTAGCAAGGCTTTAAGGGGCTACAGTGATGTCTTGTCTGTACAGTTTTTTCCTTGAGTTCTGACAGAAGGAGTGTACAAATGTGTGCTGCAGCCTCATTTCTCCAAAAGGTGGTTTTCCCCTTTTTTTGCTGAATACAGAAACCGTCTTTGTCATTAAAAATGTAAAGGCTCTTCTGGTTTTGTCAGTTGAGGAAGAAAATGAAAGGAAATTCTTTTGTGGCAACCCGGTGTAGTAAAGAGTCTTTCAGTTAAGGAACTGCCAAAATACATGAGATTAAAGCAGATGCATCTTGACACAACTTGTCATTAAAAATATATGTGGACAATAGGAGAACATGTCAAAACCTGAACATGTTTGATACATGCAACTTAGTTTAAAAGTCCCAGAACACTTGTCAAATATTCATTTTATCCTTCTTTTGATTCAAATTGAAAGTTTTCTCTTGTTTTGAAAAAAAAAATGGGGAAAAAAATAAGGGGGGAGAATAAAACTTGTTTTTAGAAAAATACTTCAGAAACTTAAGAAGATTTGAGTAATTATGGTGCAATAAGGAAAGGAAAGGGGACCCAAAAGGAGCTGTGCCAATAGCTAATAAGGTTCCTGGTACTGGAAGGTTGCAGAGATCTCCCATTTCTAAATTATGCTGAGCTCAATCAGGCACAGATCAAACCTAAATGTTCCTCTTGCTTAGAAAACTCAGAATAATGAAAAGAAAATTTACCCAGATGAAAAGCGAAAAGAAATGGAAAACACCAAAATTTCAAGTGGCAGAAGACAATGAATTACCTGGGGTCTAGAAGTGCTCTGGGATGCACTGCAAGCCTGTTAGGCACAAACAGGACTGGGGAAGCAGCAATTGAGATTGTGAGAGCTGAAAATGCCCAGTTTGCCACAGCTCAGCAATTGGATCTTCCCCTAAGAAGACAGGAAGATGCCTGGGAAAACACAGGATCTGTGAATAACACACTGAGATATTTCATGCTCTGCAACTCCTTATTTTAAGGTATAAATTTTGGGTTAAATAGCATTATTTATATTGTGATACCCTACATTTATACCAAGAAGAGGGTTCATAAAGCAGTGTGGTTTCTGGATTCAAATGTCCTAAAACAAGCGACACTTATTTTTTTAGTGGACTTGTTGGTGTCTGGTTCTTGAGATCCCCTCATGGATATCATTGTAGGGTCTATAATACACCAATGCTCCTCTGAACAGTGGCTATTTTAAACGTGCCAAATTTATTTATTTTGCATAAAACTACTCCCTGAATGCATTCAAAGTCAAATCCAAATACCTCAGTGACTACAATACTTTTTATTGCCTTTGACTCCAAGAAAGGGAGCAGAATTCATGAAGCAGTCAGAGGAAGAACTCCTTTATGTATCACAAGCAGGAGCATCCCAGCTCTTAGACATCAGAAAACTACTGGAAATAATTGAAATTCTAGATAACAAGAGGAAAAAATCCCATCTTTATAATGACACAAAGATCCTTTTTTAGTGAAGAACTCCCAGTCAGTACAGGAAATACAAGAAAGAATTTTAATAGGCATTTGAATTTTCCTAATGGTGTTCGATATTTGCTAACATAAGATAAACATGATTATCATACAGTGTAACTTTTGTTATCCAGCATTATCAAATTAGTGACTCATTTGTAATGTAAATAAGTATTATTAGTTTTAAATATGGAAGATTTACATAGCTAATGAAATGACTGTGAAAACATTGTCTTAGGGCAGTTAAAAGCTATGTTACATTTAGCAAAACTGTGAACATGAATATTTATTCTTTCACAGCAGAAAGAATAACCAACTTCTTATGAATATAAAATAATAAAGCAAATAGTGAAGAACATTTATAATCAATAATTATTCTGAGATTAATTTATGTAAAACTTCTTCTATTTTCAATACATTTTGAACTTAATGGATTAAGTTCACTCCATCACAATAATCAACATCACAATATTTGACAAAAGGCAGAGTAAAATGTATGGCAAACAATCAAAGATTTTTTATAAGGAAGCAGCTTATGTGAAGGAGCAGAAGATGTAAAATAACTAAGTCCTTGCCATAAGCTTAAAGCTCTCTAATAGCACAGAAAACCTCCAAGGAGAGAAGACACTCTTTACTTCACTAAGGTGCAGAAGAGATGATGAAGAAAATATTTCCCCAATATTTTGAAGATGTAACGACTAAACACCGGCATCATCACTCACCTTTTTACTCTTTTAAATTCTTTTTTTCCCTCCAGTCTATCTCCCATTTTTTTGGATTAAAAATGTCTACATCCTTCAGAGCTATTTATGGTGTGTTGAACTTATATCAGTCTGATGAAGCAGAGCAACATAGAAAAGTAGCTGTTACACTTGGGAAAATGTTCAGGGTGAACTGACTCTTGGTGAGTATCCTCAGACCTGAGATACTCAAGATGTGTTGCATCCTCAGTATTCATAGGGTTAATTGACCTTCAGAAAAATTACACTAACCAATGTGGCCAAAATCCTGTGGAATTTTGATTTTTAATTAATTACCAGAAGAGAATACTCTGAGTAATTAAGTCACAGTGCAAGCATAGGCTTTTATGGTTTGTGTCAGTAGCAAAAATTTTTACATTCAAAATATATTTTACAATACAGAATATGACTTGACAGCAATGGACAAACTCTTCTATTTTCCTGTTTATTTTTACACGTGGATTTCTTTGCAATGCCACATGCAAGATCCTGTTCACAAAGATGGGACATATTCCAATATCTTGGCTTATTAACTGCAATCTTGCATTGATTGGGATGCAGCATTCTTATCTCTGAATTATACTTTTTCATGATTTTCTTCATTTCCACTTTATCTGAACTGAAATATTTAAAATATTTCTCTATGTACAAAGCTAGTTTAGATTATTCCTATTTTTTACAAGCAGTTCTAGCTTCATGGGGTTTGAGCTAGTTTGGAAGGAGGGGTTTGTATAAAGAAAACCCAAGAAAACCACACAAAGCTCATAGGAACTTTTTTTTCTTTTTCAATTATCTGACCAGTGATATTCAGCTGCCAAACTTTAATTAATTAAATGAAATTCAGGCACTCAGCAGTTTGGAGAATCTGAACTACTATGCTGCTTCTCCCTTATCTTGAGTTTGAGATAAACACTATCCATTCTTTCTCCAAGGCAAGCTGCAAGGCACAGTTTGTTCCCATCTCCAAAGTATCTTGAATTCATTAGGTGGGAAGAGGTACAATACAGAGTGAGAAGTGCAATACAGAGTGCCCTGATGTGGGAGGGAGCAGTGCCAGTCTGGTCAGATGTGCCCAAATCCCTCTGGTGAGAGGGGAGCCCACTCAAGAGTGCTTTGCTCCCCACAGCCCTAAATAAACAAACAGAAACAGTGCCAGGTGCCTCCAGCCACACATCTGCATCAGATACAGACGCTGACTTAGGAGAAAGAGAAGTGAAACTGTTGCCTTTCTGTGCTGATAATCCATCAAGCAGGCCCCAGTGACAGTAATAGCCTTTGGACCAGTAAGAAGGTTATTTGGAGCCACATCTCAAGCCTGTCAGAAAGAAATGGTCTTTTTTTTTCCCCCTTCTTCCTTGCCAGTCACATGAATCATCAAGTCCTCCGGCATTTTAGAATTAGCAAGCGCAGTGCAGAATTATGAAAACACATTATTCCCCTAGTCTCATTTCTCATGGGCTAATTAGAATTATTTGACCCCAAAACTACATGGGTTTTGATCAGATAATGGACTTCAATTAACAGGAAATTGTTAAAAGTACTGCACAAAGTGAATTCATTAACAAATAATTTTCTGCAATCAGTTCTGTAGGTATTTTGAATCCACAGAAACCATGATTTTCCAAGGCCAATATCAAACTGGCAGAGTGTGTTTAGATGGGATATTGGGAATGAGGAATTGTTCCCTGGCAGGGTGGGCAGGCCCTGGCACAGGGTGCCCAGAGCAGCT
>JAWWMS010000028.1:1609095-1625590 GCA_035048045.1 Chlorospingus semifuscus
TCCCAGACTTTCCACGAATATCAATGAGGTCACAGAAGGGAATCCATGCTAGCACCTGCTGTGAAGGCAGTGTGGATGAGGAGCAGCTGTTTGCAGCCTCTGGCAGCAGCAGATGTTTAAATTGCACCAAAGTAGCCAGCCACAGCTGGTTTTCCAAAGGAACAAGCAGGGAGAAAAATAACATTCTACGGGAAAGAAGGAAACCCCAAATAGTGCAGTCTGGCCTAAACAAGAACACAGAAATGAGTTCAAAAATGTATTTATACACAGAGCTGCTGACTGTACAAGTCAGCAGATAAGATTGTTCCTTGAAAAAAGTCTAAATACAGGATCTGCTATATTTTATCATATAGCTGCACCTTAATACCATACCTGGAATTAGATTCATTTTCTTATAAATACAGGTTAGGATTTTCTTCTGGCACAGGACTAAACTTTGCTCACCTATAATCAGCAAAGTCAAAACCAAATCTGAGCTTTTTTTAAAGAAACTAGAGTTCTAATTTTTTCAATGCAAATTAGAGCACAGAGCACTATGGCAACCAAGCATCATTGCTACAGAAATTTGCCATTTTTATTTGATATTCCTAAAGGCAAAAACACTGCAAGCCTGAGCAATACAATTTCTTTCCTCAGATGATATTAGAGAGTAGCATTTCTACTATTTTTTTCCTTTAATTATATATCACTTTAGTTCAGCATAATCAAACACTCCAAAGCAGAATCTAAATCTCAATTCAAGTTGATATTCAGCCCAGTCAAGTACCTTCAATATGGTATTCCTTCTTGTGTTTAGAAAGTGTGGAGTGAAAGGGACATCTCCTGCAGGACTGTTAATTGTTTCACCTTCATTTACATGGCTCCTAAGTCACTTCAGCTTTATGCAATGAATGTATGAAATTACTGCATGAACATGTGAGCAATAAGTTACAGTATTCAGCTGAAGAGAAGCATTTAACCACGGTGGGAGCCCAGGAAACTCAGAGCAGTCAGGCTTGTTTTCAGGCTGCTGTGTGAGGCTTTATCAGTTTTGTAAATGGTACAAAAGCTGAAAATTGGTAGGGCAGAAGAAAGAATCATTAAATCATGGATTAAATCATGGAGTATCCTGAGTTGGAAGGGACCCACGAGGGTGATTGAGTCCAGCTCCTGTTCCTGCACAGACACCCCAACAATCCCAGCCTGTGCATCCCTGGCACGATGCCCAAGGGCTCCAGGGTTTGGCAGCCGTGCCCATTCCCTGGGGAGATCCCGAAGCTGCTTTTGGTGTATCTGAGCACTGCACAGAGCAGAGATGCAGGTAAGGGCTGCTGTGGGTGTCCTCTTTCAGCTCAGATTTGTCAGGCAGATAAAATAATTACGTCAAACTTAAGGTGGTTTGTTGTTTGGTTTTTCTTCGCCATGTGCTAAAATACTGTTCTGAAATTTTTGTTAAGATGAACTACTTTTTTGCATGTTCTTCCATGCAACATTAAACTGTCGTTTCATTGTTTTAATAAAAACAAGAAACAAGTGAAAGCTCAGACTCATTGAGGATGATCGGCAACTTTCCACATGAGATAACCTGGAAGCATGCTCATCTCATCCACAATACTTGCACCACAGTATTCAACTACAATTCCTTGAATACAAGAAATAAAAATACACTGATAGTATCAAAGCCTCTTGTGACTTGCGAGCCTCTGTTTTTGCGAAAATGATTGTTAGAGGTTTTAAAGCAGGGACTACTTAGTAACCACAGCGTTAACATCAGTAACTACTGATTAACCTCCGTGCACTTTGGGCCCATTCCTTTCCCTCGTTACCGGGCTTAGAACCGCTCAGTGGAAATGTTAACCGAGACAAGCAGTCATATGAAACCAAAAAACCAGGGAGTCAGCAAAATGAGCCCTTTTGTTCTCCATAATTTATATGGCGAGTTAATTACGAAAGCGCTTTCCGATTTTGAGCCCCTTCAGCCGGTGTCCTCAGCGCTGAAGGGTGTAGAATCGTAGTGGAAAAAAACCCGGAAAAGCGGGGAGGAAACAGCGTGGTTTTGAGCGATATAAATGAGGAAGAAAGCCCTGCTGGTGCTTTTTCTTCCTAACACGTGTCACTCGCTCCCTTTTTGCTCTCGCTATTGGGCTGCCCAGGGCCGCTCCCTCAGCGCCTCAGGGGCGGCGGGCGCGGGACGGTGCCGGCAGCGAGCGGGGCCGGGGCCCCTCAGCCCGGGCGGCCGCGCCCGCCGCGCACAACATGGCGGAGGGGCGGGGCCGCGCCCGCCCCGCTGTGTCCTGACGGGAACCCGCGGCAGGGCGGGTTGGGCGGCGGGGCTGTCGGTCAGCGCCGTCCCTCAGCCCCGCCGGGGGCAGCGCGTGGCCAGCGGGCTCGACTGGCGGCTGCTCGGCCGGTGGGTGCGCCGGGGGCGGGGGACGGGGCGGGCAGAGAGCGGCGGCCGCCGGGGCAGCCGTGCCGGGGCACAGGGAGTGGAGCCGGGCCTGGCGCGACGACTGTGCGGAAGCGGGAGGTGGGAGTTGTGCGGGGCACGGGCTGCCGCGGCGGTGTGCGGTGGGTGTGTGCGGGGCACAGGGCGTGTTCTGTGCGGGGCAGGGTGGGTATGTGTGGGGGGACGGGCTGTGTGAGGGTGCGGTGCGGCTGTGCGGGAGCACAGGGGTGAGTGCGGGACAGGGGTGTGGGGGTACGGGGTGTTGGGGAGCAGAGGGGGTCTGTGTGTCGGTGCGTGCGGCTGGGGCGGTGAGGAGGTGGCGCGGCAGGGATCGGTGTGTGCCTGATGTGTGTGGGATGAGGGTGGGTGTGGGCAGCGTCAGGAGGGTGAGTGAGGGGAATGTGGGGATCTCAGAGGGGCTGTAAATCCAAATGTAACGGGTATCTGTTATTTCATTGGGAAAAGCGGGCGCTGCTGCGCTCTGCGGTCCGGCAGCTGCGGGCCGTGTCGGGGCCGTGCCGGGGCTGGCCGGGCTCAGCCTGGGCCCCGCTGGGACACCGCGTCCCCGGGGGGGCAGTGCCGGCGCTGGAGCGGGAGCGAGTTTATGTAATAATTGGCTCTTACATAATGGTCTTTAGCACACCGCTTTAATTAGCACCGCTACCGGGGGCGTCCTGGGCAGCGGCGTCTGCACACTGCGGCTGGGGAGGACCCCGAGGATGGCAGCGCAGAGAGCAGGGCTGGTGCACAGCAACTGACCCTAGGCGAGCGCCCGGCTAACCGGTGTCAGTGACTCTGCTGCTGGGCGGAAAACCACACCGCCTCGCGCTGTCAGCCCGCCGGGAGGAGCGGGGACGGTTCTTTAAACCCTGTTTCAATCGGATTTTTGATCAAATATGTGAAAGTCATCCTTCTTTCAATCTCATGGCTGAGCGAGACAGGAAAAGAGTAAAGGAAAAACAGAACGGTGAATGGACTGAAAAAGGTTGGCAAACCTTGTCTTGTGCTGTAGGTGCTTTTTTGGGTTTAGCTGTTGCTGGAGTTGGTAGTGTCAGCTGTCTTCCTATTATTTTGGTTGCATTCTTTTGGTAGGACAACAAAAGGCATTGTGTGTGTTGGGAGATGCAGTGTCCCAGGAGACTGCAGGCGAGCCTTGGACAGGGAACTGGCACTGCCTTTTCCACCTCCTCTCCTGACATCAGCAGTGAAATTATGCTGTGTCTTTGCCTGTTCTCACCAGGTCGCCAGAATCATAGTGGTGGGGTCTGTTGGAATGCTTGTTTGCTCTTTTCTGCATTAAGTATGGGTAGCACACTTCAGAAATGTTTTGTGACACATTGCTTTGGGTTCCAAACAGGATTTTAGCAGTTCTTCGGTTGTATCAGTAGGCCTTCTGTTTAGAATAGCTCAAGGTGACTTTTACTTCCTGCTGATTTCTTGGAAGCATTTCCACTCATCTGATCTGGCTGGTTTCTTGTTATTTCTTGTGAAGCGTGCTGCTAAAAAACTGGTGTTGTGGCAGCATGTAGTGTCTGTAGCCTGAGCAAGTGGTGTCACAGGCCACCTCAAAGTGTTTGAAAGCTCACAGAGAACTCTATTTTCTCAGTGGCTGCTAATGGGATCTTTTGGGAGTAATTGTACCTGCGGTGCTGCCATACACTGAGTTTTTTAAATCCATGGAGCAAAATTCTGTTTGTGAGTGACCATCTGGTTGTACTTAGCACTATCCCACAGCTGGAATACCTTATTGAAAGCAGGAGACAACGTGAGGACCTCCTCCATGGCAACTGAAGAGCTTCAGCTGCTGAAGTGCCTGAGGTTTCAGTGCTGTTGGCTGCAGAGATCTTCCCTGCAGCTTGTTCTAATTGCCCTCCAAATGAACAAATTGTGAACCTGTAAAAGTTGTCAATGTCTTATACCTTTCACTGCACCAGAGTGCACAATGCTGGAAAAAAAGCGTTAATTAACCAGCAGAAGAATTTGCCTTCAGCTGTGTAAAAGATCCTGCCTGCCTGAGGGTTGGTTAAGACCTTGAAGGTAAAAAAAAGAACAGCTGAGCTTATAAGCTGTAACAGAATTGGAAAGGTAGACTGGCTTGTTCTAGCTGTGAGGATCATGGTAATTCACATAAATCATTAACTGGCCACATCTCTCCACAGTCTTTCCACAGGGTTTAAGTACTTATCTTCTCCTGGGTTTGAAGTTTTGAGTCTATTAATAGAGTTGTACTCTAGCAGGCTTTTTTGAGAGTTGTGCAACAATTGTCAGTTTAAGTCCCAATTTTCTTCTGCGTCATGTTAGACGAGGCTTTTCGTTGTGCGGTTTCCAATGACGTTTCTTGTAATGTTGCCATTTCTTCTTATTCTTGCCACAATGAGGAAAAAATCCTGTCTGGAAAGTAAAAATTATCTTTTCTGATGAGTTAAAAGCAGCAGTCATATCCTTGGTTATAATTAAGTGACAGAAATGGTATCACTTTTAAGATGCCTTTATCCATAGCAATCTCTTTTGGAAAGAAGTTCTGAATGTTTCTGAGAGCTCTAGATATGCTTTTGAATTTCTATATGGAAAGCTTCTTATGAACTTTCTAATTATTTTCCCTTTCGTCCATTTATATTCCAGGCTGCAAGGACATTCCGTGTTACTGAAGGAAGGTGCTCCATTTTTGGAGTGACTTATGATGTCAGGAACTGTATCATCCTGGATTTTAAGCTCTGCCAGAAGCAGCATTATTTTACAAGGGAAAGGACGTTGGTACTCCATCTGTATCCCAAATAGAAACAAGATCAAATGGAAGCTCATTTTCTCCAAAACATGTCCCTACCCTGCTGGGAGCTGCAGCTTGGACAGAACTTTCTCCTTTCCCAAAGCATTCCGGCACACTTCCACCGAAGAAGAACATTTTTCCTTCCAGTTGTCTCCGGCACAAATCAACGACATACTCAGAGCAGGTGAACTATCCCACAGAACATTGGATTTGACTGGCAAGAGTGCAAATTCCGTGCTGAGGTTTGAAAGCAACCAGCTGGCCTCCAACAGCCCCATCGAGGACCGGCGGAGCGCGGCCACGTGCCTGCAGACGGCGGGGATGATGTTCGGCGTGTTCGACGGCCACGCGGGCGCCGCCTGCGCCCAGGCCGTGAGCGAGAGGCTGCTGCACTACATCGCCGTGTCCCTCCTGCCCCGCCAGAGCCTGGAGGAGATCGAGCTGGCCGTGGAGGCCATGAAACCCGTGCGGCCCATCCTGCAGTGGCACAGGCATCCCAACGACGTGGAGTACCGGGAAATCACCTCGCAGTACTTCGAGAACCTCCGCGTTTACTGGCAGCACTTGCTGGACCTGGACACGGAGCCGGGGTTTAGTTTGGAAGAAGCCATGATTTGTGCGTTCAAAAGGTTAGACTCAGACATATCACTGGAAGTTCAGGCTCCTCAGGAAAATGAGTTGATGAGAAACATTGCCCTGCAAGTAGCTTTTTCCGGTGCGACAGCCTGTGTAGCTCACATTGATGGCGTTCACCTACATGTGGCAAACACTGGTGATTGCAGAGCGGTTTTAGGGGTCCATGAAGAAGATGGAACATGGTCCACTCTCCCTCTAACCCGAGACCACAATGCCTATGATGAATTTGAAATTAGAAGATTGAAGCGAGAGCATCCTAGATCTGAGGAGAAAACCCTATTTGTGAATGACAGATTACTGGGGATTCTCATGCCCTCCAGAGCTTTTGGAGATGTGCAATTGAAATGGAGTAAAGAATTGCAACACAGCATTCTCGAGAACAGCTGTGATGTTGAGGCTCTAAACATTTATCAGTACATTCCTCCGAACTACCACACCCCCCCTTATTTAACTGCAGAGCCTGAAGTCACGTACCACAAGTTAAGAAGCAAGGACAAATTTCTCGTTATTGCTTCAGATGGGCTATGGGAGATGCTGAGTAATGAGAAGGTTGTAAAACTTGTTGCTGGACACCTTACAGAGCTCAACATGCAGAGACCACCACTGACTTTTAAGAAACCAGTTAATTTGGGTTACATGCACAACTTGTTGCTGCAGAGGAAGAGCAAAGGCCTGGCCTCCCTGGACCAGAACACGGCCACCCACCTGATCCGGCACGCCATCGGCAGCAACGAGTACGGCGAGGTGGACCCCGAGAAGCTGGCTGCCATGCTGACCCTGCCCGAGGACCTGGCCAGGATGTACAGGGACGACATCACCGTCACCGTGGTGCACTTCAACTCAGAAACCATTGAAGATTACTACAGGAGCCACGAGTAGCGCCTTGCACTGCTGCAGTCCAACACCACTAGGGAACTTCCCGAACCATTCCTCTCGCTCTCTGGTAGTCCAGCTGCTACCAGTGCTTGCAGGTTCCTAAATCTTTTTGTTACTTACTGGCTTTGAAAATAACTTTCTAAAAGGTGAAATTTCCCTGGGTTTCCAGGTTTGTATACACTGAAGAAAAATGTTTTCATAAAACCTCACTGAAATGTGATTGAACTAAAGATTGTGGACCAGTTCTGATTCCATGAGAACCTCTGGTAAAACTTTCCGATGAACAAACAAGGCAAATTTCACTGAGACTGGTACAGTTTAATAGAGATGGATAAAAGGTGTAGCTGCATGGAGTGTCAGGCTCTGCTCTTGTGGGGAGAGAGTAGCATCCTGTTGAAGCACTGTAACTGAATTAAATAAATTAACTACCAAACCTTTTTTGGATGTGTCAGATATTTTAACAAATTGCCCCGTATTTATAAAATAACATGAAAGAAGGCTGTTCAAAGAACCCTGGGATTTTCAGATGTCTTTCCTGATTCCCTTCCTTAAGCAAGGGAAAAATTGTATCTTCTTGTGCAGTTCTTTTCAAGTGGGAACTCATATTCTCTTTGTGGACTTGTGTGACAGCTTAGAGTTCAAACACATGAGGGCCTTCACAGTTCCCTGTTCAGGATTTAACAGTACTAGACTTAAGCATTTGAGTCTTTTGCTTAAACAAGGTACTCTTTATTAAAGTATTGATAATTTAAATTGTTTGTCAGATCTAGAAGTTCAAAAATTCACCTAAAAGTAAATACAGCAAAAGAGAGCACCTTTCTCTCCAGATTTAACTTAGAAGAGATAACAGTGCTGATACTTCTCCAAAATAGGTTTAATTTTTCATTCTTGCTTCTCCTTATAGGTACAGAGTTATTTTCCCTAATGAATGTATGTTTTAGTCTCTGAACATACACAAAAGTGTATTTTACAATGATTTTGCTTTATACTGAGCTTTCCAGACTGCCATCCAAGCTTGCAAATAAGCTTTTACATATGGTGTTCTCGGGTGCCTCTTCCTTGTTTACACTCCACAGGAACTGTTTCCCACAAGGATTTACACACTGGGAATATAAACTTGTGTACTCTTCTTGCTGCTGAGTAAGAACTTGTGTGGGTGCAGAAAAGCAAATAAAAATATTACTTTTTTTCTTAAATTCACTTAAAAAATTATCCTCCTACAGTTTAGTAAATTAAAAAGTTGGTTTTTTTTTTTCTCAAGATCTTAAGTAGACAAGGTCTTGGGGCCTAAACTGGTAGCATTTTTGGATTTGGGGCTCTTTGTGTACTTTTCCTTATACATAAAATTTCTTAGTGCTTTTTTCAGGCATTTAATAATCTGTTTTGAAGATGGGATTAGAAGGAGAAGGAAGCTAAAACTGTTAAAAAATATTCATGCTTTTGACTATTCAGGATTGACTCTAATTAAGTGCTACAATTGCAATCACTAAATGTGTCCCTAAAAAAAAAACAAAGTTCTGTTCCTTTTACCATTCAGTGGTGAAGTCATCTCTTGAAAGAGTCACTGTGGCACTTTTTCATCAAGTGTAAATCCTGGAGACATTGTTATGTGTAGGTTGTAACTGCACCTGCAAATTTGTGGTGATTGTTTTGGGTAATGTGTCTAAAAATCAGAAAGTTATTCCCCATTTCACAGTAGGTTTGCTCAGTTTTGACATGCAGCACTATAATTATCTGTGGTGATAAAGGATGATGTTAAACTAGTTAAAAGTTTGATTTGGTTTGGTTGGTTGGTTTTTTAAATACAAATCATGGATTCAGCTCCATGTTCCCTGGAATTTTTTGCTGTCAGTGAAGGCAATCCATCCATACTTAGAATCATTTAGGTTGAAAAAGATCTCTAAGATTGAATCAGCTCTTAACCCATCACTGCCAAGGCCACCACTGAACCGTGTCCCCAAGCACCACATGGCCTTAAATGTCTCCAGGGTGGTGACTCCACCACTGCCCTGGGCAAGCACTCAGGGAAAGACAGAAATTTACCTGAAACTCCTCCCCTTCCACAAAATGAGTGTGAACTAGGACTAATTAGGATGAGAAAACACCAGGGTGACAAGTCCACCCATGTAGAAGTGTGTGAGAGCTCTGGAAACCCAAAGCTGATTCTCTGAGATGCCAAGCACAAGGAGAAAACAACCTTCAGGTAAGCAAGGTGTTATTCTGCATTCTTGTCAGAGCACAGAGCTTTGTACTCTCAGCTGATACCCCAGGACTGTGAGATGACAGAGCTGTGGATTCTTGCCACAGAGCCCCTGGACAGCCCCTCTGCCCCTGTGGCTGTCACACACAGGTGACAGGAGCAGCCGCTGGAGGTGGCACACCCCAGGCAGGGCTGTGCCATTCACCCCATCAAACAGTGAGCAGCTGGAGCCACACAGGCACTGAGATCATTTCTACTTCCATGCTGACATAGGAGCAAGGTGACAATACTGTCACCCCTCCTTTGGTGATCTCTGACAGCTGGCACCAGGTGATCCAAAAGAACTGTACCTGATCAAAGTGAGGGGGAGTCTCTCAACCAGCTGAGGGATCTTCAGCTCTGAGGAGCTGCTCAAACAGAATAAAGTATACACTGTGCTGAAATACTACATTTTCTTGCAAATCCTGTCAGTCTCAATTCTCTGCACTATTAGGTGTGCATATTTACTCAGGAAATAATCACGTTTTAAAGTCACTGCAGAAATTAAAGGTTGTGCTGAGCTGTGACAATGTGCACACAGTGAAATGATTTGTGATGAATTCACCCACTACAACCATGGTCCAACAACTTGCTGCACCCTGCAATTGCCTGAATTGACAGCAATTCAAATGTGTCTCTATCCAATGGATTTTAACAAAGTTCCAGATTCAGTCACTCTCAATTCTCAGTAATGTGTACACCATACACTTGTGGTGAGGAAAATTGTACCCATTTGAACTGGATCATAGGTATTTTCATCTTTAAATTGCTTCATTAATTAGTGCAATCAGAGCTAACTGGCACTAGTAAAAATAGTATTTTGTGACTTGGAGAGTCAAAATTTTTATGTGAGCAAACTAACTGCCTTAACCTGCTCCTGCAAGCTTGATGTGAAGATTTATGAGAACATTTAGATGCAACTCCTGCAAAATTGGCAATCTGTTGGAATGAACATCTTTGCAGGCATTCTGGTTTAGGTTAGATAGTTCTGCTTGCCTTTTGTGTTCTTCATTTCCACAGCAGTAAGAGACATAATAGTCAATAGTAGTCACACAAATTCTGTGCCTTAAAATTATGGGCATTATGACTTTTAAATAAGACATCTGAGGTTAAGCATGGATGTAAATACTAGGAAAAATATTATTTTCTTCCCTAAAACTTACACCTTGTGCTCAAATACACCTTTTCTATACTTTTTCTTCAGTACTCCAAAATTAGTATGTTTATTTATATTTAAGTATTGAGACCTCCATAACGTACTTGGAGTTGGGAGAGGGTCTTTTTTTTTGTAACTTTTTTTTGTAGTTGGTGAGGGGGAATCACTGTTTTTGTAAGTAAAAATACTCCTTTTACACTTAAACCAGTCTTTATTAAATGGATGCAAGGCAAGGTTTTGGTTGCTGCACTGGAATGCAGCTCCTAGGGAAACATGCCAGGTTCCAGGTCAGAAAGCACAAAGGTTCAACCTGGGGTACAAGTAAACAGCTGGAGTTGGCTGAAGTGTTTGTAGCTCTGGGGGTTTTCCACAACAAAAACAACTCTTAATAAATGAAAGTAAAGACATCTTGACACCATTGAGGCTCCATTAAATTCACCAGGTAGCACTGGGGACATGAGCTCACCAGCTAAAACATCCAAACTGGGCTTTAGTTAATTTGACACTTTCAGAAAGTTATTTTAACTTTGATATGTATGTGTTCATCAGCAGTTAAAGCATCTCTGTAACATTCAAAATGTTGTTGTAATTGTCTTAAATAATGCAAAAATCCCCTACAACACCAACAAAACCAATAAATCTTTGAATTGCAATAGACCAGTAGCAAGGCAAGTGTTCATGTACTCAGTCTTTGAGGCTTAACTTTATTCCCATTAATTCTGAGGAATTTATCTGTTCTTGGAGAGGTAAAAGAAAAGAAAATTGTTTGGGACTGATTCCTTCTAGAAGAAGATACTTGTCTAAAATTGAGGAGGAGTTTTTTGGTGCTAAGTTGAGCAGAGGTTCTCTGTTCAGAGCTGTAGTTGTAAGGAGAACCAGAGGCAGAGCTGTGCACTCCTGGGGGTTTGTCAGGCGTCAGTTTGTCCCACTGCTCGTGTGTGCTCTGTACTGCCACAGCCTGAGGACTTCCATGGAAAGCAGAAAGGGAAGAATCCCAGGTGTGAGCTTCTCTTGGGGTTACAAAGCTTGGTGTGACATGAAAAAATGTTTTCCCTTCTTGTATCTGTGCTGGGGACATTGATCTTCAAACTGTCACTGTCCAGTGGAACACTTGCCATTTTAGCAGATCCTTGTGTTTATCCCCAAGGACTGGCTCCCAGTGCTCCTGCTGGATCTCTGCACTTGTCAGCTGGGTGGGATCATTTCTGTGCTGGTGGCTCAGGGACATCACAGCCTGGCCTGTGCCAGCAGTTGGGGCAGAGAAGAATAATGATGGTTTTTATTTGGGTTGAGGGAACTTACCTGGCACTTATCAGAGCACAAAACTTAGTGCTCTGATAAGTGCCAGATAAGTTCTCTCAACCCCAAAAAAAACTCATCAAGCCATGCAGTTTTTTTTCTTATTAAGCAGTGCAGAAGAGGAAACTGTGGTCAGCAGGCAATGTTTAAAATTATATGGGTCATAAAGCACACCTCCCATGCCTCCCTGCTGCAATTTTGGAGCCCATCCTATAGACACTTGTTCTGGGGTGGGTAGTGAGCTCAGACTCTGGCTTTGTACTTCTCCCAGACCAGCCCAGAGGTTCTCCCTGTGGAAGTTCTTCCCACCTGCAGGTGACTGCAGTGCTTTAGGAGCTGGTGTCCTGCTGCCAGTGCAGGGGGCTCTGCATGCCCAGGGTGCAGCCTTGGGCATGGCCCTTTCTGTTTGTGTTCACTTGCTTTTGTTTGTCCTCTCTGAAATGTACTTGGTTGCTTTGAGATGGCTCTCACAGCCCAACTTCACACTCCACATTTCTCTGTTGATTTTCTTGACAAGCAGAATTCCCATTTCAGTGCCTTTCTGGATAATCCTTGCTCTGGGACCTGCAGAGCCAGGCTTGGCCAGACGATGTCACCTGAGTTTTGCAAAAGCATTGCTGCGCTGTGACCAGTCTCTCCTTGCTCTTAATTTTCATAACATAAATTTCAGATGCTTTTGAAAATAGAGGAAAAAACCAACAACCACCCACACACATCTTAAAAATTCTGTGTGATTTATCAGTACTTCAAACTTATGAACAGGGTAATCTAAGCAAGAGTTTGATTGACTTTAATTCTTTTTCAAGACCAAGTTTGAATGGCCCGAGTACCCTAAGGGGTTGAGTTTGTCTCCTTGTCCTGGCACTGTGAGGTACAAAAACATGCAGGTGAGGCCAGGACACACGTGCCTGAGCTTCCTGGAGAGGCTGCAGCTGCACAAGAGGCAGAGATGCTTCCAGAGCTGGGGAAATGTTTGCTCAGCCACAGCCCCCGTGTCTCCTCCTGCTGCTCCAGCTGCTGCCCCAGGGCCACGCTGTGGCTTGGGGTAAAACATTTTCATTTGGACAAATTTCTAGTCTGGGAATTGCATTGGAATGCCCCTGGAGGAATGGGGATGCATTATTAGTCTGGGTGTTCACAGAGATGTCTGCTCCAGCCTCTTTGTCACCTGGCACTCCTGAGTAAAATGAGGATTTCCCCACCCTTTACCCTTTTATCTCCAGTTCTATTTTTCTGGACATAGTTGCCTGAACTGGGTGCAACTTATCAAAACTTGCATTTTCTGTGTGTTCTTGCTGTCACATTTCCCACATCCCTCTCCCCCTCCTATTCCTGTTACTCCATGGTATTACATTTTCTGGTTATTGTTCCGAGCAACTACATCAGGAAAAAGGGACAACATTGTGATTTTAGAGCAGTATGAAAAGGGAGACATAACTTTCTTCCACAGAGGAGGGTGAGGGAATTCCAGAGTGCAACCAGATGTAGTTTCTGACAGGTGCACATGTGAAAAATCCACAATTCCATAGCAAAGTTTCTCCCATTTGCTGCTCTCACAGCAATGCAGAATTAACACAGAAATAACCCCATCTGAAGTGCTGGGGGACAGAGGAATAACTTTGTCCTCATTGTTATTTGATAAAAGTAATGCATCATCCTCTTAGACCAATTTTACTTTTTGTGTAATCCCAAACTTCAGCCTGGGATTTGTTTGAGTCTGTTTCTAACCACTTACCATGAAAATAAAATAACCAGACAGTAAGTGGAACTCAGCTGAAGGATTGAGATGCTGGGCAGTGGTGGAACAGGGCAAAGTTGTGGGTTCTGGTCTCAAACCCATTTGGAGTCTCTACTAACCAGATTTTTCTGTGCTCTCACTCTATTAGAAGGGAAATCCAGTCATTTGGTCAGATTTTCAGGGGAAACAATAGGTCATGATTAAAATTTTCCAGGGTTGGGGCTCATGATGCTTCATCCTATTTAAAAAAAAATTGGAATAGTTATTTCTGACTGTTTGGAAGCATATGTAAAACAAATAAAATCAGTGCACCCAGCCCTAATTCTG
This sequence comes from Chlorospingus semifuscus, assembly GCA_035048045.1. Lineage (NCBI taxonomy): Eukaryota > Metazoa > Chordata > Aves > Passeriformes > Passerellidae > Chlorospingus > Chlorospingus semifuscus. The sequence continues at coordinate 1,622,559 of JAWWMS010000028.1, forward strand.
ATGTGCCATGCATTCAGGAACCTGCTCTTTGCCAGGGCTTTTCTCTGCTGTGAAATTCCCTGTGAATTCCCAAAGCAGGCACGCTTGCAGAGCTCAGTTTATGAATAAGAGATAATTGCTGTATTATTGAAACTATGGCAATAGTAGTAAAACCCTAACACTGCTGAAAAGGGGATTTATTTATTTTTGTTATGACTTTGTGGTGAGCCCCGTGTCCCTGAAATCTTTGGCCAATAGTCTGAGTTTCTGTGGTGAAAACCCCAAAACCTGTGAATCGCACAGCAACAATGGGACATTGCTGCCCTTCTATGACCATGTGACATAAAGGAAAAGGGGCATCAATTTCATTTTGGCTTCAACTTTTTTTTACTTCAATTTGTGTGTGGTTTTTAATCACATGGTGTGCTTGCTTATCTGGTTGCCTTCATTCCCTTTTCTGGAGTGAGAGTTAATTTTTTAATGGCTTTTTTTCATTTTTTTTTCCCCCAGTCAGGCTTTTAGAGGCATTCTAGTGTCATTCTCAGTGCATGCTGGTAATAAATATTTCTACTTGATTCACCTGCCAACTCATCTTTTATTCATCCTGCTGATGAAAACAATCTCCCACGAAACTTCTGTTGCTGAGAGAGTTCAAAAACTTTCCAGTTATGGATGTAATTGATCTCCTTTCCAGCTCAGTGCAAGAACCTTCTATTGCTTTTTTACACATTTTTGAAGAGGTCAGGAATTGTAAAGTTCTGATGTTAATTAGAGCAAGAGGAAGGTTGTAACCCAGGAAATGCAGCAAGAGGTGAACCTGCTCTTATTTTATGTCCTTATTGCAAAATCCCCACGTGGTACCCAGCAAACAGCAGCTGAAATCAAACAGCTCGCCTCGAGTTGTATTTTGCAATTATGTTTTGTGAAAACTGCAAATTGTGGCAGGAGCCTACACATGTAGTTAAAATATAACAAAATCACCAAATAAATTTGAACAGGTTGTACTGTTCCCCACACCACCTGATTGCTGCAGCTGTATATAAATTATTTTTGTGTAAGTGTGGCTAAACACATCCCTTGATCTACAGAGGGAGAACAAGACCTGGAGGCAGGCTGGGATCCTGGCAGCCATGAGCACCAGGATCTTCCTGCTTTAAATACATTTTTGTGATGAAAATATGATTTTTATGCTGTGTGAAGAAAAAGGAGAGGTATGAATATGCATCCATTTAAACTTTTATTTTTGCCAAAGGAGGTTTTCTCGACTTGGTGACATTTTAGCTGCTCTAAGGACGTTGCCATGAGCTGAGAGGCATGGTTGTATTTCTGACATTTCCTGAGGAGCACAGCAAAGCCTGGCTCTGGTTCCTTGGGTGGTGTTGAATTAAAACCAAATGATGTAGGCATTGCACAGAAGTCAGACCTCGTGGTCAGTAGGACAATTCTACTGAGAAAGTGGAAGGAAAGCAAATGTCCACCTCCAAAAAAATCACAGGATTTTTGATTCCTTGGCCTGGAGCAGGAAATGCAGTGTTGTGCTCTCCCTTGAGGTCACATAAATTTTCACTGCCATGGCACCCTGGGCTCTGTCCAGAGTCACTTGAGTCTCCTTGGGAAACCTGGGAGGAGCAAGAGTGGGATGTGCACAGGGTACCTGCCTGTGCAGTGTGGGATACCCAGGGCTGATGCTTAAGGGTCTCTGGTTTTATGGCTGGGCAAATGGCTGATCTCTATTTTGGCTATCAGCTAAAGGAGTATATTTTTATTTATTGCTGACCACTTTTTGAACTTTGGTCTCTTTTTTTTTTTTTTGTAGCAGAAATAGATTGGATCAATAACCTATTAATAACCTATTCAAGCCCAAAGTTCTATTCATCTGCACTTTCCAAACAAGAGATATTTCCATTGTTCATTATTACGTGCCACTTCCATTTCAACCCTGAACTCATAAATCATAAATGAGCTTGAAGTATTCATTTCCCTCTTTCAGCACTACCTTTATCTGGTATTTGCTGACATGGCTCATTATAAGTTATTTTTGAGCACAGTCCGACCTTGTTTTCTGAACAGATGAATTCATTGTTGGAAAAGACTCTATAAATAGAATTTAGGGGCCCCCAAAATGAGAAATTCTAGCTCATTAGGATCACAGCTGGAACAATGTGATCAGATATACAGAAATTTTGAGCTGGTGAAATGAAAGCAAAACCTTAGCTAATTGGTTCTGAACCTTTAAACAACATAAGGGTGATAGAAAACATCTGGAAAAAGAGATTCAAGGCAGCATACACTGGAAGGAGAGAAGGAAGGAAAAATGAGGGCAGTTAATGCTAAGGAAAATAAATTGTGTATACAGTGGGATAAACAAATTATTTCTGGTATCTTCTGCTATTCTGAGCTATCTCCACATGAGGATTTCATGAAATTAGTGTCTTATTAACCACTGCCAGTCTTCCTCATAGGTAAAGGCAGATATGTCTCCTGTATCAACACTTAGTGCTGAAGTGGAGAGGTAAATTTATGGATGAGTGACTCTACTTCACTGTCTCAAGCAGGATTGCTATTGGAAAATGCATAAATCCTCTAAATTATCTACCCTCAAGGAAGAGTAAAAACTCACTGCATCAGGCCACAACTAATTCCTGTGGGACTGCTAATTCTGGGCACACAGACCTGGAGCTCTGGAGCTGGGCATGCATGGAGACTTTGCTCTAATTCCTCCCTTATTGGCACATTTCAAACATGGCTGGATGTCAAACCAGTCAGTTTTATTATCATGAAACAATACCCTGAGTAATGTCTTGATTTCTTCTTTCCTCACTGAGGAACAAAGCTCATTGTGCAGGGTGAGCACCCTGAGACCCATCAGGCAATGAGGGGGAGCTGGAGGACATTTTCCTAGGATATGACATTTGATATTTAAGAATTACTTTATCATAAAATCCCAGAAGGGTTTGGGCTGGAAGGGACCTTAAATCCCACCCAGTGCCACCCCTGCCATGGCAGGGACACCTACCACTGTCCCAGGCTGCTCCAGCACCAGTGTCCAGCCT
>JAWWMS010000028.1:1633910-1662467 GCA_035048045.1 Chlorospingus semifuscus
GAAGGGAAGGGAAGGGAAGGGAAGGGAAGGGAAGGGAAGGGAAGGGAAGGGAAGGGAAGGGAAGGGAAGGGAAGTTTCTCCCACTCAAATCAACTCATTGTGTTACTATGTATTTTTCTGATGCCTGTGCTCTGGTTGACAGTGTAAGTTATGACTGACTCTATTAATTTTAGTTTGGCCTGTTTTCCGTTGTTTTCCCAAATAAAGCCATTTTGGCAGATACAGCACAACAAGATATATAATCTTCAGTGGGCTTTTCCTGGAGCCAGACCAGACTGTGGAGACCTGGAAAAGGTAAAGAAGAAATCTGCTAGAGCATAGGGAGACCCATACACAGATGTATGGATATACTTTGTAGGTCAGCTTTTAAAACAAAAAGCTATTTTCCCCCCCTTATCTTAACCATAAGTGTAGTAACCTTTCAATCCTTTTGTTTTCATTTATTCTTTTCATTTCAGTGTTTCCATTGAAGGTCATAGTCCCTCTTCCAGCATTTGAAATGGTCAAATGCTAAAGGAGAGGGAGATTATGTACAGAGGAACAATTTCCTAGCTGGATTAATGTCCATGAATAAATTCATTAGCGTGCCTTAGGGGAGAAAGGCCAAAGGACTGAGTTTTCCTTGATGACCAGGGGATTTCCCCATCAGGGACAGCTGAGATGCATAGGTATATGAACATACTCAGCTGCAGCAATTGCTGCCCAGGCTGTGGATCTAATCTGGTCAGGTTTTTAATCCTTCCAAAGTAATTGGGAAATGAATTGCATTCTGAAGTCTTAAAGCGTACCTTGGGTATCCTCTGTTAAAATAGGACAAGTTGGAATCACCCTACTTCCAGCCTTAAGCAGCCTTAATGCACTGGTATGTGGGACCAGATTTATTTCCAGAAGAAATAAGGCCTTATTCATAAACTTCTTGTGAAATTAACTTTTAAAATGATTTCAAATATCGGCAAAGTGTTCATAGCACTGATTTTTTTTACTTGTGCATTTATTGCCTAGATTGGCTATAAAGTCATGTTGAAAGGTAACATGAGCAAGGTGCTTCAAGGAGAAGTTTTAAAGTACAGCTGGGGACCTGTTCCAGCTTTTCTGGTGCTGAGCCATGGATTTGGTTTTGCTGTATGTCTTTACCTGCCCGCTCTGTGTCTGCCCTGGACAATGCAGAGGCTGCTCTCTGTTCTGTGATGGGTGCCAGGTGCAGGCAGCAGAGACTTCCTGAGCTGGAGCCATTGGACAGCAGCAACGCCCACCCTGGACACAGAATTCCAGATGTGGCAGCTTACAAGGCCTCTTCTCTCTTCTAAATGTGTCCCTCCAAAGTGTCTGCTTGTTGCTGTCTCTCCTGGTGTTATGTTTTCCTAGGTAAAAATTGATTTATTAATTTGAACTAGTATTTAATCAGCTGCAGATGACATGGTTGTCATGGAAATTGCAATATTCCTTTGAAAAATCTTACCAGTGATGTTAAGATTTGTATGTACTGTGGTAAACTAGGTCTGATCTGGCCAGCATTCCTCAAGCTACAGAACATTTACCATCTATACACGTTTCCCTGAGATTTGGCTCCCATTACAATGGTAAGTATCAGAAATACAGTTCCATATAACGTTGGTAGTAATGACTAAAGCAGGTGGTGCTGCCAAAATGTTCCTGTTCTGTTACCCTGCTGTACAGCACTGATGTGAGGTAACACAGCAAGGGCTCTGCCCACACAGGAGATTCTAGAGCTGGTTAAGGCTGGTAGATAGATTTGTACCACAGGTACATTCTATTTTAAAAAATGTGTTTGGATAAGGACATCTGCACTATCAATAAATAGAGAACTTCTATCTGCCAGAAGGGTGAATTGGACATCAGCCATTAGTGCCCCATCCCATTATCTTACTAAAATATAAATATATATGTATGTGTATATATGTGTGTATATATCTATATCCTCTCCTGGTCATTAAATGAGGAAATACATCAAAGTCATCCTATGGTGGTTACATTTCACTTCCAGTTAGTTCAATTCAAAATTATTCTTTTCATTTAGGTTGAGTATCAAGCCATCAGACATCTTAGGACTTCTTGAAGTGACAAGTCCTTTAGACCCCAGCAACAATTTGGAAAACCTCATGTGATAGCACAGTCCCCATTTTCTAGGTTAGTTATCCCTCTGTGAGTACAAATGTCCAGTGGGATAAAAATATTCCCTATCTTCAAGAAGAGCCATGACAGCACCTGTGTGCAGAAGTAATCATGCAAGCTAAAGATCACGAATGTTTCCCCAAGCCTGTGTGCCCAAAATAGCCCAGGTTTGGTATCTGCAGTCAAAGGGCTGCTATAAAAAGCTGCCTGGGTGCCTGTGCAGCATCGCTGCCATCCGTCAGGGGTTATTTCTGGCCTGAGCGCTGACACTGCCACTTACAGCCAGGGAGGCACCGAGCCCCGAGCTCCCGTGAGCAGGGCCAGGGCAGGCTCTGACCCTGCAGTGGGGATTATATAACTGTGCCACTCCTGGGGGAGCCTCCCCAGCCTGCATTTCCCAGGGCAGCTCCAGCCCCGTGGCTGCTGCCCCTTCCCCTGGGCCAGGAGGCTGCGCTGCCATCACCGGGCTGGGCAAGAGTCACAGGACACCTTCATTGCCCACAGCGCAGCTGGCAGGCTCTCTCTTATCACAGCCCTTTTCCACCCCCATACTTGAACTCTGCTGCAGTTGAGGGGGTCTTTTTTGGTTTTTCTTTGGTTTTTTTTTTTTTTGTTTTTTAATGGTTGAAGTAGAAAAATGTTTCCAAAATGTTTGTCCACTTTTCTCATCCTCAATACCATTGTATTCGGGGCTGTGCAATCTCATCCTCAAGAACCCCTGTAAATGTTTTCCAGGCAGCAAACTGAGGCCCAGACAAGCCAATCACTTGTTCAAGGTCGCAGAGGCAGATGTGAGAGTTCCCAAAGTGTGGCTGTTCTCTGCAGGACTGCCAGCCTCTGCCAAAAGGTGTCTGTCCTGTGCTGGAAGACTTCACTGCGACACACAGGCTGGGAGGATTTACTTTGCTGGGCTTCTGGAGTGGGGTTTTACTCATCCCATCTTCTGGCCAGGATGTTCTGCAAATCCAGGGTGCCATTGCAGCATGGTGGGGATGAAGGTGTAAGAGTGGGAGCAGAGCTCTGCTGCCTGCTGGACCTGCTCTGCCTGCCTGGGAAAGGACTGGGGCTGATCCCTGGGCTCAGATTGCACAGGGCTTGTACAAGGCGGTGTCTGGGCCTTCTCCTATGAACCGAAATCAATGGACTATCCATCTCCACATTCCAGTTTCTGGCTGAGGCTGAGGAAGTTGAGGAGGAGCCTCAATGCATAACAAATGGACAAACCCCAGCCGATGATGCCACAGCAAATATTTTATATTGTGTATGGATGTGGATATTCTGCTTTCAGGATACAGAGTTAAAGGCAGTATTTTTAAAGATCCATAATTGATTTTTATACACATTCTTGCATTCTCAGAGTGGTCTGAGCCCCCTCAGCCATTTATTGAGGCTCATATATATTCAGCTTTTGCTGGTGATGATAACTCTAATCCTGCTCTTCTTTTTTGTCCTCTTAATAAGTTTTTCTAAAAAGTCTCTTCCCTAAAACAAGGCTTTCCTCAGGAGCCAGCATATCACATCTTTTCCACTGGATGCATTGTGATGAGCTCTTTAGTCCACCTTGTGAGGCCACAGTTTGTTCTGGCTGGGAGCAGGGTTTGAGGTGCCCCTGTGCTTGCACAGATGGTCTGGGAGCTCTGGGGGACCATCGATGGTCACTTGTGCTCAATTTACACCTCTCTGTTCCTGGCAACGTGCCCAGGACACACAGACACTTCCCACTGGAGAATGTGGGGGAAATGACAAGAAACAAAGTCTGGGGGAGTCCCTCTTTCCCACAGGTTGTTAGGCAGACAGACACAGTGTTCTGACCGAGTCCTGTCTTTCTGCAGGGCTCTGTTTTCATTTGAGCCACACTTCTATCGTTTCTGTGCCTCTGGTTTACATAAGATCCTCTTTGAACATGGAAAATTGCATCCAGTCCTTGCAAGTAACACTCTGTGTTTGCCTCCAGCCCCATTGTTATCATCTTTAAAATGATGTAAAAAGCTCAGTTTTCTCCCTTATAAAGTGACTAAATAGACTAAAGGAAATCTTAGTAGTGTAAATGCAGCATGCTTCTAGTACAAACATGAAGCAGCTCTACCAAAATTGGTCAATTAAATGGATTCAAAATCAATTTAATGAGAGCAAAATTAAACTTTGGAAGCTGCTGACAACAAATTTTCTGTTATAGGTTGGTCATGCACAAACACTGAGAAATTTAAATAAGTCTCAAACAAATGCCATTAATTTACGCCTGAATTCTTGTAAAACAAAATCCCTGCCAAGTTTCCAGGGAATGTGTTTGATAAGGAGGAGGCATCCTTGTGACCTTACTAAATACTCTCCTAGTGTGGGAATAGATCTTGCACGCCGTGCCCAGTGAGAATAGCAACGCTGCTAACTTTGTCCCAGATAGCTAAAAATGGGCTCCCTCACACGCTGGGGAGTCACTGCAGAGCCCCAAGGCTCGGGGCCAGGGCCGGCGTGGGAGATGGGAGGCTGGACTCAAAAATGAAGGGGTCAGGGGAGAAAGGCTCAACCAACCACTCCTGGGTAATTAAAACTGCCTAATCTGGCTCCTTCCTGCCTCTGAAGTTACTCCTGAGGGTTTTTGTACGGCCCAGCCCATTGGGGATGGATGACTGGGGACACGACTGAGGAGCTCACCTGGCTCCCTCCACGGTTTGCTGACAGAAAAATGGCATTTCCCAGGTTAAAACTTGAGTGACACTAAAGGTGCAGGTGACATTGCTAAACAAAAATACCACAGAAATCCCTTCCACATTGTGCTGGGGTCTAGAAACCACCCCCTTTCTTCTCTCCCCTCTTCCCAAATATTTTATATTTTTAATGGACTGAACTCCAGAACCTGACATGTAGGCACAGAGATCTGAGTGCTGCATTAATTAACAGGTTGATAGGAAACTGTTAACTACCAGTTTCTAAATCAAGCACAGATGTTGGGGTTTTTAGTTCTAGTTGCATAAACTCTGCTTTGTGGCACATTTAAGACATTTAATGAAATGTCACAGTAAGCCCAGGTGTATTACTAAGTGAGCCTGTTACTGAAGATGACTGTGCAGACTCAGTAGTTTCATTTATTGTTAGACTACAAAGTTCCCTTCATACTGAAGGGTACAATTTGTTCTTGGATAGATTAGCTAACCAGCAAACCAGTAAACAGAGTTTCACTGCTTCACTGTCTAAAACAGATTGAGACATCCCATCAATAATCCACTTCTGAAATTAATGAGTGCACTGGCATGAAAATGATCACTGTTGGTTTTACTTCTGAACAGACTTAACCAAACTTGTGTCTGTATTTGATGTTTCAGTGAAAGCCTGTCATGGCTTATCATCAGTGATAATAAACTTTGTAATAGAATTATGAATCTATTTTGCTTTTGACAAAACAAATTTTCACAATGGGTCTTCTTGAGCCTGACTTTCAGCTATTCCTGCTTCAGGAGTGACAAGCCATTTAAAAATTAAGAATAAGTTCTGGCAACTGACTGATTTCAAAGCATAAGAGTACTTCAAATTTACATGGTGCAAGAGTTGGGGGAAAAGAAATAGATGCAGGTGTTTGCAGTGTGTTTCCATTGAAAACATGGAACATGTGTTTTACAATAAAATATGTATTTCACTTTTATATCCATGGGGCTCTGCTACTAAGTTGCTTTTCTTGTGGATTATTAGGTTTTCAAATATCGCTGAAATATTTTAAGTCTCAGGTTTATTATTTGGTATTGTCAGCATGGAAGTTAAGAAATTTGTAACATTTGCAAGGCAAAACAAGATTTCACTGGAAGTTCCTATCCCAGGGCTGAATAGATAGCAAGGTACTGTATTTTGTCAGAAATTTGAAAGCACATTGACATTAAAATATTGAAATTCAGGTATTCTTGTCCAAATTATTCACATTTCCTCACACTTTCTAAAATATACTGTCTCAAACATCTGAAAGATCTCACTTTTCAATCAAATGAGCCATTTGTGTTGGGCTTTCAGGCTTTTTTAAATGCAACTAACATTTTGGGATTTTTTTAAAGATATAAATTACCAAAATTACCTGGCAAACAAAACAAAATGAACTTCTTTATTGTATGGAATCTATCCAAATTTACCTCAGCTTTTCTGCAGCTTTAACTGCAAGAAGCTCATTCTGCTAACAATGGGCTTTAAAAAATATTGCTTGATATACTCCAGGCTATGCAGATAGAATTTCCAACTGGAGTCTGCAGTGTTCTGGGAATCCTTGCATAATCTGGCAGTGGTTATAAATAGCTCAAGCCCTGGATGTGAGGGAAGTGAGGCTCGGTAAAGCCACCGAGTGCTCGCCACAGCCCAGCTCCCCTCGCTGCTGGGGGCTGCAGGGGCTGCTGCAGCTGCCAGGGAGCCCTCACTGAGGCAGCAGGGCAGGAAGGAGGGTCCCACTCACTGGTCCCAGTCCCTTTCCCGGGCTGTTGGTGCCTCCAGTGTGGGATATCCACAGTGGGACCCAGCAGGGGCCGCAGGGCTGCCCTCAGCTGCGAGCCCCTGCCATGGAACAGCTTTGCCACTCAGAGGGCAATGAGGACATCATTAATGAGCAATTGTACCTTCACCCCATTTCTGGGTGCTGTTCACAGCCCCTGACTGGCGGGAGAGGGGTCAGGGCCAGGCAGGAGCCATGTGGAGACACCCCAGCCACCCCAGCCCAAGGGAAGGCACAGCTCCCAGAAGGAGCATTCCATTCCTGTCCGGGTTTCTCATCCCAGTCTTGCCAGACCTGGTGGCAGAAACAGGGAGAGGAGACAACAGCAATGCAAGAATCAGCAGCTGAGTCCAGATTTCTGTCTGGTTGATGGCTTGCTTGCTTCCTTTTTATTTGTTAGGTGCCAATGTTTGAAGGGCATTTTGGAGGAAGAAGGTGGCTCTTTTTGACCTTCTGAAATCTGTGATCTCAAGGTGTTTTCTGTCTTAGATTTGTTCTTGTGGATCTTCTGAATCTGTACAAATGACTTGTTTCTGCAGTTGCTATGGAAATCTCTGAAATACAGCTCCATTTTGTGTCATTTCACTCGCTTTGTCCGTGAAAGACAATTGCTTTTTCTCATTCCCTTCTGTGAGTCATCACATTCTCTACTGCCAGGCCATCAAATAATTGCAAAAGTCTACACTCCCAATAGCTGAAATGAAAAAATCAACCTTTTTTACCTATTATCTCCAAAACTCCAAAGTATCAAAAGACCTAATCCTAAAGGCTGCTGAAGTATAAATCAAATTGGAGGATGACAAGGCAAGCGGAAACTCATTCCCATATCCTGGCTTTCTGATGGTTTCACTGAAACAACTAGAGTATAGAAGTATGAAAAGAACAGGAGAAGGTCATTTTGGGTTTCTGTCATCCTCTCTGAATGAGGGGAAATGATATTTTGCAGCTAAACCATTACTAGGAGGCAGCCCCTCTTGGGGTTTACAGTGAGATCACCACAGGAGGGGAATCCTGGGCCTGACATTCCTGCCCCAGCTGCAGTGCACCCCATTCCTTCCCTGCCAGGAAAATTTTGTGTGGCTGCGCCACTTGTCTTAACTATTTCTATTTCTATTTTAATGGGCCTCTTGAGCTTGCTGGCATTGGTTTTACTGAGGGCAGAGCTTTGTCCCTCTGCTCCTCACGTTGGTGCACCTGGGCACGAATCCAACTGGAGCGGGAATGGGAGACCTTTCCTGCAAAACTGCAGCACTCAATGGTGTGACAAGACACATGGAAACTCCAAAAATAAGTTTGAAAGCAGTTTCCAGGAACATGGTTACAGCTGGGAGAAATTTTGGTATTTTTCACAGCTCAGTGTTGTTTTGATAACGTGCAAAGAGAATCAGCCACCAATTTCAAATGACTCCTGTGAAAGTCTCACCTCTAGAAACAAGAACTTGTACACAAAGCACAGTTCTAGGCTTCTAGGAAGTCATTAAAGAGATCCAAAAGTTTGCCTCTTAAGTGGGTACGATTCACAATTTTTAAAAAGGAAATCAAATAAATACTCTATTATTTTCAAGGCTTGGAAGCCCCAGGAAACATTTGTAGAGCCATTATTAGCACTGGTCCTTAAGTCTGAACTGTCAGCCCTCTTCTTTAGTTCCAGTCCATTCCAAATCAGAAAAGGAGCATTTTTGATGAATTCAGTAAAAATAGCAGAAAACAGGCACCCACTTATCTGAGACCTGCTAGAGTGTCAGGCACTATTCAGGTTTTGTGTCCAGATAAACATTTTCTGGGGACTATTAAGCTGTTTTCACCCATACACAGGAAAGGTAAAAATGTAAAAGCAGAATAGGAACTGGATCCAGAAAATCTGGACCTTTTTCCAGTACACACTGGACCTTTTTCCTTCTGTCTTTTGTCAGTGCCTCTGGAAAACCTGCAGAACAGCAGAAACATCTCCCACTCTGGAGGTCACTGTCCCTGGAATTTCTTAGACAAGATGGTAAAAATCTCTCTTTGAGGACAGTGACTTTAATCACTGGATATTCTCAGCCAAAGAAAGAAACAAGTCTAATGATTCTTTCCCAGATTTGCCCTGAGATAAGGAAATCAGCTGAAGTCCTGGAAGAGTTCCACTGAAGTTGTGGAAGTTAAAATCACTGACAATCATTTTCTGTGTAGCTTAGCTTCTTAGGAAAATGAGATTTATATTATCATACTCTCAGCAATAACATCATTCTCTTTCCCTGGAGATGCTTTATACCCATGGGACAATTTTAGCCAAAGCTGAAAAAAAATGCGGAAGTCTGATTCATAATTAAGTTCCAACAAAAGTGAAGGCTGTGTAGAAGAGAAAATCTGTGCTGGGTGAGGGGAGGAGAGGGACACTCTGAGTGCCACACTCCCCTCAGCAGGGCCAGCAGCCAAGCCACAGGCAGGGACACCTGAGAACACAGGGAGAGAAACGAGTGAATGCCATGGTCTGGGTGAGCATCTGTGGAGGTGAAGAACACAGACTGATAGAAAGCAGCCCTCCCATCTTTTCCAGTCCTCACAGAGGAACAGTGGAGTTTTTAGAAGGTTGGAGACCTGCAGAGGTGCTGGAATTCTTCTCCAGAATTACACTTTGACTCTTGGCAACACACAGTTTGGTCAAGCAGTAAAATGAAAAGCTGCTTTTGAAAATTTGACACAGAAGTTTATAATCAGTAATTTAGGTTTTTCAGCAAGACACATGCATATATCCTGAAATATACACTAGCAGTAAACACTTGTTAAAGTACCTTGCTGAATTAGATTCAAATACTATTAAAAGGTGCATGTAATATGCTTCACTACAGAATAGTGACTCCCTTGAATTACCATCATCTTGATACAAGCAGCTTTACAGAAATAGTTTTTTTGAAGATCTGGGTAGAAAATCTGAAGTCTTTTAAACTCCCATCAAGCTGTATCCTTGGCAGAAGTCGATGTCTTGACGTGCAGCATTGGAAGTGTGATTCCCAAAATAGCCCATGGCTGCCAACAGGCTGGTATCTAACTGGAACAGAGTCTTTTCCATTTTATCAGGCATATGATTTTTCAAAGAAGCTCAGCTGGTTGCTGTAACCACATGAAAGGTTCCCTACATGAGGCAGGAATGGGCACCAAAAATTCATTAGTGCTAAAAGAGACCAGGGTTAACCAGGGTTATTGAAACTAAGTCTCTCTTTTTGATAATATTATATCCAGCCTGGGGAATCTGCACCACATTTATAGTACATTGAGTCTTTTTGTGTTTTGCTGTGTCTTTAGCAATGGTGACATCAGAGATTGTCACTGTCCTTTATCAGTTCTGGCTGTGCTCAGACTGGAGCTCAGCCAGGTTCTATTTGTATCAGGGCCCAGCCACAGTGGATTTCTTATTTCACTCAATGAGACGTGATGCTAAGAAGCTCCTGTTCTCTTCAGAAATAATGTTTGGCTAGTACTTAGAAAGGAAGGCCAGATCCTGGATAAGAAGCCCAGTTAATTCCTCCAGTTGCCTGTGTTCAGACCCAGACCAAACCATAAATAAGAATTTCATCTGCTTTTTCAGAAAAAAAAGAGTGTGACAGTTAACAGAAACCTCTAAATTGACACAAGAAGACAAACCCAAAATCCTATGTATTTTAACAGCCTTGATTTGTATCTCATCACCTTTATTGGAGTTTTCTGTGCTCTACTGTCACAGTTCTGGGGGGATTGTATGGAAGGTGTTGAGTCACTGCCAGTGCTGTTTGTAACGTGCAGCAGGGCAGGAGCTGCAGCAAACTGGGAGTGGCTGGGTGCCAGCTCCTCACTGCTGCTTGTGCTTTCCAGCCAAAGTGGGAGTCACAGGGCTGGGGGCACATGGGAAAGGGGGTTGAGATTGAGCTGTTTGTCATTTTGGGGTTGGCTGGTGCTTGGAAACAATAATATTTCAATCTCACCCAGAGAACGAAACTCTCCGGGAGCTCGGTTACTCTGAGTAGCTTTAAAACAGATTTAAATGTAAAGTACCTTCAATAAATTCTTCTGAAATGAACAACATGCATTTCAGTGAGGTGAAGTGGGACTCACTTCCTGAATTTTCCTGAATTTTTCCTTATTTCAGCAGCTTCCTGAAAAGTATTTCTGCTTCTAGGAGCCAATCTACTTATGGAGTCCTTGGGAGGGGAATCTCAGTGGGCACCACTGTGAGCACAGGCACCAAGTGCAGCTCCAGGCACCTGCTCTCAACCCAACTGGGATCATGCCCCAGGGATTTAGTGGGAAAATCCAGGTGAATAGGCTGTTTGTGAGATTATCAGCTATGAGAGAGATAAACTCACTACAAAGACACAAATAGGCCATCTTATAATCAATAGGTTTCTGGTTTTTCTGAAAGGATCCTTTTAAAATGTAAAAAATGTGAAGAGTTTACTTTGTCAAATCTGTGCTTCTGGATGTGTAGAATAACTTTATAGGGTAAACGAGAAAATTATTAAGCTATTACATGTTTCAGTACATTGACATGTCACTGTGTTTATTGAAGATTCCTAACTCCTAGGAAGGAGCAAAAGAAATAATTTTAGGTCAAATTCAAGATCTCTAACACAGAAAGATGTTTTTTGAATGTGCAGCAGTAACCTTTTCAACTTTGGTGTTTTGAGGTTTTTTCTGGTGCCATTTAATAGTAAAGTTTTCAAAGAAAATGTTGTGCAGCTGCAATTCTGCTTTTACCTCTTCTGCATGATGTAAGGAGAAATTTTCCCTTTTGACTTTATGGAAAAGCTCTGGCACTTGAGGCTTGATCCATGTATGAGATTATTAGTTCAAGGAGTATCTGCTTCAAGCAAAGTCACTCCCAAAATAAACAAAGATGTTTAATATTTTTCTTTTCACCTGAATAAAAAATGTTTACTGCTTTAACACAAATATAGGGCTTCCTTTTTGTGTCTGTTCAAACTCCACAACATATTTATGTCCAAGTATCTTCACACATGGCTCCATTGGGTTTATATCCACTTTGTCGCATTTATGCAGGGAATTTATGTTTTGTAAAAGCAATGTACTGGATAATTCTTATCCATATACTAAAATTAGCTAAATACAGATTGTTATTGAAAGATAATATGTTTAAATAAAGCCATTAGGGATTGGGGGTGGTGTGGACAAAACCTCCTCCAGCAAACAGGCAGGGGGATGTTCAGGGGTATCTCAGAGACAAAAAAATGTCCATATTAATGGGCTTATCATTACTCCAGAGTGGAAGATTTATCAGCAGCTGGAGACCAAGGCATTCTAGAAAGTCAAAAGGAGTTGTTCTAGGAAGCCTCAGCTTATCCCCAGCTTCATCCCTCAGCCCCATGGCAAGAAACTGCCCTGTGCCTCTCCTCAGCAGTGTCCTCAGAGACCTTCAGTGCTGGGACTAAAATATTCCAGGGTCAACTGTTCTGAAAATTCACTATTATCCTTGGAAACCTTTTCTGATGTCCAACCTGAACATTGATGGGGGTTTTACTTTGCTGTGATTAAATCTCTTTTTTTTCTTTTCCTGTCCATCTGGAAGGTATTTATTTGTTCTCCCAGTTTTCAATGCTTTAAGCAAGACAATCCCATTTTGTTCATCCTTGCACAGAATTTAAAAGGTCCTTCATTGCAGCTCTCCTCTGAATTTTCTTTAACCCAGCAACAGCTTTCCTGGAGAATGGCCCCAAAACCAGGGCCCAGGGGTGGCACCATTGCAAAGCAGAGTAGAAGATTCCTTCACTTTCACTTAAACCTCTCAGGCTGCCACATCCCTTTTTGTGACTGCATTAGCAGTGCTGGGTCCCTGACTCACATCCAGTGTGAGTCACTGAGGCTCCCAAGTTCAGCATTAATGTTCCCTCATCATTTATTCCTCTCCTTGTGTTTTTGACAATTTCTGTTTGGACCAGTATAGCGCTTCTTCCTATTGACCTGCATCTCTTCTCAGACATTTATTTATTTATATTTTTTATTTATCCTGGGCACTTGCAGGCTCAGCTTACTGGCATTTGCAAATTTAATAAGGACACTCTCTGTTCCATCTTCCAAGTCAGCACTGAGAGAACAAACAGGACTTCTGGGACAGCATCAGGCACAAGTCCTTCAGTTTTCTCTGAATCACTGAACGTTGCAGTCTCAGTGTCCTTTTCCTACACAGGTCCTTCAGGAACTTCATCCAGAGGATACTTCTTTGTGTGGATGTGGCAGGAGACAGCAGCCAAGGCTTTACAGGAGCCCAGACATTTGCCTCCCACTGCTTTTTCTCCATTCCCAGGGCTGGTTGTCTTTGCAAGAAGGGAATTAGATTGTCTTGACAGAATTTGTTCTCAGTAAACCCATGATGTCTGTGAGTCTATGGGTTTCCCACATGCTTTGATAAAATGTTGGAAAATATGTCAGTATTTTCCCAGGAATTTTAATTAATGAGTATCATTTATAATTCCCTAGCTGCTAATTGCTTCACATTCTTAGAATAAGAACTGTGTTTCTTTTTCTTTTTTCCCTTGGTACCCTTGTGCAGCATTTTTGAAAGAGAACTATTATGAGCTGCAGCACTGCTTCAGTTACTTCATTAAATAACCAGGACGACAAAATTCTCCAAGCCAATATGAAATCTCCCTAATCCCAATTTTTCCTTTTCTAGTTAAGATCCCACCCCTCCCTCACTGGTACTAATTATGTTAGGCTCCTGCTATTGCAACCAATCTTTTTTAAAAGGGTGATGACAAAAGCTAATAAACAGCCCAGTCTTTCCCAGAGCTGCCATTTGTTGATCTCTTCCAAGTCAAGTACAGAGATTTTCCTTAGACTATTTTTGCAAGCAGTCTGTGGGTCACACTGGCTCCCACTCCAGGAGATTCCGTTCTGGAAAATGTTTTTACTCCTATTGTTCAGATTTCTTACAAAGTGTTTCCTTTTTATCCTCCAGTGGCTGAAGCAGTAAGAGTTTGAAAATCTCTTTGGCCAATCCTAGCAAAAATCTTTGTCTTAAACAGAGACCATAATCAACAGAGAACATAATCAATTTATATAATTTCTAAAATGTGGCTTTACTTTAGTCTAGGTACATTTAATTGCACCATTTTCAGGTTTCAAACAAACAACATTCTTCAGAGAGAATAAGAAAGCAGAAATTAGGAGATTATCTTCAGAGGGATCATGAATTTAATCACAGGATTGGTCACAAGAACACAGATGCTCAAGTAAGGGTCACATGGAGGATGGAGATGTACTCATCACCAGCTAATGGCATCTTTAATTGCTTTCCTTACTTACAAACAGAATTGAATCAGTGGAGAGAATTACAATTTAGCTCTGTTTATACCATGAATAAGTGTAGATCATATTTTATTTATTTTGGGCAAGATAAGCTCCTAGGAGAAAATCTCCTATATTGTCTTATACCCTGGGACATGCATCTTAAATTCTCCAATACATTGTAAAATATGAAATGCAATTTTATATAGATATACAATATACATACTATATATATATATAAGGGATGTAAAATACGTAATCTATGTCCCTTTTCCACCAGCTTCAGCTGGTGTGGAGTTACGACTGGCTTCAAGGCCAGATCTGTTCCTAACATTTTGGCACTTGGTCTCAGGAGCAGCCTTTGTATTCCAGTGCTGCAAGAGAGTCTGGAAGAGCAGCAGAAGGGATCTGAAGAGTCCCACACTGAGCAGGCAGCTGTGTGCTGGTTTTAGGGAAGTGCTGGGGACCAGCTGGATCTCACACACTGAGTTGCCAGGGATTTTATTCTCCACACTCAGGGGGGATCTTCTCTCCATTCAGATTCCAGAGCTCTGATTCCCCTTCCCATTGATGCC
Organism: Chlorospingus semifuscus; assembly: GCA_035048045.1. Lineage (NCBI taxonomy): Eukaryota > Metazoa > Chordata > Aves > Passeriformes > Passerellidae > Chlorospingus > Chlorospingus semifuscus. The sequence continues at coordinate 1,648,341 of JAWWMS010000028.1, forward strand.
CCTGCTGCTGCTCACCCACAGAACAGAGCAGGGCTTCCTTTTTTGTCCTGAGAGGTTCCTTGAGAGGAAAGGTGGTGGTGGTGTCTCCTTTTCTGGTAAAGGCAGCTGCTCAGGAAGGAGCTATGGAAATGGGTGTTATTCATTCTTTTTGCTTTAAATATGTCAGAGTGAAAGAGCTCAAGACTGATTTCCATATTCCCTGTGCTACAGAGTTGTTCTATCTTTATGGCTCTCTCAGAAAAACAGGGAAAACTAAAAATATCAAGCATCTCCAGATGGTTGAAAAGAATTCAGAATCACTGTTTTGGTGCCGATTTTCAATTAAACCCAAGGTTTTTTTGGGTACCAAAGGCCAGGATCCTCCAAGGTTTACCTTCCTAAATCCCATTTGATTTTCATGACAGTTTAATGAGAGTTAAGCACCAAGTTGCTCTCATAATTCTGGGCGAGTGAAGTCTTTGATTTACTCTGGCCCTCAGTTTTGAGCAAAAGACCCTTGGCATTTTGCAAGATCCCTCCTGGAGTAGCAAGGTAGGGACAGAAAAATGTGGTTTTTCCTTCCTGTTTGATTGCCTCTTACAATTTTTCTTCAGCTACAGGAGTTCATGTTCTTCAGTTCCACGAGCACCTCCTACCTCTGGAACTTGACTGCTCAATGTACCCTGGACTAGCTTAGGTTACTGCTTCCCTTCTGAGTTGTTTATGTGCTGTTCCCTTGTCTTTGCTGTTGGGCAAATGCTAAAAATAAGAATTTGCTTATCTAATTTGTATGGATCTTTACAGTGTATGTGATTTCACTGTCTCCCTTCCCCTCGAGCGCTGGACAGATTTTCCAGGCCTTCTGACTGTGGACTCTGCATTCATTGCTGTCATAAGTCCCAGGATTTTTTTCCTTTCAATGCTGACATGTTAAAATAAGACACTCCTATTTTTCCATAGAGAATACTTAAGAGTTTACAGTTTCTTCTTGTTCTGATCGAGCTCTGTACCTAATACTCTGTTCTGATTATATTTGTTTCACATCCTGGAAATCTAATTAACACCTTGCAAAATTGTTTACAGTAAGCATGCCTAAAAATGTGCTTACACCTATGAAGTGGTTTTTCATATTTCTTTGGACTAGATGGGTAAATGTTGCTTGGTGTCAGCTGAATAACTCATATGACAGAAGAAGAATCAGGGTAAGCTCCCCTGTGCTGACAGCCCCTAGGCTAAAAGCTTTGCCTGAGATGCCATCTCAGGGAAAGATCAGGTTATTCTGCCTCCAAGCCTGTCCTGTCACTGCCCATTCCACCAAAACTGCTCAGTATAAGTTCCTGTTTGTCAGCTGCAACATTGCTTTTTGGAAAAGCAACTGTAGTACAGAGGTCACTGAATTGGCTTTTTCTGGCCTGGTTTGGATTAATCAGAATAGGCACAAATTTCAATTATCTCTCTCATGAATCAGCGGGGGTTTAAAAGGTCACCTCAGGATGGCCTTTGGGATACAGAGATGGTTGTTTAAAGTTGCATGGACACAGTTCTGTCTGCACCCTTGCAGATACCCCAAATACACAGCCAGTTTCATTCAATACCTGATACAAAACCTGATGTTTGCAATGCTGAGTGTGTGTCTTAGGAGAGCTTTATCTGTACATCCCTCATGAAATCTGATCATGAGCAAAGTCACACACCCCTAGAAGCTTTCATATGGTAGGGAGCATTAAAAATGCCCCCTCTCTTCTTTCTGTATGCATAATTCTTTTTGGGAGTTGAACTGAGCAGTAGGCTCTGTTTAGGCAGTTTGGGAGTCTTTGGTATGAGGTCTCCAGCTGTGGAATGTTTTACCACCCAGCAAACACAGCAGAGCAAGGACAGGGATCAGGTGGCAGTGCTGCCTTGCAAGGGCACAGGGCTGTGATGGTCAGGGTGGGCTGCAATTCGTGTGAATACAATAAAATCAGCTGTGACACCAGTCAAAATAAATACATTTTTTAAAAGGTTACACAAGAGAAATAAACAAACTGTGATATGGAAGGAAAGCAGGGCTGAGGGAGGAGCCTGGAGCACCCCAGCCTCAGCCCCAGGAGCGTGTGAAGGGCAGGGACACTGCAGATGTTCTGGGGATTTTAGAGCTGTACAGCTAAGTGACTTAGCATGTGTGGACCTATTTACTCCCATGGTTATGTCCTCTCATGGCTGGGATTTTGCCTGTGGAGGCAGACCTGGCACTGAGTTTGTTGCTCAGCAAGTGCATCAACACCAACACCTACACCTGTCTGGAGCCTTCCCGGGCCAAAAGCATTTTAACACCATAGGAGAGACTCACTTTAGCACCCAGCTTAGTAACCAGCTGGCAAAACTCTTCTTTTGAGAGCACCTCTTTGGCCAGATTCTGCCCCCAGCCATACACATTCACTTCCAAGACTCAGGACCTGTCCAGTGAATCCATTGGCCCTGAAAACAGAGTTTGGTCCTTCCTGTGCAATCTTAGTTTTATTCTCGGATGGGTCAGATTCCCTGAGGGAATAATGAAACCTCTCAGAGCCTGGCACATCCTCTCTCTGACAGTGATACAGGGGTAAAACAGGTCAGAGCTGTTTAGGGCTGATTTTGAGTCTATGAGATAGAAGACACTGGAGTTCCTCTAATGCAGGAGACTGAATACTAGGGACAGAGAGATCACTTATTGCAGGGAAGATGCAGAGATAGGAAAAAAACTCTAAAAAAAAGAAATTCAGGAGATTCTAAGGCTGCTAAACCAGACAAAATTAAATAAATTAATTACTTTAAAGTAATTCAGTACAGTGTTGACTGCCCTTTACAAATGCTTGAAAGGTGGTACAATTCTGATAAAACAGATAAGTACAGTATATAGTGTGTATGCCAGGGGGTATACAACACGTACCTTACACATACCTTCTGGACACATCAGTGTACTAAATACAAGAATAACCAGAGAGAAGTTTAAAAAGTTAAACTCAAGGACCAGGTCCTGGCAATAACATCTGTAGCTGTCTGCAAGCACATATAGCTTGCAGTTTTTAAAAGGCAGGTAAATCACTATTCTAAACAACATGAGTTTCTCTTTTTGAATAGAGAATTAAATCCTGATTCCAAGAAATCTCATACCAACTTTTGAAGCCTTCTGAAACTATCCATAGCTTGCAAGGTAATTTCTGAAGGTATGCCTAAAAGAAGCATTTAGCCTATTTCATGACAGACCCAGATCTTTTTAAAATTCTGTTTAATTAAAAGGTACAAGAAAAATAACCAGTAGCTGGAATTAGGTCAAGGCCTACAGCAGAATATTTAATTGGGCTCAATGAAGGGCCTTGGATTTATCATTTGTTAACTAGGCACTCTGCTTGTCCTCATTTATCTTCCCTTCAAAGCTACTGAGAAGAGCTACAGAAATGCATTCAGCACATTGTGGCAGCAGCCTATGCTCACATCTAGTAATGAGGAAATAATGTAATTAATTGCTGTTATGTAATGGCACTTGGCAAATTAACGTGGACTGCTCCACAGTAAATAAAACCATGTGCTATTTCTGTAACTCTGCTTAGAAATAGCTGGATCAAGACCTGGAGCATCCAGACATTTTGCTGCTGGGTATTTACCCAGAAAACATTGACCTCAGTGGCTGCTGGGTGTGAGGAGGACTCTAGAGATGAAGAGCCTGTGCTCAGCTGCCCTGGCAGCCCTGCAGCTCCTGAGCCTGGCTGGCAGGGCCATTCCGACATCCCACAGCTCCTGGGACGCAGGGCTGTGTCTGACATGGGCCCCAGAGCACAGGGAGCCAACAAAATGTCCCTTTCTGGGAGTTCCCTGCAGGGCCTGGTGCTCCTGGGTGTGGGACCTGGAGCTATTCTTTGGAGCTCATAGCCTGGCACTTTTTCCTTTCCTCCACATGAGGAAATTCCCGTCAGCTGCAGCCCATGAGGAACAGTCTGTGAGTCTGGGGTGTCCCTGAGCTCAGAGACGCACACAGGGGCACCCAGAGCCCCAGGCTGGGCTGGGGGCAGTGCTCCCTGCCAGGACCTGGGGTACCCGGAGGGCAGTGCTCCCTGCCAGGACCTGGGGTACCGGGGGTGCCTGCCAGGCTGTCCTGGCTCAGCCACGAGCCCCCGGCCCGGGGAGCACTGAGCCCTCAGCCTGGGGAGCACTGGGGACAGATGGGGAGCACTGTGAGCCCTCAGCCTGGGGAGCACTGGGGCACAGCCTGGGGAGCACTGGGGCACAGCCTGGGGAGCACTGAGCCCTCAGCCCGGGGAGCACTGGGGACAGACTGGGGACCACTGGGGCAGAGCCTGGGGTGCCCTCCTGGCTTCTGCCACAGCCCCTGGCCAGGCTCCACCAGCTAAGCCTGTGACAGCGCCCAGCCTGTGCTTGTTGTCATCCCCATTTTTATCCTAAAATCTAAACCAACATTCATCTTTTTGGTCGTGGAAATGGGTCAACAAACTGTAATGAATAAGAGATTCAGGTAGCCCTTTGTCTTGGTTTGAGAAATTTTATAGTAGATTAAATTATTTTTTGCTATTACTACTCACATGTATCACAACCTAAATAGATTAAAATATTTTGAGGGGATAGCTTTTTGGTTTTTTTTAACTGATGCTTTTACAACATTTCCAATATACTATTTTAAAATTTTTAATCTCCCATTTATACTGATTTTTAAATTCCTTCTTCCTTTCCCATTCATATTACAAATCCCAAATAACAAATTTAAACTGCTATTTATAAAACATAATGGATGAACTGGGGCTTTAGCTGATTATGAACTGAAATTTACTCAGTTTTGAACCTCAATGTTTAACCAGTAATTGTTTCTTTGCTGTTAATCCTATTGTGAACAGAAAACCAGTTGCACTGGGAGGAAAAGCAACTGAGGAAATCTGATTTTACACTGGGGATCCACTAACTTGTGATGTCTGATTATTTGACTGCTTGCCTTTTTGTGTTGATAACTCCTTCCATTTGGGCCTCTTGGGCTGAAGCTGCTCACCAGAAATTGCCTGGAATGGTGATAAAGCCATAAAACTGAATATTGCCTGGCATGCCAGCCCAGGGCTGGGTGGGGATGGAGCTGGCGTGGGATCCAGGTGGTGCCACTGCCCTGGCACAGCTCTCAGCTGCCCTGGCTGTCCCCAGAATCCTGCCCGGCCCAGGGGGCTCCTGCCCTGGCCCTGCTGCCCCTGCCAGGGAGCTGCTCGTGGGCACTGAGGTTTCCTTGTCCCTGGGACCTTTCCTTGTCCCTGGGATGTTTCCTTTTCCCTGTGATGTTTCCTTGTCCATGCGCTGTTTTCTTGTGCCTTGGGATCTTTCCTTGTCCATTTGATGTTTCCTTGTCCATTTGATGTTTCCTTGGCCATTTGATGATTCCTTGTCCCGGGGGTCTTTCCTTGTCCATTTGAAGATTCCTTGTCCCTGGGATCTTTCCTTGTCCATTTGATGATTCCTTGTCCCTGGGATCTTTCCTTGTTCTTGTGATCTTTCCTTGTCCCTGGGATCTTTCCTTGTCTCTGGGATCTTTCCTTATCTCAGGGATCTTTCCTTATCCATTTGATCTTTCCTTGTTCTTGTGATCTTTCCTTGTCCCTGGGATCTTTCCCTGTCCCTGGGATGTTTCCCTGTCCATGGAAGGGTTTCAGCAGGAGGAGGGTGGAAGCGAAGGGAAGGGCTGGAGCAGCCCTGGGCACACAGCCTGCCTCTGCTTCCCCACAGTTCTGGAGCATTTCTGGGGCTGACAGGAGCCCTGGCAGCTGGAAGGGAACCTTGCAGTTACCTCTCCAATGTCCTCCAAATCAGTTTTCTCCTGAAATGAGTGCGTGGCCAAGGGGCAGGAGGGAGAGAAGGATCAAGGGCTCCTGCTCAGGGTTTGATCTTCTCTAAGACTGATCTTTGTTCCCCAGAAAGGCCAGTCCATTGCCCAGTTTGAGAGACACACCTCACTTGGTAACTTTAAACATAGGTGCAGAATTTTATTTAATCTTTGAAACCGAGGGTTTTTTTCCTAAATTTGAATGCAAAAGTAAATCCAGCTCTTGTTTCCTGCGGCAGTGGTGCTATGACTTCAATGTAAACACTTGAAAGCACAAAATGTAGAAAATGTTGAGGGTTTTTTGCATTTAAATTTTCATTTTTCATTTAAGTATCACATAAATTATAGCAAATATACCAATATCAAGTATATCAGTATGTAAATATGTCAATGATCTATCTTGAGAACTGCTTGCACGGGCAGTTCTTGTGGCCACAGGAAGACTTGGCTTCAATAACTAAAGCAATTCTACCCCTTTGGTGCCTTGCACACAATATTAATATAAATCTTGTTTCTCTGAGGCTTTTTTGCAGTATTCCCCACAGCAGTGTCTCCTTCTCATGGCTACTGAAGGAAGCTCTGGCTTGAACAGAGAATTCTATCAGTGAGGTTCATAGTTGTTAAGTGGTGTGGAATCAATATTTTGTCTGAGGGTGTGCTTCAAAGGGACTTTGTTTTGGGGTTTTTTTTTCCAAAAAGATTACTTTGATATGTTGAGGATGTGATGGTTTTGTGAATGTGTGGTGAGGGCTCAGTCTTTCTTGCTGTGCTATTTCTATTCATATTGTACCTGTTGGGACTCCAGCTATAATTATATTATAAACACACAGTCAGCCTTGAAGTGCAAGGTATTTTAGTGACTTTGCTGTTTAACATTACTGGATTCTCATTCATTCCTATTTTTGTACATTCTTACTCTTTCTTCTTTTGCTTTGCTTACTAAATATGGGCTTTTAACTAATCTTTTTATCCAAGAATTCCTGAGCTCCAATTCCATGTGTGATATTCACTCTGTGCAGGCAGAACTACTGACTCATCACACTCCCTCCAGGGCACTGTTTCATCTTTCAGGACCTGTGCATTGTCACCACATTGTGTGGACAGCAGTGAAGGGCTCCCTTGGAATAGGCTGTGACCACCTGAAACACCTGAACATTTGTTTTTACCATCATTTGAAGATGATTTTGTGCACTGCACATTTGGCACATCAGCTGTGCTGGGGCAATGGAAGGAGTGATGTGGATGCAGCTAAGAACAGGAACTGTTTAAATTGGCAGCTTTTGCAAGAAAACAGAGTGAGGAACCCAAGCAGGGTGTGTGGGCCCTCTCTGGATGCTTGAAACACTTTGCCTAGTAAGGCAAGTGGGTGATGGGAGCAGCCCAAGGTGGGGTCTGGCTGCCAGGGAGGCTGCAGGAAAAAGGCAAAGTTCCAGTTTGTGTGGAAAAGATCCTTTTCCCAAAGCAGACTAACAAATGCTGTTATTGTTGGTCTCATTCAGTGCTTGTCTGTGAATGCTTGCTCTGCCCAAGAAAACAGAGATGTCTTGAAATTTTTTCTTTCAGTGACAATGTGATTTTACTGAAGTCTGAAATGGCTGTGAACCTACAGCTTTAGGATGCAATTTTTCAATTGAAATAAATATGGAATGCTCTTTGTCTTCAAATTACACCCGTGTAAAATGTTCTCCTTTCCAGGCAGGATGGCAATAAATGTACCTTGTACTGGAAAGACAATACCAGGGTAAGAAGGAATGCAGATCACCAAAACAGATCTTCAATGGCAATAAATGTACCTCATACTGGAAAGACAATGCCAGGGTAAGAAGTGATGCAGATCACCAACAAAGATCTTCAAGAGAAACAAATATTGTCACTCTCACTAGGAGACATTGATGTAACTTGGTTGTCTAACTATTCAGTTCCTGTAGTTGATGGATTTTAAGTGAGTTTTAAAAGGCTGAAACTTGCTATAAATCTGTATTACTTGGGGGGGAAATAACACAGGAAGAGCTGAGTGTGCCCTTGGAAAAGCTGCACTGGGAGTGTGTTCTTGCTAGACACCAGAAAATCCTCATGGGACACAGGTCTAGACAGGGGATGATCTGGTGCTGAAAAGGTGAGTTCTGGCTGCTCTCCCTCCTGTGCTTGTGGAATGGAGCTCATCTCCTGTCCTTTCCCTTCCTCCCTGCTCTCTGTTCACCTGGAACCTGCAGGGCAGGTGCTGAGCCGCAGCTGCTGAGGCCAAAAAGGCACCAATTCCTAAACACAAATCCTTCTCATCTCATAACTCATCTCATCTCACCATGCCATCTCCAGCCCTCCCACATCTCCCACATCCCCCACAACCTTCCCTGCAATTCCCCAGGTCCTTCCTGTGTTTCCTGGGATTTTCTCCTGTCCTTCACCAGCTTTTCACTGCATTCCACCCAGGGTGTCCCAGCTGCCTGTCCTGGGCTGAGTGACACTCAGAGTGCTCTGCAGCTCTTCTGGAGCTCTTCACACAGACTGGACACTGCTGCCCAGGGGTTGCTTGGGGTTTTGGTTCTCTTGGGCAAGGACCTCGTAAATTTAACTTGTTGGTAGTATTAGATTTTGAAATTTATGGAAATTGTTCACCAGATTCAAAATATGTTTTGAGGCTGAGATACATAAATAGGGAACTGCACAGGGGCCTAAACTTCAGTTCTGTAAGAAAGCAGTCTACAAGTAACTCAACAGAAGCTCTTTCATTTTACCTCAGAGCAATACCTGATGTGATGTGGAGGTTCTACAGGCAAGTTAAATACTAGTACTAGTATTAGAAGAAGTATTGTTAGATTAGTTTCCCATGCAAATGCCTCAATAGGAAATGTAAACCTTGTTGGGATCCCAGCTGCACAGGCAAAACAAAGAATCCTTGATCTAAATAGGTGATTATCCAAAAGGTCAGGGTGAATTACACTTGAATTACCTGACTTTTCACTTAAACTCAGGTGCCAAGGTTGTCAGTGGAGTTGAGTATGCATTTTCTCATTACAAATTCCTATAAGGCCAACTAGTTCTGTCTTTGTGAAATGGGACCTTGAATATATGTATTTTTTAGGCACATACAAAATGAAAATGTGTATCCATATGTAGATCTGGAAGAATATTCTAACTTCCTAAACAGGGTGCAAAGGGATCATTGCTGGTTTACTGAGCAGATTGCTAACAGAAAATTGTCAATACAAATGCATTTGTGCATCAGTTGAAAAGATCGATATGGTGCTCTACAAAATTCTTCCTCAGTTCCAGAGCAAACATTTGCATTATTTAAGGTGTTGCACCATTCTGGGGATGGAAAAATGTTTAAAAATATGCTTCATGTTTACATTCCTTGTGTATAATGGCTCTCATTTTTGGTTTGTTTATTTAATCACTCATTGCTCATTTTTCAAGCTACTTTTAGACTGGAAACTTGTCTTATTTGGCCCCTTTTGAGCTGGTGTTATTTCTGGGTCTGGGTGAATATTGCACGTTTCCACCATGAAAGCAGAAATTCTGCACGGGAGGCTGAGATGAGTTGTCAGAACCATCAGCACATCCCTGTGAATGTCTGATACTTGATACAGCCAGGATTGGGTTCTAACAAATGCAGTTTCAGCTCCCCTGATGCTCACTGCCTGAATACTGAGGTAATTCTGGCAGAATATGCTTTCTGGACTGCTAAAAATAGGAAGTTCACCTGAATGGCTTCAGTGGAATGCTGATGTCCTGGAGACACTTTGGTGAAGCAGTTGGGGAAGCTTTTGTTACATTTGAGTAAAGAGCAGCTGGCTGCCCAAAGCAAATGCCATGGGGCTGATCACTGTGCTTTAATTAATGAGGTAATGTCATCAGAATTATCAGCTGAGGCCCTGTAGTTCAGTTGGTTACATTTTGTGCAGCAAGGATCTTGTTTTGGAAATGACAACTGACTTGCTTCCTTCCTGCCATGAACCTCCAATCTATCACTCAGGCTCCTGTGATCTTTCATGCCAAACTGGAGTTGTTGCTCATTTCCTGTTTGCTTAACCCAAGCTGTGCATTTTAACAAGAGAGTCTATTTTTTTAATGTGAATTCCACAACTGTTTACACTAATGCCCTTGAGGATACTTCCGAAATGGCATCAGACTTGCTCAGATTCTCTCTAAAGAAAACAGTATTCTCCAAAAGGCTCCATCTAAAATGTGTGCCAAGTATTCCTAAGAGACTTGGTTCATTTGTAAGTATTACCATTGTAAGGGAATGAATATTCATAAGAAAAAGGGAATCCCTGAATATCTCTTAGGGGAAGTTTTATCTAACTGCATCAAAACTGTTGGTCAAGTACATTAGTGATGATTTTGCTGGGGAATACATAATTTTCCTGCAACAAAATGTAAACCAAACTGTATTCTACCTGATTAGCTTCCTTAATCACCTGACACAGCATGTTCAGAATCCTGTGCCATGGAAAGGTATCAGTATTTTCTCTCCTGAGCACTTCACTCAGAATTAGCAGAAATATATGCTGGAAAAAAGATAAAACTGTCTTTAAGTCATGAGATTGCTTTCACAGAGTGAGGATCCCTGGATAAGGAGGAGTGTCCCTCTTGCTCTGAATGCTCTGCATTTAAATTAAACTTGGTCCTTTTCTCAGTAAGCAAGATTAAAATTTCATCAAATTTTCCCTTCAAACTTCTGTCTGCTTTGTGGAACCTTTTTATTCAAGGTGCTAGTTCCTCCTGTCCCCAGAAAAGCTCATTGTATTAACTTAAAGGAGCTCCTCTCTAGTAGTTTATTTTTACCATTTTTTATCTGGAAACCTCTTGGGACAGAGCAGCCTCTCAAGCTTCCACAGGTTTATAAAATTAGCTTGCACAATATTTCTACCTGATTTTACTGATTTTTGTTTGTTTGTTTGTTTATCTAGATTAGATTTTTTGTTTCCAAAAGTGACTGAAAACTCTTCATTTCCCTTTATATGTTTTTGGTTTTTTGGTTTTCAGTTTGATTTCTCTGCAGGGTTCAGTACCAAGCCTAAACAGAAAGTGCTGGTGCACTTCCACTGTCTCCCTGCCCTATCAGCTGCTGCATATCAGTTGTATTTCCAGTCAAGATTTACTAAAAAATAGGTTCAGACCTACAGGTAGTGGATTTAATTATTTTACAAGTTCAAAACTCTGAAATCAGCCTCAATTATAAGAAAACTTTCCCGCTTTATTACAAGACAAGGGAAATTCCCTCATACAAAATTCCCTTCGTTGGTACAAAGGTACAAAAACACTCTTCTAAACCATTCAGGATGGGTATTTATTTCCTATTAATTATAAATGAGAAGTCTTCATTCTCAAAGGCAATCTCAGCTGGCTGACTGTGTTTAAGTTTCCAAGGAGCATCCTTCAAATGTGATCCCAGCACAAAGGAGTTGAACTTCCCCTCTACTGCCCCAAAGTGCCTCTGTAGGCACAGGCTGCATTCATTGAAAGCTATTCTCTTCAGGCAGTAAATCTAACTTTTCTGATGAAAATCTAGAGATATTTCCACATAAACATGCTGATCATGGTCAACTTTAGGATTAGAGAAAGAGAAGGTGCTTAACTGCTACCAGGGACAAAATGGGTGTTTGAATTCCTGCTGCTTGACTCCAGAGAGTTCTCTCTGTTCAAGTCCCTCTTTCATTGGGAATATGTGGTTGCAGCTTTCTAGCACAGCAACCTTCGCTCTGAGTTATCATTCAATGTATTTCCTACCTTGGGCTAGTCAGGCAGAATGTTCTTCTTTGATTAAAAAGTTGTAGGTGCCAGTACACCTCTTTTTTTTTTTTTTTTTGGTGGATACAAGAGGAAGGGATTGACAGGTACAGAATAGAAGGAAACAAAACAATTCACAGACCCACAGAAGCAGCTGAGGTGTGGGGACCCACCAGGAGCCCTGAGTGCAGCTCCTGGCCCTGCACAGGACACCCCAGAGGCACTCCCTGTGCTCTTTAGGGTGGAAGGGAGCAGGGAGGCTGGCACAGAGGCCAGTTCAGCTCTTCTCTTCACAACAGCAAGAGTGTGAGGCTCTCTGTTATCTTTAAGGAACAGGGGCAGCTCCTGCTGGCTCAGGAACCTCTCCCCTTTGAAAAGGTGATTTCCTGTGCATGTAGCTGAAAAATCAACCTCCCATACACTGGAACATGTTAAGAGATGTATTGTATTTGCTGGGAATGCCCTGACGAAGGCAGGAGTGATGCGCCTGACTCCATGTTCTCAGAAGGCTAATTTATTACTTTATGATACTATATTATATTAAAGAATACTATACTTTACTATACTAAAGTATAGTATTCTTTAATATACTAAACTATACTAAAGAATACAGCAAGGATACTTACAGAATGCTAAAAAGACAATAATGAAAACTCCTGACTCTTTCCAGAGTCCCGACACAGTTTGGCCCTGATTGGCCAAAGAGTGAAAACAACTCACAGCAGAATGCAACGGAACAATCACCTGTGGGTAAACAATCTCCAAACACATTCCACATGAGCACAACACAGGAGAAGCCAATGAAATAAGAATTATTTTCCTTTACTCTGAGGCTTCTCAGCTTCCCAGGAGAAAACTCCTGGGTGAAGGGATTTTTCAGAGAATGTGAATGCCACAGAGATGCATGCTAGAGCTGTTTCAAAAAGGGGTACACTTACTTTTCCCACCAAAACCCAAGTTTTCCTCCCATCCAGAGATCCCAGGGATCTTTAGCAGCTGTCATGTGAACACCACCAAGGTCCCATTTTATTAAAAGCGCTTCAGTGGGTTTGGAGGAGAAATCCTCCTGTCTCCTCCCTCAGGTGTGCAGGCACAGACAAAGAGCTGTGAAGTGACTGATGTGGTTTGGCCTGAGGAGTCACCACCCCTCAGCTGAGCTGCACCAAGGCTGCCCCAAAGCTCCCCTGCAAAGGGGACACTTTAGGTTTAACCTGGTTGGCTTTTCCCTGCAGTCAGGACACACATGAAATGTGTTTGTGTTGTTCCAGGTAACAGGAGCAGTCCTTGGAGACAAAGCAGCAACAAACCTGTCTGGCATCAGTGCAGAAGAGTTTCCTTGGCCACTTGAACCTTTGGATCAGTACATGAGCCAAGTAAATTCACATTTTTAAGCTTTTAGTGGTTTCTAGCTGATGCTTGAGAGCTGAGGAGAACAATGTAGAACAACAGTGCTTCTTACGGAATTTCATTACTGAGGGATGGGATATGAAATGAGTGCTGATGCTGCTGCTTTAATTTTTGAGCATGCTTATCCATTGCCTGGCATTCCATGGGTACAGTTTAGGAGAAACCAGGGAGATATTTAGGGAAGAGTTTAGCTTACAGATCACTTTGTTTATCAGATTAAACAAATGGGTCATTTCACTGCAATATTGAGTAAACTTTATTGGATTTATACAGTTTATGAACCAATACATCTCATAAACACTAATCACCAGTTCTGTTGATTTCCTTTGTGGTCCACAAATTTACAAAGTTGCTAAAAAGCTTCCCAGACAAATCTCTCTCAGTGTAGCTCTTTATTAAAGCAAATATCCTCATTTCCCACTGGTCCTGGACTATGGAGATAAAGAAGAATATTTTCTCAGCTGATAGTTGATAGGAGCAAGAAGCAAGGGGTAGGAAAGGGACATTCCTGCTTGAAGAGACAGGGGTGAAAACCTTTTTAGCTGCAATGGTTGTTTAAGAAGCCAGCCTGTTGTACTGTGACCAAGTACAGTGAATTACCCATGGCCAATGCGATCAGGATGTTCTATTGTGGCACCACACACAGTAATGCTGCTTTTCTCCTCAGGGGCACAAGGCTATTTTCTAATAATAGGTACCTTATGTGGGAAAAAGGGGAAAATTCTGCCTAATTAGGCTGCCATGGAGACCACACTGACTTCTCCTTTGATCCTGTCTTGAGCAAATGCACTAAATAGGAAGAGCACAAGATCAAATTGGTTCTTTGCATGCAGCTCTGGGACCCAAAAAAAAGGATGTGGAGCTGCTGGAGCAGATCCAGAGAAGGGCACAGAGATGCTCCAGGGCTGGAGCCCTCTGCTCTGGAGCCAGGCTGGGAGAGCTGGGGGTGCTCACCTGGAGAGGAGAAGGCTCCAGAGAGAGCTCAGAGCCCTTCCAGGGCCTAAAGGGGATCCAGGAGAGCTGCAGAGGGACTGGGGACAGGGGGAATGGCTTTAAACTAAAAGAGGGTGGATTTGTAACAGGTTTAAGGATGAAATTGTGCCCTGGGAGGGTGGGCAGGCCCTGGCACAGGGTGCCCAGAGCAGCTGGGGCTGCCCCTGGATCCCTGGCAGTGCCCA
>JAWWMS010000028.1:1665851-1687807 GCA_035048045.1 Chlorospingus semifuscus
TGCCTGGAACTGTCCTGCTGGATGGACCTGGGCAGGGCAGGAGAAAGAATTTTATAGATAAGGAACAATAAACAACCTTGAGACCGAGAAATGAAGAACCCTGACTGCTTCTTCAAGTGCTGGGCTGGGAAAAGAGACTGTCTAACATTTCTCGGGGTCACTCTGATAAGCTAGAGATCCCGACAATGGCCCAGGACAGAACTTTCTCATGTCCAGGTTTGTCACAAGCAGGTGGCATGGGGTGCAGTGGCCCAGCTGATCAAAGGAGCCCTGAAGGCTCATCCCACTGGCAGGCTCCTGCTGTGGCTGGGAGCAGCAAGCCAAAGATGGGAGATTCAATTGTCCCTCAAGTTCCACCAAGATGTGCTGCCCTAGGGCTGGATGACTCCTTGGCCATGCTGGTTTCCTTCCTTTGGTCCTTGCTGGCTGGGATTGCTGATTTTTCAGGGAGGCATTGAGAGCTCAGACAGGCAGGGTTTACATCCTGCACAGTTCATGTGGGGCGCAGGAGCTGAAGGGGGCTTTGTTCTGGCATTTCTCACATTCACAGAGTGAAGGTGCCCAGTCTGGGGTGGGAGGGAGCTCAGCATGGCCTAGAAGAGATCAGCTCTTGTTCTCTGCAGTTACAAGCAGGGCCAGAACACCTTATCTGAGAAGAAAATATGGCCACATTCCAAGAGGAACTCATCATCTCCTGAGCAGACAGATGGTGTCAGTCCCAGAGGTGTCACAGGAGGGCTTCCTTTGGATCTGAGCCCTTGGAGATGTTGAGGGTCATCAGGGAGAGGGGACTCCATGGCTGGTACGTTCCAAACTGTCCCACGAGTGGGGAACCCAGACACCAACCCTCAATACCCTGGAAATAAGGAAGGGAGAACACAGAAATAATGTAGAAAACAACATTTCAGATGGATAACACTCAATCTGCCCTGAATGGTTGCTGTGGCTTGGTAGTACTCTATGCTCCAGCTTCAAACTCAAATGAACTTATCCAGCAGCCCTTCCTAATTTTGCACTTTAATCCTGCCTTTCATGGAAACAGATGTGAGGTCTTAATCAAGGACAATCAAGGAAGCTCTGCACAGATAACAGTTGGCTATATAAGAGCAAAACAGGTCACTGCCCTCTTCTCTGGGTGGAAATAATTTTCTTCATCTGTGCTGCAGCTGTAAGAGTCCTTGGCCTTTCCACTCTGGTGAGTAAGGGCCTGGAGAAACTAGTGAGCAATATTTATAAATGGATCTTGTATGTCACTGACAGCAGCAGGGAAAAAAACCATTTTGGCAATCTGTTCTTAATTCTATTTTAAGGTGCCATGACTTCTTTAATAGCAGGTACAACAACTTGGCCCTTCAAGGCCAGAGGCAAAGGTCAGCATGCAGGATAAATTAAAGGCTGTTTCCCCCAGACTTGTGTGATACAGATGATGAAAAGTGCTGTGCAGATTCAGATGAGGGCCCATTCCAGACTCCTACCATTACTCCTTTTTCATATTTTACTGTTACTTTCTCAGTATTATCCTGTTGTTACCTCCACTTGATATTCCACAAGGCTGTAAGGCAAGAGACGTCCTTTCCTGAATGTGGATTATGTTATTTCCTGCCTTGGTCAGCCTCCTGTGTCCTCTGCACTTGCCCTTAAATCAATTTCATTAAGTCTGTCAAACAAGAGTTGCTATTTATGTAGACTTGTTTTCAACAGCTTGTATATCTTAGTTTGGTGATTTCATCCCTTATTTATGTGTCCATCTACCAAGCAAAAGGAGACAAACTTCTCCTTCCCTCCTGCTTGCTAAGTAGCTCATTTGTCTTCTGCAGTCCCTCTCTGCAGGTGGATACCACCACTGGAAACCCTTGACATTATGTCCCCAGTTTCTCCTAAATACACTTGAGCTGTTTTTCCACCCAGTTATCACTGCATGTGCTTGAGTCTACAGTACAGGAAAAAAGCTTGCTAATGGAATTATTAAGTAGATAAATTCCATAAAGAGTTTTCCTTATTAAAAAGTGTTTTTCAATTAAAATAAAGTATGTGAACAGATAATTAGAATGGTGTAGTGTAGGGACATTGAATACACTTAATCCAGATTGAGATGCAAGAGAAAAGAAGTTCTTGGACAAGATTTAGTTGCTTCAGTTATTTTCTGCATTACAGGTGGCAAGACAGGGACAAGGACAAGAAAATAACTTACTGTCTAGATGCTGCTGAAGTTGCAGGTGACTTACCAAACACAAAGGCAGCCCAGCAGCAACATGGAGACATTGGAGATTTTGTTTAGGGACAAGGTGACAGAGAGCTTCCATGGCACAATGTCAGATTAACAAAGCTGGTTCCCCTAAAACTGCGCTGTGGCACGGAGAACAGCTGTAAGCAAGGCAGAAAAAACAGCATCAGTGGGAATGCATGGAGCAGCCTTAACAGAAAGCTGCCAAGAAGGCAGAGCTATAAATGCAATTCTCTGAATAACATGTCTGAGGGGTGTTTTTTTGTTTGCTTGTTTGGGTTTTAAAATAAATATATAGGCATATATCTAAATAGTCCTCAGCTTTTAGGGAATGAAATGGGAAATCAGTTTCTTTTGGTTTGGAGTCCGGACACTGGGAAGCTCAGGAGGAGTAGGCAAATCATACAGACCAGTGAAATGTTCACTCTGAAGAACACTCTTATTTCATAGATGTAGAGATTTTAAAGTCAAAATGCACCAATCTGATCATGAGTCTGGTGGTGCCCTACATCCCTGCAGGTGCAGATTAATCAGGGAAGTTAAGAGAATATAATTTGCCAAATTAGCAAAGGGTCCTGTGAATATCCCAGCCCACCCCTGGACATGCTTTATAGATAGCAGAGGCAAATATTTAACTTCCCCACTTGTCTCTGGAAGGTGTACAGAGAGCAAAGCTGCTCAGTGTAGTGTTTGTGTGGGACTTCCACCTGTAACTGCAACTGTGGTGAGATCCCAACATGACCAGTCACTAGGGAAGGGAGCAACACCAGCTTTTTCCACCCTTGCCATCCACTGTGGCCAAGAGAATCCCAGGAACTCTACTGGTCTTGCATCCCACCAGTGCATTTCCTGCTCTTGCACATCAATGCATTTCCTAGAGACTCTTTCAGTGTGGGCTTTCCAGAGCAAGATGTTCAACTGTTCCTTAAGTATTTAAAACTGCAGGAAAAATACTGCAATAGTCTTTTATAGAATAGCAAGCCCACAAGAATAAATCCTTACTTGCACACACACGATCTGCGGTTTTTGAAGTCTGATATTTTGTAGGCATAGATTTAGAAGCAACAGCTGAAAATGCAGAGTCTGCTGTGTCATTCCAACTTTGCTAAAAAGAACTCTTACAATGTCTATGTGACTCATGTCTCAGGTGATGTCATGTGATGTCTGGAAACAGATTTTGAAGCTGGAGCAAAATAATGACTTTTGGTGTTGCATTGATCCAACTTCATTTAAAGAAATATGCATAATGCTAGCCTCCCACACCCCCCACCTTTATTAAATCAGAAAGTAGAAATAAGGGCAGAGAAAGGATGATCAGAGGACTACAAGAAAAGTCTCAGCCATGTGAATCCATGGATTCCATATGATTCAAGCAGTGTCTAACTCGTGTTAGTATTTCTCAAATTACAAATATAACTTACAGGTCCAACAAATCTCTTCAAAGGTAATGGACAAAAAAGAGATCCAAACCAAGCCATGAATTCTGATTTGCCAACGGGAACAGATGATGGAAGAAGTAGTGTACTGCTTCCCTTTGAATCTCAGACTGGGATTGATTTTTCAAAGAAAGGAAGTTTTGGATTAGCAAAAGGAACAACCCAAAATCTGTTAGGCTAATGTGCCTAATCCTGCTCCCAGCACCCCAAGTTGTGAGTGGAGACTTCCTGGGAATGCAGAGCTCAGCTCCTTCCAGTCCTGATTTTGGAACTGCTCAGGACTGGGCTTTTGGAATGCTTGACACTATTTATACTCAGGAATGAATCATCCCATCTGATTCTCACTGCAATTGTCTCTAAAGAAATGTGGTCACAGTCCTGTTGTTGACCTTACCCTCCTCAGTCCATCCTGGCAGTGATTTAGCAGCTGGGGCTGGTTGGGGGTGATTTGGGTGCCAGCCTCCCTCCACCTGGGGCAGCCTGGTGTGACACAGACATTTTTAACTCACAGCACTGCTCCCACAGATGGCTCTTTCATTCACAACGGCACGAGCAGATTCCCCATCTGCTGTCACATCTATTTGTGATTCAGAGGCTGGAAAAAAGCATTCCTGTCCAACTTACTTGGAGGGGCTTTAAGGTAAACTGGTTGGTGATGTCACTGTGCGTGAATCACTGGGGAGAAGCAGCTCCCAGAGCAGGGCAGGGCTGGAGCTCGGTGCTGGAGGGGCAGCCTGGTCCTCACACACAGCCTGGCACTGTCACAGCTCCTCCCAGGCTGGAATTTGTCACAGCTCCTCCCAGGCTGGCACCTGTCACAGCTCCTCCCAGGCTCCCCTGGCTGCAGAGCAGCACCTGGGGAGGAGAAGTCCCTGAAGTTCTGATGTTTGTGACACTCAGTGTAATCTGGATGAGGCGGCTGCCACAGCCTTGACTCACAGAACAGGGACATTCCCAAGGTGCACCTGTCCCAGGCAGGCAGGCAGGAATGCACTTGGGAATCAGGGGCAATTGCTGCTAGGGAGCTGTTCAGCTTTTCCTTGGATGCATTCCTACTGGTTCTCATGATATAATGCACTAAGAGACTCTTTCTCAATTTGGTTATGAAACAGCAAACTCAATTTTAAAACAAAGGGAAGGGCTACCAAAGAATACTTGTTTTGTGTGAAAGAAAATTCTTTTTGTCACATGGCTACAGTAGGTTACAGACCATTTTCTCTGTTGTAATCAGGAATAGATTTTTGCAGGAATAAACAGCCACACCAAAGGTTTCTAATAATTTTTGCAGTACTCACAGTGCCACAGAATGCTCTCCACTGATCTAAATGTGTGCAGGTAGCCTGCCTTTCCAGGAATAAATAACCCACAAAGGAAGAATTTAATGGAAAAAGGACCTCAAATTAGGCAAGAATGGTCTATCAATTTTGATAATTTCATCTAGGGACAGAAATTAGAGGCCAGAAACCTCTATCTTCATGTTGCCGTCAAAAATAAGAGAATCATAGGGGTTTCCCATGTGCATTCTCTCATAATGTTCTTGGCCATTATTCTTTAGTTTGATTTTTTTTAAATGTCCTAGCTCCTGAAATAATTTTGCAATCTGTATATTGGGGTGTTGGAAGCTGGACAATTGTGTGTAATACATCCTTTGAAACAATCTTGTAATTTGATTGTCTGTATATGAAGTGGCTTTTACAATTATTGACATTTTTTGCACTGGAGAATGACTGTAAAGGGCTACAACGGCTCCATCACAGCAGAGAGCTGTGCTGGGTTGGAGGGATGCCCACCTCTTTTACTTGGAATTTAGGTGTCCAGAATATTTGAAATGGTGGAAAATGCAAATTGCTGTCTTAGATGGGAGGAAGTTGAATTAAGGAGCTTGAAAAGGAAGAATCTGTACTAAGCAGTTCAGGAAAAGAAGCATCAATGCTAACAAACTTTAAGTCTGAGATAGGGTACAGACATGGTAAGTTACATTAAAAGGTGTACTGCTGGAATGGCAGAAAAGAAAAATCTAGATTTCTTCAAGTTCCTTTGTATGGTATTCCCTTGTATTCAGTTCCTATTAACCAGTGATTTATGTACTCTGAAAAGAACCTATGCTCTTGTGTTAATGTTGTTTGGGCACACATTACCAAGGCAAATAGAAAGGAATGTGAGTTCTAGATTGTGCTTTGGAAGAAAGCCAGCATTAGCTCATTAGTGCCTGTGTGCTTGCTGGCAGGGTGCCAAAGCATCTACCTCAGAAACTGCCTCAGTTCCAACCAGAATTCCAGATTTGTGCTTTTACCACATGGGAAACCTTTTCACTCTTACCCTGGGTGCTCTTCCAGCCATTGCTGTGTCCACTTGAGGTTCTGTATAAAAAAGGAAATAGAGAAAAGGAAATGTGCTATGCTATAGAAAAGCCTGTGGCCTTTAAAGCTGACCATGAGTGTAATAAATGTTTCCAGAGCATCAACACCTTTTTCATCCTCTTTTCTCACCTGGCAGCATCCAGGTGCTACTGGAAACAGCTCAGACTCTTGGGTGGGTCTGACAACCTCCCCAGCATCATTAAGGAAACAAAGTCCACACGTCCTTTTGAACAAAATTTTTTCTCCAATAGCTTGCCTTATTGATTTTGGCTATTTTAATCATTGGACAGAAAGGTGTGCAAATAAGGGTGTAAGGAAGAGTAAATAACACATCAATGATCCCAGCTGCAGCTATGAATAAACCCTCACGTTACAGCTCTTGCCAGAACAGCCATTACTGCCAAATCCAAAACATTCTTCATCATTTATTTCTCTGCCTCTTGATACAAAGCTGAAACTTTCCAACAGTTTATAGAATAGACACATAGCTTTGACTAGAAATACTGATGAACGTGGAGCAGTGTTGTTATTGATGAACCTGTCCTTAGCCCAGTTATGCATGGAACAAAAGTGACTTCTGCTTCAGATGTCCCATGCACTTGACTGGGTTTAAGGAGCACATGTTACATTTTTAGCATCACTGCCCAAGATATCCATGTGTCCCAGCTCAAGGTTTCACTGCAGGTGGGGATCTCCTTCCCCTGCCTTTGGCCAGGACACAGCTCCCAGAGCATCCAGTGAAGCTGGGCACTGCCCTCCCTGCTCACTGTGCTGTGAGCAGTGAATGCAGCCTGGGCAGGGCTTGGCATCTGGCTTCTCCGGTAATTGAGATAGTGACAAAATCATTAGCAGGAAAAGGCATTTTCATCCCAGTAGCACCAAGAATTCAAAAGACTCACATTTAATGATGTTTCTCTCATTCCAGAGGAAAGAACCTGAAATTCCCCAGGTGAGTGTTAGGGCTATCCCCAATCCCCAAAGGGGAAAAATGAGCAGGATCCACTTATAGAGAAGAGTCAAGGTTGTGGTCCTGTTTTCTCCTTGGGCCCTTCTTCTACAATTCTGGATGCTGTTAATGCTTTTAAGAATTCAATGTCTTTAGTATTTTTTTCAGATATCACAATTAAGCATTAAAACCTTCAAATTAAGTTAAAACCTCAATTCTCTCTCCTTAGCCTATGTTCTCTTCAGATAAATATTATTCTGAAGGAGAACAAAAACCAGTAAAGCAATTGGATGAGTATCTCCTAACTAAGAAAAGCTGACTACAAATCAGAAAAATCCAGATCAGAAGCACAATAAGGACAATTTCTCTGAATACCACAATAATTTGATGGACACTTAAATTCCCAGCTGTCTTGGATGTGGTGATTTACCTTCAGATGTGCCTGGCTTGGCAACAAGGCAGCGCACTAACCTCAGGAAAATTGTAGAGACAGAGCAGAATCATTCTGGCTTACCAAACACTGACACAAAGTCAGCATTTGTCCCAGAGATGGTAAATGAGGTTATAGTAGTAGAATCACTGTCACTGTTTGAGGGTGCTCTGTAAACACAGCTCATACAAACTCAGGTGTGCTCTGGAGCATCACCCTGTGCTGCCCTTGGCTCTGCTGAGGTTTTGGGGTTACCTGTAGCCATCTCTGGCTTTGTGTGATTTATGGAAAAGTGGAAAACAATTACTGCTTACCCCAGTTAGTTCAGCCACAGTTTTAATGGCAGTTACATAAAAACACAGAATAACAGAATGGTTTGGCTTGGAAGGCACCTTAAAGGTTGTTTAATTCCAACCCCTCTAGCACAGGCTGGGAACCTCCTCCTTAGTTTTAATAGCAATTACCTGAACCCTTGTGTTCCTGTGTGCCCCTGTGAAATAACTTTTGCAGTCTCACAGTGAAGGCTACAGAGAGTTCAAGAGGACAGGCTTGTGTTTGGGGATCACTGTCCCAGGCACTGAGACCTCAGCTCATCCTTTGCTGCTTGCAGCTCCCCAGCTCCCATCAGGGACAGGAATTCCTCTCTGGAGCTCTCAGTGGCAGGAGGTTCAGAATGCTTTTCCCCTTTGGAACTTTTTCTACAGAAACGTGGCTGATACCTTGATCAGAGAGAAAACTGTCTCTTTCTTAGGAAGTTACAAATTTACCCTTCAAATTCTGCACTTCAGAAATCTGAGCTAAGCTCATTGAAATCAGAGTAATTAAGCACTCTGGAGAGCAACACAAATTTAATTTCATTTAATTTAGGAGAGTGCAATGGATTTCTTCCTCAGACTTTGGGATCTAACTATCTTAACTCCATTCGGGAATTTGCCTGATTCAAACCCAGCATTTTGTGGATCACTGCTATGTTATTTATAAGTGTGCTGGTGTGGGTTTTTTTAAAGCACTTGAGTCTTTTCCCTTTGTTTCCAAGCTTTCAGGCTCTGGCCACACATTTCCCACTGGGAATATGTTAAGCCCCTTTGGATTGTTTGTTTGCAGGCTTGCAGTGCATGAAAACACAATCTGATGGAGAGCTGCAGCAGGGCTTTCCCCACATCCTTGTGTGAGCGGAACTGAGAGCTGGTGCTTTCCTGCTCCCCAGATTGTGCCCATCCTGTGAGAGAGACCCAAGGGAGGAAGGCAGCCAGGAGTGGCGTCTGAACAGGGAGATTAAGGTCTGGAGAAACCTGTGGGACACAGGTAACGCTCATTTCTCAGGCATTTGAAAAGTACTGGCTCCTGAGGCAGTAGAACCACCAGATGAAAATGGATTTTCATAGTTAAAACCATGTCCCTTGGATATAATGTTGCCATGTTCTTGTTTTGCTGCAGAGTATTTCCTGGAATCTGCTGGGGTTCAATAGGTTGTGTTACATGTTAAGGACAAAATGTCTTTTTAGTCAGCAGCACCAAACTCCGTACTTTTGTGATCTGCAAATTGGATAAAACACTATTTTAACTTTTCAGATTTAAACAAACTATTTGAAAGCTCAGTTCTGAATTAACACCTTGTGTTTTGAACAGTTTGTACTAAAATTGATACTTGATGGCTGCCAGCCTGTGCTTATTAAGTTATTGACTGAGAGTGTACTGGGCACCTGGGTCTGAATATTCTCTTTTACCTTATGCCACTATTGTCAGAAGCTAAAATTTCCTTGAAGGTGACATGCAGGGACTAAAGACAGCCTGTTCCAGCTGACCTCACCGACAGGATGTTATCACTCACCTGGCTGGCTGCTCAGGAGCATTAGCACTTTCAGTGATGACACCAAAAATCCCAGGTTTTACCCTTTCACTGACGTCAGCAGCAAGGCAAGGCTGCTTTACACAGAAATAAACCAATAAGGATGTACTGCATTGCACAATTACTGAAAGATAATCTCTTTTTTTCACTGTCTTTATTAGTGACTCATGTGGTCCCAGGAGGGAAGAGACACTGTGGCTTAATGAATTCTGTCACTGCCACTTAAACCCAAAGGAAAATGAATCTCCAGGGCTCGGTTCTTCACCCTCACCCAGCAGGATTCCACCACTGGGGCAGAGATTACACCAGGAGTGTCAGAACAGGCATTCACAGCCCCGCCTGTTCCTGGGGATGGCTGTAGAAATAATTCAGGTTACTTTAACAAGAGAAATGGCCCATTGGTTTACTTATTCTGCAGCATCTCTTGCTACTTCAATTACAGCCAAATTACCTGATTAAAGTAGAGGAAGAACTAAACACTAATTTCCAGGAGCTTAAGGCTATATTTTAGGAAGGAGATAATTTAATTTTAATTTTTAAAAAATAAATATTTGTATCTCACTTTTTCCTTTTGTAGCTTTATATCACATTGTGCTCCTTTCCAGGCAGGAAAAGAGGGAACAGTCTGGATTTCATAGAAAAGTGGAGCTACCTGTAAACTAGATTACAACAAACTGAAAGATTTTTGTTTTGTTCTTTTTATTTTAATACTGTTTCAGCTCCATGGAGAGGGATAATGGCTGGCTGTGATTCCAGCAGACTCTCAGTGATACACAGGCATTTTGTTAGGACATTTTACTGTTGGTAAATCAGAGTTCCAGCCTGGAGCTTCATCCAGTCCTTATCTCTACATTGTAGGATCTCTTCATTTCTGGTGTTTGACTCACCTGGTCAAACAGAAATACCAGTGCAGTAAATTGTTTGGAATGGGGGCTTTTGTCCTGCTCTGTCTTTGCAGAGTGTCAGTGTCAAATGTCCTGACTGAGGAGCAGATTCCCATCACAGATACTTAGTGAAAGTGGGACTGTGGCAGTAGGAGCAGGGAGATATTTCAGTACATAATTAATTGCAGCAGAAAGGATTGGGAAATTTTAGCAGAGCTCTGCCTGCTCTTTTTTTGGCAGCAGGCCACTCTCCATCTTCTCCATCTGCTTTGGGTTTGTGTAGATCCTCACCTCAGGTGGAAAACCATGGGGAAAAAACCATAGTGATAAAGCTGATTTAGGATTTGTTTCTGAGATATTCCTCCTGAGACACCAGGCATGGGAAACATCCCTTTTAAAACACAGACAGGTAAAAAATCTCTAGGGCTTTGACTTCACACCCTCACATTTATGGCCTTTGTTGTAAATAATTATATGTGAGCTAAATAGGAGGTAGAAAATATTAAAGGTTAGTTCTAGGAGAGGTGAGCTTAATGCACACCCTGAGTGAGCCCATAGGAGCGACCCTGGTTAATGGATTTTACAGTAAAATAAAGTGCCTTTTTCAAGAGGTTTTCTTGTTTGTTTTCTGGGGGTGAGGTGCATTTGTTTGTTTATGTGTGTCTGTGTTTGGTTTTGGTTTGGTTTTGGTAAGGGACATTTTTTATTGTTGGGTTTGGGTTTTTTCCTTCTCAGAAGGTCTTGTGTTCTTTGCCCTACACATGGGGACAAAACACAAAAACACATTTATAACACTGAAAGCAAGGCCCAAAAGGGTCATTCAGTAATTTTCACAAACCCTGGTTGTTAGAATCTGAAATGCAAGAAACTCTCAGAAATTTAAACCTGGAAACCAAAGCTTAGAATTAAACACAGAATTTAATCTAAGACCTTGAAAAAAACTCCCAAACTTAGGTAACAGAAGCAAGAATGTGAATTTATAGTTTAAAACAAAGATACTTAAATTAAGAAGAAAAATGGTTTGCATTTTAAAATTTAAGATGTAGGAAAAATAAAAGTAGTTAAGTAGTTACAAAAGTAAACAAGATGTTTAAAATACAGTACTATAAATTTGTGTGTCATAACATGATTTAAAAAGCTTACACTGAAGCATAAATCCATATGACAAAATATTTAAGGATTAAGTCAAAAACAAAAATATCCTTATTAGCAGTTTTTTATTAGTCAATAAATCCTTAAAAAATCTTATAACTAGGGGTCTTGTGACCTTCTAAACCATACAATACAGATGGGAGCAGAATTCACCATTCCTACCTATGTAGAAAATAAGAAAATAAACCACAACATCAAAAACAATTCAAAAGTTCCATCTCTAACTCATTCAAAACTCCTTCCAAAATCCCCATACCTGGTTACCTTAAATCTTCAGAAGAGAAATGTTCAGGTTTACAGTCCAGACTGAACTGCTTCTAAATAACCCTTGTTAGAGCTTATGCTACAAAAAGGCAGGAGTGCTCTACAGGATCAGTGCACAGGCTGGTAAATATCTGGGAATAATAACTTTGTTTGTCAGATGCCACCATATTCAGGCAGTTTGGTACTAATGACACCTCCTTTGTCATATGGTACCACAGTAGGAGCAAACCATGGACAGAGCTGATTGAATAAAAATGTAATTTAAAAAAAATTATCATGCAGGTATTTCTATTGGGGGTTTTATGCATCCACTGTTAGAAATAGCATTTCTAGTTCTACAGCTTGTATTAGGAGCTGCCACTATTCTAGTATTTATTAGCTGAGTTGGTCTAATGTCTGAGCTGAAAACACAGCAAAATTCTGTTCTCAATTCCAAGAGAAACTCAGACTTACTCTACAAAACACATTAATGGCATTTTGTATTATTTTTATACTGGAATTTACTATCTAGCCAGAGGTTTAAATGGAGAAATTAGTTTACACTAATCTCTTCTGCTAGACACTTGGACCTGTGAATTATCCCATCTAAAACTACCAACTTTGCAAAGCAAGTGTAACTTGCAACTTTTTGTGTATCACAACACATGTTCCCTGAGTCTTTTTCAGGACCAATATGCAAACAGCTACTGGCTGAATTCAGGCTGTGGTTTTAGTCATAACCTTTCGGTGTGAACAAATTTTAACCCATTGGTTCACGAGCTTCAAATTATTTTGTCCCTGGTTAAAACCCTGTGGTACCTTTGCAGACCAGGTCCCACAGGGCCTGTCTGGGGTCAGTGACACTTTTGAAGGCTCTACCATCAGCAGAGTGAATGAACTTGGCTGTCAGTTTTCCTGCTGTGCTTGTGGCTGCTGTCAGCCCTGCTCCTGCATCCTCCCAGGATGAGTCACTGTCTCACTCTGGGCAAGGTTTGTGCCAGTGCAATCTGATTTCCAGCTCTGATCTCAGCTCTGGGACACAGCATCAAACTGCTGTGGAAGAGGTTTTACAGCCCCTTCTGTGAGCCAGGGAGAAGTTTGATGAGAGGATCCATGTTTACCCCTGAAAGAATTTCCTATCATTGACAAGGTCATTGACACAGAAACCAAGAAAGAGAAGGAGAAGTAAGAGAAACCTGCAACTCTGTTCCAATGAGCACTTTGTGTGTGGGTACCAGTTGTGGGTTTCTCTGGCTCTGGATTGAAGGCACTTGAGACAGTAGTTCATGTTCAGACTCAGGTGTTCATTGTTTCTTATCAGTAAGACAGTCTCACTACTGTGAGTTGGGCAGCTTTTCATTAGAAGGCACAAAATGGCCAACCATCTCTTGTTCCAAGGTCTTTTCAGACCAAACTATCCAATTAAGAGCTGACACCTGGATTATTTTCCCTTTTAACCCAATAACTGATCCCACAGAGCCCACAATGGGGACTTTTCTACCCAATTACAAAATGCCACCCAAACCCATGGAGAAGGAGGAAGAAGAAGCATGAAGAGGAAACCCAGGATGACACCCTGTGCCCTCCATCTTGCTTCCATCCACAACACATTGAAAATCCCAAAACCTCAATTTCTCACCAACTGACACACCTACACTGCTCTCTACAATCTATTTCACACTTTTGTGGATTCCAGTCTGTCTTGAAGTCTGGGAAACTTTCTCCATGAGTGAGGGTCAAAGTCAGAGCTCTCCTGGGGGTCAGGGCACCCCAGAGCAGACACAGAAATATTTCCTGTGTGCCCTGGCTTTGCACAGGATGGGATGGCAAAGCAAGGCAAGCAGGGTGCACAGCAAAGGGACAGCTCTGAGCAGCTCAAGCACATTTTGTAGTTTGACTCCAGTCCACTAATGTACAACCCATTTCTGACTGCTAATGAGGGTGAAAATTCTCTTTCAGTATTTTTATAATTATTATCCCTACAGGAATTTCTATTGGAAATCACTGACAAACTCCTGTCAGAAGTATGGATAACTTGGTGTTCAGTGGTTCAATGGCAGAGTCCGGCTGACAGTTTTATTACACTCCTGAGCCAAACAATAAACTGCACTTGAAGCCAGATGACTCTCTTGTTGTACATCCATATATGTTTTACAGTACAGCTGCAAACAATAGTGAAAACTTCACCAGGAAATTAGATTTGCAGGTTTCAGCTTTTAGGGCTTGAGCAAATTAATCTGAGCATTTAGTGCTCATCAGTCACTGATGCATTTTGCATTAAACATTCCCAGGGACCTACCCAAAGTGAGACACACAATCTGAGATTCAAGAGTCCCACTGTCACCCTAATTTTCATTTTATTCAGTGTGAAACCTATTTCTAGCAAATCACCAAACACTGGCTTGTGGTTTTCATGAGCTCTAATGCCATGAAAATAAACTTATTCATTAGCTTAAACATACAGTGCAATGACAGAAAAGGCACAAACAACATGAATTTCATCCCAGTAGAACTATATGCTGGGAGCATTTTTCTTGGTGGCATTCACCCACCATAATTCACTCTAAAGCACTACTTCCATCTCAGCATTTTGGAGTGTATTTCCCATTTCAATTAATTCCTTATTATTTAAACTCTAATGAGCTGTGGGGAGCAACCCAGTGGCATCTTCAAGGCACTCTGACTGTCCAGCTTTGTTACTTCACACAAAGACCTTTATTTTCTCTTAAGGTTATTAGTTTGGATGGGCATGTAAAGGGAAAAATAATATATAAGAGGATTGAAAGTAAAAAACAGACATCCTTTTTAAAATCTATCCTCATGCAATCCAAAGCATCAATGACAGCATGCATATAGCAGTGTAAACATCCTGTCTTGCACTTTTACTTTGTAGTAATGAACACACAGACCTGCACCAGGTCAATTAAAGCAGTGAAAACTTCAACTTAAAAGTGGAATTTGTGCTTTAGCTAAGGTGCCATCTGATTAGGCTCTTTAAAAGCTGAGTAATCCCAGAAGATGGCTCCAAAAAAATCCTGCAAGCAGCATTTACACAAAATCCACAATAAAATTACATTTTATTTCCAAATAATTTTCAACTCCAACTTCTTTTCCTAAAGTCAGAGCCAGTGCACAGATCAGATTAAGAAACAGTAAAGAGAACAAAGTCATTCAACAAAGGCACTAATAACAGCCCACAGCACACAGAAAGAAATGTCATGTAGGTTTATTCACTTAGAAAATTGTTTTCTAGCTTCAATAGTGAATGACATCAGTTTACCAAGCATATTTAAACAACAAGAAAACCCCACAAATAGCATAAAACACTACTGGTAAGCTGCTCCCCAAATCAAAGTGACTACAAGTTATCTACCTTCTCATATAACCACTGCCATAAGTCTTGGAGAAGCAGCTCCAGAATGAAGCATTTACCTTAAAAAAAAATAATGTAAATTGTCTGGAAATGGACTGTCCATGTACCCTGAAAGATTTGTGGCCTTTTGACTACAACCTTAGGAGACCATTGTAGAAATGCCCCCTTATCCAATAGAAAAAAAGAAAACAAGGGCACTGGGAAAAATATGACAAAGATAGGGGGAAAAAACAGTGGTAAATTTTGGTACTCCCCAAAAGCGTAACTACTCCTTTCTAGAAAAGCCTTGCAGCAGGACAGATGTTGACTGCACACTTGTTTGGACTAACCAAAGCTTTTAAAATCAAAGAGGTAGATGCTTGCATCACTTCTCAGGTAGCACTGTAACAATGCTGATTTACTGCTAATTCAGCCAGTCCTACAAGCTGGTCCTCTATCAAGTGTTGCTTCCATTTTTTAGCATTATTTTTAGTGCAGCAAGCAGAAAGAAGACAGGCATGTGGCCAGAAGAAGAGATCTGATGGAAGGGTCTAAGTTTTAAAGTTAAGCAGTACATGCTGTTTTTAAAGCTGAAAGGGAGAACAGGGAAATTTAAGAATGGTGGGGAAAAGGAGAGAACAGAAAATTACTGCCCTGCTGTTGGTGTTCTTGGTAATATTCCACTTGTTCTGTATGACTAATGTGCAATCTGAGGCATGGACTAAAGGAAAAGTTATTCTCACTCCATCAGTGAGATTGCATCATTGCCTTGAAAACAGACCAGAATTCCTTCCCAGGAAACCTGTATTGGGATTAATTCCCTCCCAAACTCAGATTATGATGAAGCTTTTACATGGGTAAACTAGCCAGACCACAATTTCTCATTTTTGATAGCACAGAAGAGCTGTAAAGTGGGGATTTGTATGGAAAATTCAGCTGTGGTGGAACATGTGAAGTTGTGCACATCCACTGTCCCTGCAGAGACTGAAAACAAATGAAGATTGGCAGGCAGTGAAGACAAAATGGAACAAATTCACACCCAGGAGCTTCAGCATCACACAGAGCTGCCTATGGAAACAGCTGGGTGGGGAGTACGGCTCCAACAAAATAATGCAATTCTGTATGACAGGAGTGCCAGGCACGTCCTGGGAGCTGTGCCAGGGCCACTCCAGGCTCATCCTTCCCCTCCTGGGCCAGGGGCAGCCCCAGCCCTGTCCCCTGCCCTGGGCCAGCTGCCCACAGCCCATGGGAGTCACAAGGACCTGCAGAACGAGGTGCAATAAATACCCTGTTCCTGCCAGGCTGAGAAATCCTCCCTGGTTTTGCAGTGCTGTGGGCACCCAGGGCATCTAAAACAGGAGCTCAGACACTTGTCTGCTGCTCCACAGGGGTTTTATCTCCTCCTCTTCAGCTGGCTTGGGCCAGGGTCAGCCAAATGCAGCCTGCAGCAGCCTCTTTCTTTGATTATTGATAAGGATGAGGATTTATATTTTATGTACAGCCCCATAGGTGTGCAGGACATTTAACACAAATACACAAGGACAAGCGTTTATAGAGCCCAAACAAGTTTCAGCACAGCTGGTGAAGACACACAATTAAAGGTTTATTGATGTAAGCTCCACGTGTACCTGACCAGGAGGACAAAATATAGGGTGCTTTCTGGGGCCTTTTTCTGAAGGAAAAGAGGCATTTCTATGAGTAACACTTCAGGTGTTTGTTACAGCAATCTGCTGTTTCACATCCTAGTTTATAGGGGAAGTCAATCCAAGTTTGATTGGCTTCAAAAACAGCTTGTGAAAGGTTTCCAGCTGATCACCTCAGGGAATGAGCATGGTTGGGCTAAGGGCAGAAGATGGCCCTTTGCTCCTGCTTCAGAACAAAGATCACTTACCCAGTTTGCCTACAGGAGTTAGTAACTGTCTGCAAGCACATGGGACTACTTTCCCATCCTTTTATTCTCCCAGGAATAGTCCCCAAAGGTTGGGCAAAGAAAACAACAGGATTGGCCCCAAAACACAGAGAAATAGTGCCCTTGTACTTAAAACACAAAAAAACCCCAACAAACCAACAAAAAAAAAATCCCCAAACAAAGAAAAAAGGAAACAAAAAGTTGCAGCTGCTTTCTTCTGTTGTTACCTCTCTGCTGCTGGCCCCTGATTTAGGGTTTCAGCTACATCCCAGTGCTTCCCATGGCTCACAGCAGGCATCCACACTCTGCACTTCTTACTATTTATCTTTCCTTTCCCTCTCAGTGATCAAAGGCTACAACCAGAGGCAGCCTCTCACTGCTGATCCTCACACCGTTCTCTGTGCACCTTAACATGGAAAACCCTTCTGTGAACTTTAAAATGTCTTTTTGCTGAGCTGATTTTCTAACATTTACTTGTCAATCTTATTGCCTGTGCCTTACCATGACACAGCATCTGAACCAAAACCTGCACAAAGGAAATATTCTCTTCATGTTTAGGAACAGGAATGAGTTTTAAACGGCAATGTTTTGTCTACTTAAGCAAGCCAATTACAATATTCTCTGAATAGGTGTGAACTGAAATGGGTAAGATCAGCACTTTACACAGATATTCAAACACATGCTCTGACAGACTTTCTGAGGAGGGACATCTGAAGGACCACAGGACTGGCTTCTGCTGCTCAGATTTAGGATTCTCCCTCAGCTTCGGGACTGGGGCTAAAAGACAGAGAGCCCTGGTTTAGAGTTGGTAGGCAATGCCATCAGGGAGCAAAGCTCTGGAAGAAAAACTTAACACATCCTATCTGTCCTCACAGACAGGAGGAACAAATTGTCATTTTATAAACTCTACCCTGAACTGTCCCCAGTATGTATCAGTACATATTCCAATATATTAAAGAAGGATAATAAATTTAAGTCTCTAAAATGTGTTTCAAAGGGTACTTTATGAGATTTGGGGATGATGGTGGTGGTTGGGATTTTTTTTTTCCCTTTCTCTCCTGGAATTTTGTCCCATTTGTTGCTACTGAGACTACAACAACCAGAACATAAGAGACAAAGAGAGACAAAGGATGTAGCCAAGGAGGAGGGGCAGGAGCACAGCTGGCTGCATTCTCCTGGCTGAGGGCTCTTCTCTGGGCAGGGCAGAGATACCTGCAGGTTTTGGCTGGTGTGAGGGGTTGGGCTCAGCTCCTTTCCCTCTCTCTCAGGATCAGAGGAGGAAGGTTGAGCTGTTGCAGGAGAGTTTGCTGCCATGGTGGAGCCCAGCCCATTGCTGCTTCCCTACCACGGGTGAGCCTTTGCTCCTAAGAGCAGCCACTGGACTGGGCCCTATGAACACCCAACCTGCCTGGAAAGGGACCCTCAGAACCCCTCAGGGGACAGCCAGGGCCCCCAGGCCCTCTGAGGGAGCCATCCCTGGCTGGGCTCAGGAGCCAGGCTGCCCCATCCCCACTGGGTTTTTTCTCTGCCACTGCTCTGAGTTTTTCTGTACACTGTACCCCAGCACCCCCTTCCCACGGGGTCACCCTGTGGCTCCTGCTGCAGAGCTCTTTTACATTTTGTTCACCACTCCAGGGTCTGCCTGCCCTTACCCTTTCAGCCTGCTGCTCTGAGGCTCCTGCTACAGCCCATTTACCATCCAGAGGGGCACCAGGAAGCTCCTGCCCTCCTTGGCAGACACCTGTCTTTCAAACCAGGACGGGTGAGTACTTTGCCAAAGCAAAATTCATGCTGGAGATGAAAAACACACATAAGGATGAATAATGATCAGTGGGGCACAGCTCCAGCTGACTGCAAGGCTTGAGTGATGGACACCAACACAAACCCTCACTGAGGCAATCCTCAGGTCTCTGGGAAATTCTCAGCACACATCACACTTGAGACAGCCACAATACACAGAGTATCCCCTCACAATTCCAGAAGGGTTTAAGCATTCCCCACACAGAGTAACACCTTACCTCATCAGGAGGCTTCAGGGGTCTGTCCATACACAGTAACACCAGGTCACTGCAGAAGGCTGCAAACATCTCCCTTCTGGTTGTTATCCCAACCTGTTATCCCCTCATGTTGGTGCACTGCACCTGTGTGCCCTCTGTTCCCTCTGTGGTTGGTCAGTGATTGCACACCTGGGCACTCCATGGCTCATTGCTGTCAGTGCTGCTCACCTGCTGCTCACAGCTGGAACCCATTGGGGATAGGCTGGGCCAGCCCATTCCCAGTGACCCCAAACTGTGCCTACAGCACAGCCCCATCCCAATTACCATAAAATGTGTGTGCCTACAGCACAGCCCCATCCCAATGACCCCAAACTGTGTGCCTACAGCACAGCCCCATCCCAATGACCCCAAACTGTGTGCCTACAGCACAGCCCCATCCCAATTATCATAAACTGTGTGTGCCTACAGCACAGCCCCATCCCAATGACCCCAAACTGTGTGCCTACACCTGGGCTCATTCTATCCCAAGGATTTGTCCTTCCCTAGGTTATCTTTCCAGTGTGCCCAGCCTGTATTTCCCACATCCCCATCCTTGCCTGGTATATTTGCAATTTTCCAGTCATTAGGCACCTTCCCCAAATGCCAAAACCTTTCAGACATGATAGACTCTTGTGAGCTAAGGAATAAAAACATTTTTCCTTACCATTCTTCCCTTAGAAATCAAGAGTTTTTCTAAGACTGATCTGTAGGAGTCTCCTTCCACTGTCTATTTTGCTCAACACAGGCTATAAAAATGAACAGTCCACATCTGTAGCTTCCTGCAGCTTTTTGACAAACGCCACCCACCTCATGCAGAACATTTTAATTTACAGAGCCTCAAGTAGACAAACAAACCTTGGAATTTAGGTTCAGCTCTTCATCATCTGCTGGTGAACACACAATTAGGTGCAACTGTTGTGCAGAGTAATTAGTAGGTGTCAAGATGATGGTGTTTTGTTGTGCATGGAGATTTTGGGAACTGGGATAACGATCTGAAATCTTTTGTTCTGGATAGGAACACAAAAGTAGAACTTCCAGCTGAGTATTCTTCAGTGAATAATTCATTTGATGATGACAGTACTGTTGTAACTCATTTTCCAGACAAATTGCTGGGATTGGATCCTCCTGCACATTCATCTGAATTATTTTTTTCCTTGTGCTTACAGGACTCACTGAAGTTAAAGAAAGGAGAATTTCCAAGGCTGTGATTACAGAAATAGATTGAAACCAAAACTGAGGGGGAGGGAGAGAAGAGAGAAGGTGAAGGTCACGTTAAAAGAAAAAGCCTTTAGCTTTTGTTCTGAATAATATCAAGTCTTTCAGTTCTCCTATCTTGCTCCCCTCTTAACCCCAGACTCTTTCCCATTACATATATTTATATTTTTAAATGCTGCTAAGTAAGGAGAAAAAAAATAACAATCTTTGCAGGAAAAATGCCTATTTCCTTTGGAAAATAATCTTTAGCACTACTCTGAAGTACTGGTTATGCAAAGCTGGTGCAGCTTCAACCAAACTGGAGTAGGAGCAGTGTGAAGGCTTGAATGAGCACAACAAGTCATTATTTTCCTTTTACAAACTCTTTTGTAGGAATAACTGCAAAAAGATGATCATTAACTTGTAACTCAGTGCAGCTGAAATATAAGAGAATTCTTCCACCCTGGAAGAGTTGCAGTGTGTGTGTGTTTGTGTATAAACTCACAGGTACACAAATGCATGTAATTATTGATTACAGAATATCTCAAGTGACTATTTAAGCCCAGCCAAATGCTAAGTTTGGGGTTTTTTCAGTCTGAAGTCACTGAAATATGCATGAATGGAACTGATATGGATGCAGCATTGATATGTGTCCAACATGGTGCTCATAAATTATACCAAGGAACAGAGAGATAAGATGTGGGCTGTATTTCTAGAATAATGAACATGATAAAAGGTTAGGCCTTTTGTTATATTTCTTCTGAAATATGCAATTTGTTACAAGTTATATTGTCTGTGGGAAGAATCCCTACTGCAACTCTAATGTGGTTTTTTACTATCAAAAACATAAAAGCACATCAGAACACATCATGTGCAAACCATGGCATTAAACAGATTAGAAAACTAAATGTCGTACTGTAACATGACCGGGGTTTCTGCAGCTAATTTACAAGAAAGGCAGAGGAACTCTGCAGGAAGCACTTTCTCCAAATATGCACCCTGCAGCTAAAATACCTCATATACCTTATTGTTCTTGCAGGGTAAAAAAAAAAGGAAGGAAAAAACCCCTTGAATAAAGTGATAAATTTAAAGCTTGTGTGGATTTTAAGATGACTAAATGAATTCCGTGTGAGATTTGTGTATTGCAAGCAAATTAAAAAAAAAAATCACAGCAGTCTTAGCTATAAAATACTTTTGTAATCTACCATTCAATTGTTTGCACTGCAGTTGTACTGAAATATTTGCAATTTTATGAATGCTTCAATTACCAGTAAACTTTTTATTTAATTCCTATTTAATTGTACTTTCTCCTGTGCCCCTCATGACACTGCACTCGTGTCAGTACCCCAGAGAAAGGAGACTGCAGCACAGCCCACTGTAGCCACAAAGATGCAGTTTTGTTTTACTCAGAAAAATGCTGGAATTTCAAATCTGGTTTGCTGCTGGATCTGGAGGAGTTAAACAAGACTCTCTACACTCTTGAAGAGACTTAAGTAAAAGGCCATCAGTCTTCTTAATTAAGCCTTTTCCTATAAGCACTGCCTGAAAGCACCTTAGTTGCCTTTTCAAGCTCTCACCTGATTCTAATTAAGCTCCTTGGAACATTAACCTGGCTTTTTCCTCATGATTCATCTCATTAGGAGAAAAAGGTAAATGACTCACTTTTCTGTGCTACTTTATGTAGTGGCCTTCTGCTGGAGCTGGTGAGAGCTGGGACAGCTCAGCCTGGAGAGGAGAAGTTGTGTGGAGACCTCACAGCACCTTCCAGGGGCTGCAGGGAAACCAGAGAGGGACAATTCCTCAGGGACAGGACAAGGAGTGATGGCCTCAAAGTACATTTAGATGGGACCTTGGCAATGAGGAGTTGTTCCCTGGCAGGGTGGGCAGGCCCTGGCACAGGTGCCCAGAGCAGCTGGGGCTGCCCCTGGATCCCTGGCAGTG
>JAWWMS010000028.1:1700544-1711600 GCA_035048045.1 Chlorospingus semifuscus
CTCTTGGCAGCAGCTGAAACATCAGCCTGTCACCAACATTATCTCCTGCAGAACCCAGAACACAGCACTGGACTGGCTACTAGGAGGAAAATGAGCTCTCCCAGCCCAAACCAGGACAAAGGGATCTGAGTCAGTGGCACAGCCAGGCCAAAGGGTGCTGCAGGCTGGAGGGCTGCAGCTGGCTCTGGTGGCACTGGAATTTACCTAAAACCCAGCAGGGTCCAACATGACAAACCCTTTGCATAGACACACTTATTTTCCCAGTGAGCATCTGCCTGCTCTGAAACCATTAAATGCATTGTATTCATAGGCATTTTGTGTGGCACTTTTATGGTTTTTTCAGGTGGAAAAGACAGAGCAGTGTGTTCCTTCCCATCATCACTGTATTCAAGCTGATCCTGCATTCTCTGCCTGTTTAATGGTTTCTTTTTTAAAACTGATGTCCTTTCAGTTCTTAAATCTTGGGGCTGCCTTGGTTACCTCCTGTAAATGAGAGACTCCAGCAAGAGAATTGGCAGCACCTTTTCTCGGAGGCATCCAAGGCCCTTACTGTGTTCCTTACCAGCCCCATCTTGGAGGCTCAAAGTTTCCAGCTCTTACAGTATTTGCTGTCTTCCCCACCAACTCTTGCAATATTTGTTGTCTTTCTCACTAACCCATCTGCTGACAGTTTTGATCAGGCTGTGATGGAACAGCAAGTTTTCCTGATTGCACAGAAAACCTTTAAAGTGTAGCCCGAGGCTCTGGGCACAGGAGGTTCTTTGCAGTTATTGCTCTTTAAACCCTTTAGCTCAGCTGGAGATGTTTCTCACAGGCTGTGCCTTGGAAATGTGTGGGGAAGGTACAGACAGGTCCTTGCTGGCTTTATTCTTGAACTGTCAGACAGGAAACTTAACCTGAGAATTTGGAGTCAAAGAACTTGCTGTTGTTTCTGTTCTGTTTGTATGTGTGATGTGTGGAAGGAGCCCAGCAGTAAATAGGAGAAACCTTCAGGCACCTCTGTGTGTCTGCTTGTGCCAGCAGGATCTCCTGGTGGCTCACCAAAGGTACAAAACTGAAACAGAATACAGTGTTTTGTACAAATGATGGAGATGCAGGGCACAGATATTGGTGAGCCTCATCATATCCCTCCAGCTGGGATGGAGTATTGCCTGCTGGATCCATGGAGTATTGCCTGCTGGATCCATGGGTTTCCTTTTGTCCCCACTGAGATCAGATGGCACAAGAAGCCCAGCAACAGCTCAGATATCAGTTCAGGTCAAGGACTCTCACTCAGGGATGGCAATATTTCAAAAACTTTCATCTTCTACTCTGAGTGAAACCCAATTCTCCCATTTCTCCAGTGAAACTGTGAGTAGCCACCAAACAGATGCTCTGCTTGGTGTATTGGTTTAATTCAGTGAGTTTCCCTGATGTGAACAATGTCCATTCTTTCCTTTTTGTATTTTAACACTGTGCTCCTTACTCTTTCAAAATGAAATGTACCTTGAAGTAAACAGTCCCATTTTTACTTTGTGTCTGCATTAAACAGCTCCTAGGTGGCTTTTGTGCTCCACACTAGAGGCAGCTGTTTCTGTGGCCAAAACCCAGTCACACTCTGCCCTTGCCAATGGAAGTGGGATTTTCTGGATGTTGTGAACAATTTCCAACTGTTTGAGGCTTATGAAATCAGGTAGCATTTGCTAAATGCAAATTCAGTGGTCTTGTTGGAATCATGGGGTCTGGCATTTATGAGGAATCCCAAAGGACCTGCCCGGACAAAAATGGTCCCTGTTCTTCTTCTGAGGGACAGTGCAGGTCCAGGGCAGTTGTGCAGCATGGCTTTGAGGATTCTGTATTAATAAATCACCCAGCACAGTGTATTTGCACTGGTGTGGAAGTGGAGACAGCCCATGTGAGGGTCAGGGCTGGGAACAGCTGCAATATTTAGCAAATGGCTCTAAACAAGCCCTGTTGTATGGAATGTCAGCAATGCAGCACTGTGGGTTGGAGCCCTCCATTTCTCTACCCATTTTCCCTTTGTTCTCAGGATTTTTGTTCCAGATTGGAGCAAATGACAAATACCCATTAAAACTGATTTAGCCTTCCCACTATGAATCCCTCTGCTGCTGTGGTGGGAAGTGACTTTTTCCTGTCTTGCAAACATATGGAACTGCACAGCAAACCCTTTATAAGGTCTACAATTTAACAAATATTGCTGTCAAAAGCCACCTTCTGTGGCAAAATAATACAAAACAGCATGACCAGTGCAAGCCAAAAGAATTTATTGAGGAAACCTTCACACTGAAGACAACTAAGTATTTCAGACAGAAAGAAATTTCTTGTGATTAATCAAGAATATTATTCTCTGGCTTACAGCTCATTTCCATCAGTATAAAAAACCAGAGCTCAGTGGAGTTACTCCTGATTTATAACAAAGCAAGGACTAGAGTAAGTACCAAATAGGTCACATTCTCTGCTGATTGCTGCCTCACATCATGACTGCCTGACATCTCTGCTGGCTTTAAAATACTTTCTGTTTCATGTAGGAGCTTTTTATACCATTTGTACTTGCTGTGTAGGGGAGAGGAAAATTAATTGCAGTCTAAATTAAATCCCTTTGGCATGCATTTAGATGTGACTAAGAGGACTTCTAAAAATATGTTAACTAACATGCTTTATTGGGAAAAAAATTAGAACATTTTAATATATGCTTGCAGGTAAAGGTGATCTACAGATTGAGTGTGCCTTTTTGGGATCAGCTCAAGAAATTAGAGTATTATCTAGTCTGTCACCTCTCCAGTCTTTGACAATGCCCATCATGTGCTACCTAAGGTGGTGTAAAACCAGCTCTTGTCCTTTGTGGTCCAAACTCATTTTCTGTGTTGCAAACATTGGCAGGTAAAACGTGGTGCACTAATTGTGCTGCTCTCTGCCATTAGCAGACCACAAGCAGATACAGAGTTAATTCAGTGGAGCTTTTTCTGACAAATCCCTCCAGTTTAACTCTCTGGAGTGTTTCCAGCAGATGAGTGGCATGCCCTCTCTAGCTGTTTGGAGCCCCTGTGCTGGGAGAGTGAACACAAAGGGCCCCTCAGGCACCACAGGGCCCAGGGATGAGGATCCCAGAGCAAGGGAGCAGCTCAGGAAATGTGGGCTCAGGAATGAAGTGCAGGGTCCTGCACCTGGCTCCAGAGTCAGAACAACGGGGAGGATGAAAGGATGGAGAGCAGCGCTGGGGGGAAGGGCTTGGGGTGCTGGAGAAGGTTCAACATGACCTGGTGATGTGTACCTGCACAGATGTGTACCTGCACAGATGTGCACCTGCACAGATGTGTACCTGCATGGTGATGTGTACCTGCATGGTGATGTGTCCTGCACAGATGTGTACCTGCACAGATGTGTACCTGCATGGTGATGTGTACCTGCACAGATGTGTACCTGCATGGTGATGTGTACCTGCACAGATGTGCACCTGCATGGTGATGTGCACCTGCACAGATGTGTACCTGCACAGATGTGTACCTGCACAGATGTGTATCTGCATGGTGATGTGTCCCTGCACAGATGTGTCCCTGCACAGATGTGTACCTGCACAGATGTGTACCTGCATGGTGATGTGTACTGCACAGATGTGCACCTGCATGGTGATGTGTACCTGCACAGATGTGCACCTGCACAGATGTGCACCTGCACAGATGTGTACCTGCATGGTGATGTGTCCCTGCACAGATGTGTACCTGCATGGTGATGTGTCCCTGCACAGATGTGCACCTGCACAGATGTGTACTGCACAGATGTGTACCTGCATGGTGATGTGTCCCTGCACAGATGTGCACCTGCACAGATGTGTACCTGCACAGATGTGCACCTGCATGGTGATGTGTCCCTGCACAGATGTGTCCCTGCACAGATGTGTACCTGCATGGTGATGTGCACCTGCATGGTGATGTGTACCTGCACAGATGTGTACCTGCATGGTGATGTGTCCCTGCACAGATGTGTCCCTGCACAGATGTGCACCTGCACAGATGTGTACCTGCATGGTGATGTGCACCTGGAGAGCCAGCCCTGCCCTGGGCTGAGCCCAGTATGGGCAGCAGGACAGGGGGACTCTGCCCCTGTGCCCTGTGCTCAGGTGAGACCCCACCTGCAGAGCTGTCAGCCCTGGGGCCAGCACAGGAGGCACCTCTGGACTGGCTCCAGAGGAAGGTTACAAAATGATCCAAGGGCTGGAGCACCTCTCCTGTGCAGAAAGGCTGCACAGGGTTTGGCTTGCTCAGCTTGGAGAAGAAAAAGCTCTGGGGAGACCTTTTTGTGCATTTCAATACCTAAAGGAGGCTTGCAGAAAGGTGGGGACAGACCCCTTAGTAGGGCCTGTGGTGACAAAGCAAAGGGTTTCCAAAGTGGTTTCCAGCTAAAAGGTGGGGGAAATTTTTCACAGTGAAGGTGGTGAAACAGCAGAACAGGCTGCCCAGAGAGGGGGGGATGCCCCTTCCCTGAAACATTCAAGGTCAGGTAGGACAGGGCTCTGAGAACTCTGATCTCACTGAAGGTGTCCCTGACCACTGCAGGACTCAATGGCTTTTAAAAGGCCCTTCCAGCTCAAATCATTCCATGATTCCATGAATTCCTTTCATTGCAGAACTGAGACTTACCAAGAATTTAGCCCTTATTTACCATTCCATATCATCTGAATGCTTACATGAAGATAGATCATCTCCTTTCTACTTCTGATTTATGTCCTGAAAATTTAGACTTCTGTTTCCCCCCCTTTTTCTGACAAGCAGAATCGTTTTAACATAAAGGCTTAAGTACAGCAGCAGCTTAAAACACCAGCCTGACAAGTTTAAAGTATCTCCCCTAAATGAAGGTCCTGAAATCATCCCCACTTCCATATTAAAACACTCTCTCCTTTTGACTTTACATTTGGCTAAGGAAAAACATTTGCTCTTCAAAAATATGTTGGGAAGTTTATCTATAGAACTAATGATAGAACAGAGCATGTTTCTAAAATAGTCTCCTTTTAGCCTGCTTATCTCTTCGCTGACATTTCTTACTGAGCATCAGTGAGCAGCAGCTTTGTACTGACATCTGAAAGCAAGGCTCCAGCAGCAGTGTGCAAAGGCTGTGGAACAAGCAGTCACATGGTTTCTATATTTTCTCTCTTTGTTTACTGCCTTCATAATGCCAAATGGCAAATTAAAAGAATGCCCTAATCCCAAAGAATAAAGCATGGTATTTCTCCTTCCCACATGGATGGTTGTGGTTACCTTTGGGGAGGGAAGGCATTTTATATTTGGGTTTTTTCCTAATGTTCTGTTCTTGTCTTCTCTCTGGTAATGCAAATAATTTCTGCACTTTTTAATATAAAAACAATGTAACTTATATAAAGTGAATTATTATAATGAAATGTTTGACTAAATTTACAAAGATTCATGTGTGTGGTCTGCAAAAACTTTGAATGTAGGAGAAGACACAGGAATGTCCCTTTTTAGAAAGGAGCTGGGAGGCTGGTGTTACTTTGTTAAGTTTCAAGAGCTGCAGAGAAGAAAAACATCCTTGATCATATTGCCTTTTTTCATCTTTTACTGCTGTGGTTACAGTCATGGAATTCATAAATTCTGGGTGCTCACCTTCATCTTTTCCAAATGCCAATTTTTAAGTTGTGTTTTATAATACACATGGTGGTACTAGAGCAGTGGGAAAACTTCTATCAGCTATTACTAATAAAGGGCATGTGATGTTTAAAGTCCAATTAAAAACATATTTAAAATACAGGGAAATGAAACAGAACAAGGTGTGGAGAGAGGCTTTGTCCTACCTGAATCTGTCCCTCATCTCCCCTCAGCAAAAGGTGATGGGAACACAGAACCAGGCTCCAGCTGAGACCTGCAGGTGCTGCCATTGCTGGCAGCAAAGCCCCTGCCCAGAGCTCTGGAACTGCCTGGGGCTGCTGGGTTTGTCCACCCAGGGAGCTCCAGGTGCAGGGCTTCAGGTCTGACAGGACATGACCAACACAAGAGAAAAGGGACATGGGTAAAAACACATTTTTGATTGATATCCGTTGGTTGTTATAAGAATTTCTGGGTTTTTTTAAGCAATATGACCTTAAGGATTTTGTCTATATTCAATAGCTATTAAGTTTACAGAAATAGATGTATCTGTGAGTAATTTTAAGGAGAGGGCAAACTGGTATCAATTTGTTATTTAAAGAAGTTCCATTAATATTTTCTGAGTAGTCTTTCAAGAGATATCCAAAATATCTCCAGAAATACTTTTCCACATGCATTTAATTTCTATTTCAGTGCACCAAACTCAACTCTGCACTCACACTTGGACAATTACACAATCCAAACTCACTTTTAGCTCATAAAAACATTTTAAAATCCCCTTTAAAAATATGTCCTTTAGTTTCAGTCTATGAAAAATAGCACAGTTGTATTTCAATGATATTGTTTCTCAGAATTCAGAAGAGGACAGGTGAGGAAAATAATGTAAGACTGGGAATAAAGTCCCAGCAAAGGTTACACAAACCTGGAAAGAGTTTTCAAGGCTATTGACATTCTCAGCATTGACTTTAAGGGTCTGAGGAGCTGCTGCAAAGCACAGCAGCAATAAAATGGCAGTGTTCTGTGCAAAGTCAATTTAAGTGCAGATTAATGAGTCACTGAAGCACCTATGAAATGGCAGATGGTGCTTGTAGCTGGCAAGGAGAATTTCCATTTGTTATTCTAGCAGAGGGCAGTTACTGAAGTCAAACTGGTTGTTAGGAATTAAAAGGCAAACAGAATCAATGGCATTTGTTTTGTTTTGGTTGCAG
Source organism: Chlorospingus semifuscus (assembly GCA_035048045.1). Lineage (NCBI taxonomy): Eukaryota > Metazoa > Chordata > Aves > Passeriformes > Passerellidae > Chlorospingus > Chlorospingus semifuscus. The sequence goes on from JAWWMS010000028.1 coordinate 1,707,347, forward strand.
GCTTCATGATAAGATTGAGCAGGAAGAGAAAATTTAAGGGGACTTTGTATTTTGAATAATAGTGATGCCTTCTCCAAAATCTCCGTGTGCCTTATGAGACCCCAAGTACCCACCATACATTGTTTTCAAAATGTATTTTAGGTGAGTGACTCCAGTCAACAGCACTTGTCCTTACAAATGTAGAATATTGTGTTTGTTTTCAACCACTCATTGTGCAAAGGTTGTGAAGTACAGAAATTGTAGAGCTCAAGACAGGCTGGGTATGTAAAAATCTTCATTGAAAATGTGGCTGCTGACTAAAAACTGAACATTTACAGCTTCAAGTAGTGAAGAGTGTATTTGGGGACCCTCAAAGCCTTCTAAAAGTATTCTCTTATAACTCTCCTCTCCTCTGTGGATCTACCTCCCTGATATCCTTCTTTTTTTAGTGCGCAAGGACCAGGAACTCTTCTGATGTGGAAGGAGCAGGAACACTTTGGTGCTTTATGGGTGCCTGTTGCCTGTGAGGGACCCAGCTGGTGCAGTAGATTTACTGTGAACTGTGATTTCTTGGAGCTACCACAGCAACAAATTCAGGCCCAAGTTCTCAGGAGGTTTTTTAAATTATTCTATGATTTTTTAAACATTTATATGTTTCTGTTGATATTTTTCTTGGAGGAAAAACATTTTCCAAATATTCCTTTTAAGCATCGAGATAATTCTTTCAAGTAAATAAAGGCCAGACTAAAGCTTTTATAGTCCCTTATTTAAACTGAACTGATATTCTCAGTCTGTTTCAAAAATGTTATCAGTATAAAAGACCCTTCGGATGTAAAGCACACAAGAGGCTGCTCAAGACAGCGATATTAAAATCAATATATTTTTATTTGATACTAGTGGCTTTTTAGTGCATTTCCTGGATACCAGCCATAGGGACCTGGAGGAGCAGAAGGGAAAGCTCACAGCAAGCTGAGATTGGAAGTTTCTCTTTATGGGTTTGAGAGGTTTCCTGTCAGCAGCAGCAGACTGTGAGTGCAGGTGAGCCAGCTCAGCCTGTTTGGCTCATTCCTGGTTCACAGTGGAGCCATCCCATGGACTTTGGGGGTGCTCCCAAACTGGAAATGAGGGGAGAACAATAATTGTGTAGCCCTGGGTGGGGTTTATGGCAGCCCAAGGGACACAGTGAGATTGAGCCACCATACCTTTCAGCTTCCTCCACATATTCTAATGAGATATATCGTCAATAACAGCATAAAAACCTAAAAGATAAATGATCTTCTTAATTCAGACAAAATCAATTGCAAATAACCAGAATTGTGCCTTCCCTCTCAGAAATGAAACCAATACCAAACTCATTTAGTGCCATAATTCCCTGAAAATTAGTTCTGTTCTTCTGAAGTTGATTGATAGGCATTAGAGCAGACCTTAGTCCTCTTTTCTCCTCTTTCTAATCAGAATAATTGCTTTTTTATTTGTACAGTGCCCCTAAGCACAGAACAGAAATGCTCCTACACCACAGAAATGTTTGCATAGGTTGAAAACTCAAACACAACATTGTGTGTTTAATCTTCCTGTAAATGTGACCCAATGGCTGAAATCTGGCTGTGCTTCAGGAAATGCCCAGACTGTTTCTGGCAGTGGAAGGATGAGCTCTGACTGTCATAGAGGATTTCATCTTGAGTAGTGCTGGACATTGACAATGCCCAGTGACTCACCTGCCATCCAGAATGTCTTTTTGTCAGTTACCTGAACTCATCTGCTAATCTGGAGCAGCTTTTAATGCTCAGGAATGAGCTCTGGATCAAGCTGTAATTGTGCATTTGGGTTTGGGCTGAGCTCCTCAGCTGCCCTTGGTGCCTGGTGCAGGATCCACCACAGCCAAGTTCTTGTGCTCCAATAAACTCCACCTGGCAGGTTACTGTACTTAGAGCTGGGCAGAATGAAAACTGAGCAATAGATACCCCTGCACTTCTGAAAACTTCTCCCTCAGGGTAGGCTTTTGGTTGATGATCATCTGAATAATCACCAGGGACCTTGAATCAGGTCTGAATAAAGTCTTAGGGCAATTAAACAAGCAGATTACACAGGTGGCTGCTCAGGTGACAGCACTCTGCACTTGGAAAGGTCATGTGGAAGAAATTCAACACAGTGCCATCACTGCAGAAACATTTGTTTGTAAAAGCCCTGACCATCAGAGGACATGAGGAAACAGAGAACACTTGTACTGGGAGACTGATAGGTGTTGCATTTCCATGGTTTGGTTTTGAGGTTTTCCACAGATTACATCCTAGGCAAAAAGCATAAAGGAAAACTCTGAATGGAGTCCCAAACATTTCATCCCATTTAATAAAATAATGCCTTTGGGACTCCTTGACACAAATGCCATTACTTACACACTGCTATGGCATTACTGGTATAGTTGTGTACCAGTATAAAATACAATTCTCAGATATGGGGTCCCTATTTGTATTAAAATGACCCACAGGAAAGATAGGAATTGTAAGTAAGTTACCCCCTTTTATTTACTCCCTGGCTGGGTTAACAATTCTGTGCACAGTAAGCAGTGAGAGGAAAGCTTAGACTCCTCTGAGTGAAGGAAACAGGGGTTTAACCAAATCCTGGATAAAAGATTTTTACTACTCTACATTGTACATTTACATTGTACTCTACATTGTACATTTCTATGATGCCTGTCCAATGAAAAATGGGTCAAAACAGCAGAGAGTTTCCCTGCCCAGAAGGAAAAATTTGGAAAATAACTTGTGTCTATTTGCTGTACTGTGAACCACCAAGGAGAGGGAAAAAAGAATATGAATAATTATGGGCTGCTTCTAGAACTCTTTGTAAGGATGAAGAGACCTCACAGGAGTGCTGTAAATCTTTCTGTAATATGCAGAAGGTGTGAAGAGCAAGGAAATGGAGGCTCTGCTCCTCTGGTGCTGATGTCACACACAGGCAGACGTCAGCATTGCAGGAAATGCCAGTGACGTTCCCTGGGATGAATCCTCCCCTCTTGGGAAGCGTGGTGAGATCCAAGTGAGACAAACTCACTCCTGCAAAGCCAGAGAGTGGCTGTGCTTCAATATTCTGTCAGCTGTGAGATTTATCTCAGTCTTTGTAAGCCTTTGTTATGATCTCCTACAGTGTTATCATCACCTTATTTTCATAATTTTCTGCTTTACTGGGACATTGCCTTTGTCATCCTGCACCCTTTTATATCTAATTATGGAGCAGAGGCAATAATAAGCTGGCTGTGGATAGATGTGTTATAGGGCTGTAACAATGAGGTTTCTGTTCATGTTTCAGACTCCCAGAGCAGGTTCACTGTGTACTTTAGGGACAAAACCCGCTCACACCTTTTATGATCAGGAGGAGTATCTGTGGGACAAAGGACTCTTTTGGCCTCCTGCTCCTCTCAGGTCACAGTGTTATGATCCAAATATCCCATTATTATTACTGTGAAGGTGTGTCTTGTCTGACCTCCTAAATTCCTGCATTCCTGTGTTTAGCTGGCCCTTGCTGAGACCTCAGTGTGTTCAGAACTGAAGCCGTGCCTGCCCTTTCCCTGCTGGCACTGCTGAGGATCCCTCAGCATCACTGCCCTGCTGGGAGCTGCAGCCTTGCCACGTGTGAGTCTGGCTGGCAGGGGGTGAGGAGAGAGGGGCAACCTGCACAAATGGGATTTCCCACAGAGATTGCCCCCAGGTGAGGAGCAGCACCTTTCCTCTGCCCCTCATTTATCCACAGGCAGCTGGCCCCTCACCCCAGTCCCCTGCTCTCCTCGCTGTGTGAGACTCCCTTTGCTGGAAAATACAAAGGAGAAGGACAGAAGGGGTCCCTCAATGTTCTATTCTGATCTCACAGCAGTGTGAGTTCAATTTAGTAGAATAACTCTTGATTCAGGCCATGATTCACCCATTTCTTGAGCAGATATCCAGTTTTAGGCACATGAATAAGGCAGCTACTCATAGGAGGATGACAGCCCTGTAGTGGATTTTTCTATTGGAGGAGACTTTCCATCTTTAGAGTGGAACATAGCTGGGATCATAAAACTGTGCTTAACACTAAAAGCTCATTTCCTTATTTTAATGCTGATAAAATAAGTTGAAAAAATGAATTCAGTTTTATTTCTTGTCAGTGACAAGACCACAACTATTATAATATTCTACTCCCTCTCTTAACAGGGATTCTGTTGAAATTCCTCCCTGGCAGGGTGGGCAGGCCCTGGCACAGGGTGCCCAGAGCAGCTGGGGCTGCCCCTGGATCCCTGGCAGT
>JAWWMS010000028.1:1718860-1729023 GCA_035048045.1 Chlorospingus semifuscus
CCTGGGTGTGTTTAACAAAGCCTGGATGTGGCACTGGGTGCCAGGGTTTGGTTGAGCTGTTGGGGCTGGGTTGGACTGAATGGTCTTGAAGGTCTCTTCCAACCTTGTGTGATTCTGTGATTCTATAACAAAGTAGGAATTTCTTAAAAGGCCTCAATGATGATCTTGAAGGTCTCCTCCAACCTTGTGATTCTGTGAATTCTGTGAAAATAACTCCCTAAGCAAGAACACGAGGGGACAAAGTTTAAGACTTGCCTGGGAATGAGGAGAAATTTTTCCCATGGTATTTGCAATTCCTTGGGTGCACGAAGTTCAAGGATTTGTTAGAATCGATGCTGAGCTCAACAGCTCAGGAATGACATCAGCCCTGAACCCCACCTAGAGCTGGGGGAGCGGAAAGTCGGATAAATCCCGCTGGACACAGCTCCTTAGGAAACCAAACCATCTGCCAGCCCCTTTCCTTGGGGCTGCTGTTATCTTAGACTCTCTCCTTCCTGGCTGGAGAGCGCCAGGAAGCGTTTAGTGAGTGGGTAATAATAGTTTCATGCTAATAGGAAATGGCAGCCTTGGAAGTGGCCAGACGAACTCTAACGGGACCCCACAGCTCTCGGAGCATGTGTGGGAATCCCACAAAGCTTTGAAGTGCATCCAAAGCACACAGCCCCTTTAATTCCCCTGTAATTGCCAGTGTCAATAGTCAGCGGGGATCCTTGGGTCATTTATTGTTTTAATCTGGGAGCAATAGTGGCTGGCAGGGAGGGACTCCGTGGCTGGGGAGGGGAGAGGGAACAGAGCCCGGCTGGGAGCTGGGGGAAATTCCCTTTGTGTGCCTGGAAGGCAGGAACATGCTGTGACTCCAAGGACACCCACAGTATCACTGGCTGGGGGCTGTGTACAAATCACCAATGGGATGGGGCTGCCAGGAACGTGCCTTGAGCAGTTTTATTTTCCAGCATCAGTCTCATTGCATGGTTATGACAATGGGAAGATGCCAGCAGCTCACATCCCAGGTAGCAGACCAGGAAATTAATGTTACAACTCACTTTATAAGTTTTTTGACCAATCACACAAAGCAAAAGCACATTGACAGCAGTTCCATCCAACCACTATAAGCACACATCCCTTTGGTTAAACAATGCTTGCTTATTTCAAATCCAATACCTGCTTGTAAGCCTTAAAACACAACACACAGAGCTCCATTATTAAGCTTTAACCTTCCTAATATCTTGCTAGATAAACTTTTCTAGCTTAGAGAGTTATTCTAGACAAGCGTTAATACACAGACCATTGTTCTATTGGTCCTTGCTTTTCTCCTTTTTAAATAATTTTTCTGCTGACCTATCTCATGGCTGCTGCTTAGCTCCAATCACAGTTCTGCTGTCTCTGAGGCTGCCTTTTGCAGCTTTCCCAAAACCCTCTGATTTTGTGGATTCCCACAAATTTGGAACCGCATAGACCACGTATGCTTCTTTCTCATAAAGAGATGTTAGTAAAACAATTACATAGCCTTGTCAAGACTAAATTGCAGGTGAAAACCCAGCACATCTCTACCTAAGCATGGCCAACCACTCACAACTTCACTTCCAAGACACTTCCTCGCCTGTCATAGAAGAACTGATAGGATTCCACTCCAAATTCACCCATGGCATGTCCAACAAGCTTTGCAGCCAGCCAAGAGACAGGCAATGATGTGAGGCACTTTTGCCATTGGTGCCGTGGCATTCCCACCTTTCTGGGGAAAGTGAGGGAGCCCAGCCCCACGTGGGAGTGCTCTGCTCATTTTGCCAGCTCCTTTTGTAGGGCTGCATTTCCCACCTGCAGCTCTTTGTTAGGCACAAAATATTACAATAATCCAATTTAGACATGACAAAAATTACTGTCCCTCTGCCAAGGCATCTCCTGAGCTGAAAACTGTCATTCCCAAAGAAAGGGTCTCAGCCTTCAGTGGGGCTGCAAGCTTAACAGCACCATCATCATTTATGCTAATAATGTGAGGCTGATGGAAGTGGGACTTACTGCCAGCAACAAGCTGAGGAGATTTTCCTGGGTTTTACTGTTCTGTTCTGAGCAGGAGCACTTGTGGTCCAAATCCTTTCCTTTCTCCAACCCTGTGTAAGAACTTAGTGAGGCTTTTTTAGGAGAGTGGCAAAATTAATGTTTTCAAACATATTCTATTTATTTCTGTCTCTGAGCACTAAATTGTAATTCAGATTAATATTTTCTTAATTTCCTGTGATAAATATGGGAGTTATTAGACATAAAAAAAAAAGATCTGTTGGCTCCTAATTGGTTTCCAATGATTCATTCAGCAGCACATTCATAAATAGGAAAAAAGGGGAGGGGGAGAAGTCAGCAAGAGAGAGGAAAGTCTTCAACACATACAACTGCCATGTTAAACAGTGGCCAGAACATTTCTGCGGTACTTAACTGATACTATTTTGTTGGTGAAATAATTTTTTAACCTGATTCCTACCCTCTAGTGTGGGAATCCTTAATACATTTTTAAGTTAAACAATATTGTTCCCTCTTGAATTCTGAACAGTGGCTACAGAAACGTTATTTGCAGACATTCAATTGGGATTTGTTCCCTCTTTTACTTCTCTGTTCAACATCTGTGGCACAGAGCACAAGGACAGCAGATGTAATTCACTATTTCAATTTTTAGAGATTGGTATATTCAGTAGTGTTGGTGTTCAGTGTTCCCTTGTGCAAAGAGGGAGTCAAGGTGTCCCTTACAATGCCAGGGGTCTTGTGGTAAATAATGAGTTAAAGGAACCTCCTGGGATGCACAAACATCACCTTTGATTGCAACTGCAGATTCATTCAGGCCTCTGTGATGTACTTTAAATTAAATCTGTATTGTCTTTCAATAAAATTAAGAGCCTTGAAGTAAATTTCAGCATGATATGAGTAAGTATTAACTCCCTTTTTTTAGACTACATCTCACCAGTTTTCTGTCATGCACTGCATACTTAATCACTGTCAACTCACTATACTTTCCTTCTCAGGGAGGAATGCTGATGTTATGCAATGTTACTATGTAGATCATGCTCTGGTTTTTCTACTCCTATTTTGAGAAAATGCTTCTGAGTAAAACTTCATTTTTGGCCAAGTCTTCCCCAGCAGATAACATTTTGTCTATATTTATGTGACATGATTTTCTGCTTCGTGGTTCTGGCAGGTGGAGGAATGCTATTTTCCACATCTTTCATATGGTGGAGGCTGTGCAGAGTCTAGTTTAGCACAGCAGGCACAGAGGGTTTGATTTGTTTTCCTAACACGTGTGTCACATATAAAAGGCAATGTCCTTGTGCTGGGGTTGTTAATAACTGGCTGCTCCAGATGGATTTGTGCCAGCACAGAATCCACCACCACAATTAGCAGTAGTAGGAACTTCAGCTGGCAGCAGCAGGGAAAGCAGTAAAGATTAAATGACTGTGGGAAATGTCTCTCCAAATTAAAACTGATGTGCATTGGCAAAAAATAAGAAAACACACACATTACCCCTTATATTCTGTTCTATTTGGGTAATAATTCGAGAAAATGTTGCTGTCTGGGACTCACTCTTTTTCACATAATAGATTCACCCCTTTAATGATAAGAATCTGAGCAACCCCACCAGTAAAACATCTCAAATTACAAAAACTTAGAGATGACTTTCGAATGTTTGGGGATACAAATAACCTTTTGAAGAAATTTGATTTTTAGAGACATTTGTCAGCCTGTTACTGGTTTTTATCTAGTGCTGCATATTGTACATCCAAAAAGTCTGCTTGGAAATTCCACTAAATTGCATCCAAATTTATTTTTTTTCTGGGCAAAATATCTTCCAGGAGCTTCAAAATTTCTGCAAAATAGTACTCATGATAATACTTCTGCATCATAGAATATGATCTGGAGCAGATTATTGTCAGAGCTGCAATAACAACAAACCTTCCCCTTCTCAAGAGCCATGGTTGAATTATGCCAATACCTGTACAAAAAAATGAAAAATATGAATGAATAAAAAAAAATTAGTACAATGAAGATTTGAATAAGTATTTTATTGTACAATATTAACTGATAGAAAATTTTCTAGACTAGCCCATGTTTCTTTAGAGTGGCTCACAGTTTATTGTCTCACAGTGCCCTATGTGACATAGGTCCAAAATACAAATTCTCTTCTACAGTTTAAATGAGCCACTAGGAACGTGCCAGAGCTCCTCAGAAATATCTTAGGCTTGAGAATTGGCCTAAACTGACCTTTGAGTTCATGAACAGTAAAAACCATGGGATTTATAGGCCAGTGTGCAGAAATCACAGCTGGTAACCACAGCCTTGAGGAGGTTTTGCAGCTGCAGTGCTGCAACACAGCATTGTCACTTTGTGAAATGCCCAATCTTACACTCCTGGTGTGCATCCCATTCCTGGATTTATTATGGACAGGACTTCATCCCATAAATCCATCAGACAGCTCAGTCCTTTCCTGCTCACTGTGAAAGCAAAGGGCAACCAGAAGACTGAGGCTTTGCCAGCACAGTTTTGTCCTTGGCCTCAGTAGGGATGTGCAGATTTGGGCACTCTGGCTGCAGAATTGTCAGGATCAGAGCATTGCTTTGGTGCTGACATTAAAAGCTGCCATGTACAGAGATGCCTGGTGCCATACTCTGACAGTGGTCAGATGTCCCAAAATGGATAATAATAGATATATAATAGATAAAGATAGATATGTAACAGAAAATAGTTTGCCAGGAAGCTAAGCTAGTGGAAAAATAAAGCCAAATCCAATTAAAGTGTCTGCTCAGGCAAATGTTAGCTTTGACTGCAGGACAGAATCCTTCACTTCAGACCACTCAGAGCACAAAGGCAACACCTGACAAGAAATCTGACCTGTTAGCAGCAGCACAAGCTAAACTGGGCATGTGACCAGCCAGGCTCACCAGAACACAGCAGGAGCTGTGCTAATTTGCTAATTCTTGCATTCCCCCTGTGAATTCCTGCCCTGCTCCCTGAGGAGTGCCTGAGCCCTGGGATAACTCCATGGAGAGTTGTTTGCCCCAGCTCTGGAAGGCCAAGGAAAGCTGTGAGACCTGAGGAAGCCTCCCAGAGCTTTGGGGAAGCTTAGCCCCCCTAAAGCCATGGGCAAGCTGGGCTCCCAGGCAGCTGGAACAATCTCCAATGAACACAACTCAGGCAGGGACTGGGGAAAGAGGCAGAGGAATGTGTGCTTCATGGGTTTTGAGAACAGAGTTTATGGATTATTTTTAAGAAAATGTATACTATGAAGCAGAATTTATAAATAAAATACCATAAATCCCAGTTCTTGCACTGCATCATGTTTGGTTTTAACTTCATTAATAGCAAATAGGGAGAAATAATGGAAAAACACCAATTATAACACACTAAATTGCCACAAAAGCAGCACTGAAGGCCACTGTACACAACTGAATCCCACAGCTCCTTCAAACACCCTTGCCAGCCTGCTTTGGACTTCTTGAAACCACTTGGAACCACATCTACAGGAGTGGGAGTAGATTGGACAATTATACTGCTGCCAAAAAGGAAAAAAACAACCTTCTGCATTTGCTTATTGGCTGTAACACAAGACCTTCAAGGCAGGAGAGGGCTTCAAACATTCCAGGGCTCGATTTATCAATATAAACACAGCACATCAATCTCACTAAAGGCAGTACGTAAAGCCCTGCTCCTGCTAGAGCTGATGAGAACCAGGTTGAGGATGAACAATAATATGAAGGGTCAGGGGCTCCCTTCCCAAGAAGAGCTGTTGAAGTAGAGTGTTCATAAAAGCAGGGTTTACTTCTTAAAGAAACTCTTTAATAAAGAAAAGGACAGAGGATTTTCCCAATTCATCTTGTTCCAGAACTCTATCACACGTAAATCTTCAGTCTGTGTGTAACATTTGGTACAGTGGAAAAAGGTCAATATAAAAATACTGTTCTCTCATTCTTTAGCCACACTATGAGAAAAACACAGTTTAGTATAACAGGAAATAATATTTTATTATAAAATCTGCATGTAAACAAGTAACCAATTAATCGAATAACAGTTAATGGAAGTGCAAATTAACTTAATAAAATGATATCTGTTCTGTATTTAAATATATATATAATTTGTTTTCTCCCATTCTACTGTGGTTCTACTCCACCCTCCCCACATTTAAGTTTAAAAAGATTTACCATTGCTTGCTTTGTACTAAAAAGAGTGTACGAGCCTGCGTACAAGTTTAAGTTTTGCTCTGCAAACGAGACAAGTCTATGGTGATATTATCCTTTCTTATCTTTGCATCTCTGGTATCCACAAGACAAGAAGATATAGAACATATGTACACAGTGGGCATGTCAAGCCTCATATTTCAAGTTAGTTCATTTACTTGCACACACTGAAACTTAACCCATTTATCAATGAAGCACTGTAGTGTAACTTCCAGCCTTGCTTGAGCACCTTAAGGCATTAACGAGAGTCTCTGGAGCAGCCATGGCCGCTGTCCCCAGGGGATCCTCAGGGGATCAGGGGCTCGTCCATCCCTCCCTGAGGGCTCCTATAGCACGGACAAGTCGTGGCAAGACTTGGATTTTGCTTTGAAAGCCATCTTCTTGTTGTTCTTGGCCACAATCCTGCCGAGGAAGCGCTTGGCCTTCTTGCTGATGCTCTCCCTCCTCTTGGCGTTGGCCATCCTGCGCGCGTTGTCCTCCTTGCTGTCCTTGCGCAGCCGGATCTGCCGCACGATGCCCTCAAACAGGTCCTTCACGTTGTGGTGCAGAGCTGCCGAGGTCTCGATGAACTTGCAGTCAAACACCACAGCGCAGGCCCGGCCCTCTGCACAGACAGACAGACAGACAGGAAGGTCAGTGGAGAGGTTTTCACACACTCTGTCAGCAGGACAGAACAGGAATTGGCTCTAAGTAACCAAAGTGCCTTCAGTGCCATGAAAGAGCTTTACTGCAAAATAGGAAAACCCAAATTTGCTCTTCATGGCTTTGCCCCCTCACTGTCCTTGGTTTTGTTGTGCTGTGGTCAGAAATCTCATCTGATCAATGGAATTGAATACATGGCAGCAATAGTCCTTCAGGCAGACTGTGCCTGTACTGTGTAGGAGCTAAAGCTGATTTAGGAGAGGCCCTGGGAAGTGTGCTTGTGGTTTGATATGGAGCAGTGTGAGTCTCCTGCTTTTGCATTAAACTGACTTTGGGTAAAGACCCCCTACAGTGATGTACAGAAAGAAATGGGCTTTATTCTGGAAGCTCTTGAGCAATTCCGCACCTCTGCCTTGCTGCAACAAGTGAGTTCTCCACACCAACAGAAGTGGAGCTGATACAGGCCACAAGGTCAAGTCATTGAACACATCAGTAGAGGTCACAAAGCTGTGCCCCACTGAATCTGACCAGGGCTGAATTTGAAATAAAAGATATTCAGTGTTCTGGACATAAGCACTTAACCCTGGAACATTGCTGCAGCACAAATTTCCACAGCCAGCTGTGGTAAATAATGGCAGAGTTGTAAACTGAGGGAAGTACAGATGTCAGAACTAGGACAGGTCAATCATGCCCTGCTCCAGCCTGAAAGAGTAATCTCCTGATGAACTCCAGTCAATTCCCTGGGCAGGAATTTAACACTGGGAGTTGGGCGAACCAGATAGGGAGAGATGGTTCATCATCAAGGTACCAATATTTCAGAGTATTCTTTCCAGTGGAAAACAAGAAAACTCACCCCAAAACAAAACTAAACCCAGCCAAAGGAAAAGCCTCAGAAAATGTTTAAATAAGCAAAATCAAGGCTGTGGTGTTGGTATTGGTTCCTGTGCCCCAGGTACCCAAATGCCAGCTGGAGCTGGCTGAGAGGATTCTCACTGACCACAGCTGAAGAACACAAAAAGACTTTTGGGTTGTGTGAGCCTGGTCCCACCAGCCCAGCTCAAATGTGCTGGAGTCACCTGCAGCAGAAAGGGCTGCACAGGCTGCATGGGATCCCTGTGCTGAGGCTGCCTGGCTCTGTGACATGGCACTGTGTCCCCCAAAGAGCACAGCTCCGGCTGTCACAGCTCCGACTGTCACAGCCCGAGCCTGGCAATGCTGCTGCACACGTACCACACAGTTAAAGCCTGCCTTTAGTAGTCCTGTGCTGAAGCTGCAGCTCTGATGCATTTTCCTCTCCCACTGCAGCTCTGCACAGCCACACACCTTCCCCCACACCCATCCCCAGGGTTTTCTGTGGTACCAAGCCCTGCAGCACAGCCAGCTGGCTCCACTTCCCCAGTGATGCTCAAATCACACATTTTTCTGCATCAAACCCAGGCATTCCTACTGGCCATGATCCTGCACAGCCTTTGCTACTGCTTTAGACAGCACTTGAAAAATTCAGTGTCTCTTACCATCAACTGAGACCTCCCGGGACCTGACCAGGTCACTTTTATTTCCCACAAGGATTATAGGAATATCTTCTGTCTGCCTTGCTCTTCTCAGCTGGATTCTTAGCTCAGAAGCCTTCTCAAAACTAACTTTGTCTGTCACTGAGTAGACAATAATATAGGCATCTCCCATTTTCATGCAGTGGTTCTGGAGCCATTGGCTGTCATCCTGAAACAACAGACAAGAAATGGATTTATTGTGCTGAAAAATCTATTCAACACTGAGTGATCATTTATTACTGTAAGCACCTTAAAGATTCTTTTCTTAGCTTTATTATTAAAAGTCAGTAAAAGTAAGCCAATCTCCCCAAAATTTCAAACATTTTGTTATTTAAAATACAAAACAAAATAAATTTCTCTTGTTTCCAGAAATAATATCAGGTCTTCACTGATCAGACTGACAACCTCTAATTTTACAGTAATTCTCTGGGCTGCTCATGTAAGATACCGATTATTCAAAGCATTAAGAGAGTCTCACTCGGCTCTGTTCAGGGTTTTAAACTGCCTGCCTAGCTACAAGAAATTAATTGCAGAGAGAACAAAAGGCAGTATGAATTCTAATTTTTTAATGTCACTTATCTGATTGAACAAATAGGCATAGTTGTTCCATTTCTTTTCTTTTTTTCCTTAAGAGAACTACAGACCAAGCCATAAAGCAAAAGCACGAAGAAAGAGCTGCAAGTACCTGCTCCCATATATCGAACACCACGAGAGACGCTTCTTCTCCATCAACTATAATTGATCTGTCGTATGTATTTCCTATGGAAAATCAAATAAAAAGAGTTCAGGAAAAGAAGTTCTCCTCCTCGGTGCCTGCCGGTGTCCTTAGGGGAGGCTCCGAGCCGGGGTCCCCCGGCACCCCCGAGCCCGCCGTGCCCTCACCGGCCTCCTCGGCGTCCGCGCAGTCCTCCACGCCGCCGAAGATGCGCGCCAGGCTGGTCTTGCCCACGCCGTGCTCGCCCAGCAGGATCACCTTGTAGAGGCTGCCGTCGGAGTCGCTGCCCGAGGAGATGACGGAGTCGGAGGAGTCGGAGGCCCAGCTCTGGCGGTGCTGCCCGCCGGGGCTGTACGAGGTGCAGCGCACCAAGCCCGACAGCTCCTCGGGCGGCAGCGGCCGCAGGTCGCGCTCGTCCACGGGCATGCTGCGGCGGTGCAGGTGCTGCTGCGCCGCGAACGGCGTGCTGCCGCGCCGCTTGTCGCCGCGGTTCAGGGTCATCGGGCTGCGGGCAGGGCACGGCTGTCAGCCCGGGCTGCGGGCAGGGCACGGCTCTCAGCGCCCGCTGCCCCGCACAGCCCGGTTCCGCACAGCCTAGAACCCCGCACAGCCCCGGACCCCGCACAGCCCCGGACCCTGTCTCGCACAGCCCCGGCTCCGCACAGCCCCTGTCCCGCACAGCCCCTGTCCCGCACAGCCCCAGCTCCGGACAGCTCCGGACCCTGTCTCGCACAGTCCCTGTCCCGCACAGCCCCGGCTCCGCACAGCCCTTGTCGCGCACAGCCCTTGTCCCGCACAGCCCCGGCCCCGCAGCCGCGCTTACCTCGGGGCGCTGAGCGGAGCGAGGGCGCGGTGAGGGATCGGTGAGGGATTCCCCGGTGGCTGCCGCGGGAGCTCCCCGAGCTCTGCTGCCGCCACCGCTCCCCGCTCCGCTCTTTATGTGCCGGCGGAGGCGCGGGGCCCTCCCCGCCGTGACGCTCGCCGGGCGCTCCGCCAGCGCATCCTCGGCAGCGCCGCCGCCCCCGCGGGCTCCGCCGCGCTGTG